>CAIGQZ010000379.1:4264048-4323361 GCA_903798205.1 Danio tinwini
GTAGGATTATTATTATTATTATTATTATTATTATTATTATTATTATTATTATTATTATTATTATTATTATTATTATCATCATCACAATTTAATTAATACATTACCGTTAAAATAGGTCAAACGAAAACTAACGGGCACCAAAGTGACACATGAGTGATTTTAATGCAACTTCCATTTTCCCATACAAGTTTAATGTATCAATACTATATAATAATGTATCAATATATCTGACAGGGCAGGTTATAAGAAACTCTCATGCTCTCTCTTATACAAACATGCCTATTAGAGATTGATTTCTATTGGGAGATTAGCAAATCTGTAGGCTACTCAACACACGTGACTCAACAGAAGAAAAGGAAAAAAGTGTTGTCGCTTACACATTATGAATACAATTCGAGCACGCACTCACGCACGGTGGGTTTTCGTGTTTCATTGGGACTTCCCATAGACATAATGATTTTTTATACTGTACACCCTGTATATTCTGCCAACTTTCACCTAACCCTACATAATTTTTCTCATTGGGACAAAAAAAAAACAAACAAAAAATTCCCACAAGGTGTATAGCCTACACCCTGTAACACGCACGCTCACAAACACACAGCCAGAAATTAAGTGGTAAACAGCATTGAAATTAAACAAAAAATACCAGTTTTTGTAATTTAATTTGTTGGTATGACGTGTTCTGAATAAACACTAACCATTTTTTTACTCATGTGTTTCAATACTTCATTTCAGAAATGATGTAATCAAGATGCAGAACCTGAAACCCATCCAACAAATAATATCTAAGCACATCACATTTATAATTTGATACGAAACTGGTAAATTATTATAGTTTGCATTTGCAGAAAAAAATCTAAATTAAATATCATAATTGTTCTTTGGTCCAGAGCACACATTGTCCATTTCTCCCCAAAATACCTGAAATACTGATTCATTTGACTACAGTACACATTTCCACTGTGTGATGGTCCGTACCAGATGCCTCTGAGTCTGAGCCCAGAGAAGTCAACAACTCTTCTGGACTCTGTTAACATAGGGCTCCTTTTTGGCACAATACAGTTTTAACTGGCATTTGTGGATGTAACACGTATTGTGGTACTTGTCAAAAGTTTGTCAAAGTACTCCTAAGCCCATGTGGTGATCCAGCTTAGAGATGAATGATGAATCTTGATTCAGTGCCACCTTAGGGATCGGAGATCATGGTTGTTCAGCTTAGGCTTGCTCTTGTTCTTTATGCACTAAAATTTCTCCAGATTCTTTGAATCTTTTAATTATGCTATGCACTGTTGAAGGTGAAATATCCAAATGTCCTCCTATCTTCTTTGAGGAACATTGTTTTTAAGCATTTCAATAATCTTTACACGTGTTTGTTGGCAAACTGGCAATCCTCTCCCATCTTTGCTCCTAGAGGACTAGACCTTTCCTAGATGCTGCTTTTATACCAAATCATAATTACAATCACCTGTTGACATCACCTGTTTCAAATCACATCATTATTTAACCAATTTACCTAATTACTAGCGCTATACTGCTCCTGTCCCAACTTTTTGGAATGTGTTGCAGGTCTGAATGACACAAAAGATGAATATTAACAAAATCAAATGAAGTTGATGACAAAAAATAAGAATTTTTGCGTTCATATTGTCTGCAATGAAATACAAGTCAAAGTAAGTTTGGAAATCACTTTCTTTTTATATTGCGTTTTCCATACTGTCCCAACTTTTTCTGATTTGGGGTTGTAATTATAAAATATTAAGTTAAAGTTTAAATGATGATGAGGAAGAAGTGAGATAGAGATGAGATAGAAATGCACTACATTGTTAGGTGCACAATGAAGTTAATATTTATATATCACCAACCCTGTTTCCATGCGTCACATTCAAGTTCTTGTGAAATCCTTCTATTGTATTAATAGTTATGTCTAAAAACACAAACACAATGTACTAGTAATATAGAGGAAATCTCTGTATTTTTAAAGATGATTTTACCTTTATTTTGAATTATGAAACTAAATTGTATTGCGTCTTCTTAGCCCTTAGGAGAAATATTTAACAGAAATGTGAAAATCTAACAGATAATTTCTGGCGGAACCCCTATGTATTTATACATTCTTCATGTTTTCTTGCATACTCAGTTACATTTTCTTAGACATCTAGAAGTTTAACAAATTCATTTTGATGAAGGACTCATTCAAGATGAACCTGCCCAATGTCTGCAATTTAATGTTTTTATTTACATTTTTAAAACAACAGAAAAGTCACTTTTTCCTTTAAATATTCTCAAATTCGACTATATGGCTTCAGTGATTCAATCGTGCACATAAAACAAAATAACTTTATTCAACAGCTTCTTCACCTCAGTGTCAGTATAGGGTGCGCCTTCACGAGACATTTGCTCATTATTTTTATTTATTTAGTTTTTATTTGGGGGTGGCACAGTGGGTAGCGATGTCGCCTCACAGCAAAAAGGTTGCTGGTTGGAATCCCGGCTGGGTCAGTTGGCATTTCTGTGTGGAGTTTGCATGTTCTCCCCGTGTTCACATGGGTTTCCTCCAGGTGCCCTGCTTTCCCCCACTAGTCCAAAGGCACGTGCTATAGGGGAATTGGGTAGGCTAAAATGACCGTAGTGTATGAGTGTGAATGAGTGTGTATGGATGTTTCCCAGTGATGGATTGCAGCTGGAAGGGCATCCGCTGTATAAAACATATGCTGGATAAGTTGACGGTTCATTCCACTGTGGCGACCCCTGTTTAATAAAGGGACTAAGCTGAAAAGAAAATGATTGATTGGATGAATATTTTTTATTTGCTAAAAAAAGTTGACATGTTTATATCAATATTTGTATACAATACAGAATATGAATTACATTGTCATAAAAAAGATACAAGAGAGACAAAGAAAAAAAAAGAACATGAAATAAACTTGAGGGTAAGACATTAAAGAATCAATCACAGTTAATAAATTAAAGTCATTACAAAATAAAATAGTTCTGTTTGCTTTCTTATTTTCAGATAATGAAATTATATTTCAATAATTCGCAGACGATGTTGTCCTGTTGGCTTCATCGAACATTGACCTTCAGCATGCACTGGGGCGGTTTGCTACTGAGTGTGACGTGGCTGGAATGAGAATCAGCACCTCCAAATCCGAGGCCATGGTGATCCACTGGAAATAGGGGGTTTGACATCTCCAGGTTGTAGGAAAGTCCTTACCCTAGGTGTAGGAGTTCAAGTATCTTGGGGTTTTGTTCATGAGTAAAGAAGGGGTTGAGCCGAAAGGCAAAGCTCTCGATTTACATGTCAAACTATGTTCCTACTCTCACCTATGGTCATGAGCTTTGGGTCATGACTAAAAGGACAAGACCTCGAATACAAGCGACTGAAATGAGTTTCCTTCGCAGGGTGGTAGGGCGCACCCTTAAGCAGGTCACACACCGGATGCGCTGCTCAGCGCCACGACACGGCGCGCACATGACAGTTGAAAGTATCGCACATCAGACGCGCACATTCGCATGTTAAGTTTTTAATGAAAGTATTTAGATGGTGCTAAAGAGGAGAGTGGAGCTCGGAGTAGAGCCGCTGCTCCTCCACATCAAGAGAAGTCAGCTGAGGTGGCTCTGGCATCTGTTTTGGATGCATCCTGGCCGCCTACCTAGGGAGGTGTTCCAGGCATGTCCCACCAGGAGGAGGCCTCGGCGAACACCCAGGACACGCTGGAGAGACTATGTCCCTCGCCAGGCCTGGAAACGCCTCGGGATCACCCCAGAGGAGCTGGAGGAAGTGTCTGGGGAGAGGGAAGTCTGGGGTTCTCTTCTAAGATTGCTACCCCCAGGACTCGGCCCCGGAAAAACAGATGAAAATAAATCATTGAAGAAAGTTAAATAATGACAAAAGTCCTGCAAAAAAAACAGGAAAACATTAATTTAGAAAGAAAATAAATTACATTCATAACAAAACAAGCATTTCTTTTAGTAGAGACAGATTGCAAAAATAATATCTTTGCTGTATAACTTGCTGTATATTATCATTAAGCCAATATGTTTCCAAAATTGTACAACATAATTACAAACTCAAAATAACCCAAAATAAATGAAAAACAGTTTCAGTATGAAATAGACAAAATGAACATTTTACATCAATATTAGAATTAAACTTTTTCATTAATTAAAATTTGTAGATTAATTTAAAATATACTTCTTTGACTTTATTTATGAGGTTATTATGCTTTATTATTCATTTCAAATCTCTCTCTATATTATTCCAATAAGAGATTACGGTGGACAATGTAACAACCTTTTGAATAAAAAGAGATCTAATTTAGTCATTTCTATCTTTTTTATTAGAAAAACTAATTTTACATTTGCTCTTTATGCACAACACTCTCCTTCGCTCCTGATGTATATCTCAAGCTTTTCTTCATTGTTAAAGATAATTGTTCTGCCTATTTGTTGTTGTATGTATAAATTGTATACACTATCTATGGGCTTATAAAAAAAAAGGCTACCTCAAGTTAGATGCGCATGCGCTTTATTTCAAACAGAGGAAGTCGCACATGGGCAATTGGACATCTGGAAAATACACCAGTTAGCGCACTGTGTTCATGAACGAGGTCCCAAACTGGCATTGAAAAAAAGAAAAGTCATTTTTTTTGTTTCATATAGACACAAAAGTATTCCCGTAGCTTGAGAATATTCTGATAAAAGAGGTGTACATTATTCGGGAACTAGTTAACTGGTTAAAACTGATCTGTGAAAGTTTCACACAAGTATTGAAAGTGGTGCACATTCTTATGGCAAAATGTGTTTGTCCTTTTGGTAATAATGCAATTTCTTTGAACAATTTCCTAACATTCAAGTACACACTAGGCTAAGCTGGATTTAAACGATCTTCATTTTTTCCCCTCGTGAAATCAAACTTCTTTTAGCTAATTAGCTGTTTAATAACAGGTGCTTATTAATATGACATCATGCACTTTCTGTAAAACAATAAGATCTGATACAAATAAATCTAACTGTAGCTGTCGTGTTACCATTAAGTTGGTGCCGACTGCAAGTGCAACAATCACATTCCCTACAGTCAGACATGATTGATTACTATATTTTTCACTGCTAGACATGTGTGATAAAGAATTATTAGTGTGTGCGCGTGTGGGGGGCGTTGCACATGCGTCCTTTCTCTGTCTTAGACCAGCGCTCAGCACCAGGGACAGAGGCCGCAGAGGATCGTCATGATGATGTCAGGGTCGACATGACTTCAAAGCAAGCTATTCGTAGCACCGCAAGCCCAAAATATTTCAGTCACCACAGTGAAAAAAACAAACAAAAGCCGACGCATTTAATCCTAATTTATTAATACATGATTTATTATGTACACAGTAAAATCAAATTTCCACTTACAACCAAAATATCAGTTTACGTCAACATCTTTCATTTACTGTAGCTTCATGCAGAGTACCCTAAAATTTACTGGAATGTTTCGTTGATTTCTTTTCCATGTCGCTTATATACAGACTTATCAAATATACGCTGAATAGATGAAAAGTTAGATGAAAGATGAGATTTACAGAAGATAAACTCAGTGGCACAGAAATATACAATCCACAAATGTTATCATAATGAATCCATCCATCAGTATTTAGGGAACTGATATATAAATATATGGGTTTTTTTTTGGTTGAAGTTATTTATTTGGGTTGTTTTTGTATACAGCTGAATGAAATTACTGGTGCAATAAATAAGACTTGCAATACATAAATAGTCTCTCTTGATTTTCTTTCACAGGTAAATCTGAATAATCAAATACAAGTATCTTTCTTGACAAGCTAAATGATGACTGGATCACAAAATCATCCACTTAAATACGATAAAAACAATTTAGAGATTAAAGATAACTGCAATTGCATAGTACCTTAAAATCAGTCTTCAGTCATGTGCAACTACAAGAAAAATAAAAGAGTAAAATTTCATTCCTATCAATTATTGTCACAAAAGCCAAAGTGAAAAAATATATGATTAAGATAAAAAACAACTTAAATCAGAGCCGTGTTTCAATCAGTAGTTATGATTTTTACAATACACACTCTTGGGACCCCTGCAATTTATGATCCTTTCAGACTAGAGATGTTTACACTATAAATTTAGACCATAATATATCAATTCCAGAAAAATATATATTGCGGCCCCAAAAATTATTTGAACAATTTTAAATACACCAGATGTATGAAATTCATCTTTTTAAGGTCTGTTCGCACCAAGAACAATACCGACAATTATTGATTCTTAATTCCAGGACAAAATGTAACTAAAAGATGTGAATGAATTGCTAAAAAGTGGCAATGAATCAATAAAATAAGAAAACAAATTATCAATTTGTAGACACAATTTACCAAAAACAAGTGAACAAATGAATTTGTGGCAATGATACACTAAAAAGTTAACCATTCATTTGTGACGTCAATGGGGTATATGCACAAGGACTTTTAATCTTCAGTCAGCTGCATGGTAAACTGTCGCACTAATACAAAATGGCCAGCCTGATCTCACGATAAAAGGTAACTATTTTACGTTTGTCAGTTTAGTGGCTAATTCGTAAGAGTTCAGTCGTATGAAAATGTACAATTTGGAGTTGTGCACCCAACCCCACCCCTTAACCCAATCGTCATTGGGGGATAAGCAAATCGTACTAAAATGTACCAATTCATACGAATTAGCCACTAAATCAAAAAGTCAAGAATTGGCGTGAGATAGCGTTGAAATCGCCAAGTTTAAGATCAGATTTCTTTGAAAAAATCAAGGACCTTCACTTCCTGATTAATATATGATATAATATATCAGGGGGTATCAGAAGCACTGAGTTCAATTCCATTTTCCCTCGTCATGTCTTTAAAGTATGGAATGTATTTTACTCCAGTATTTTTAAAGGAGTTTCTGCGCTCGCCTGCTGCAGCAGTCTTTCATCTCGTTTTACACTTGAACAACTAAATGAATGCTTAAATCTATTTAACTGAATGTATTTAAATTACAGTACAACATCGATGTAAAAGGAACCTTATGAAATCAAAAATAGTCACATAAACCTTTCACAGGAAGTTTCTTGTTGGCTGAAAAATCCTAGCTCTCTATATACCCCATTTAGATAAGTTCAACTGAACAAACATTAGTGGCGACGATTTAATAAAATAAGAGAACAAACTCTTAATTTGTGGCCACAATTTAACTAAAACAACTGATCAATTAGTAAACTCTAGTTATGGGTCTTGGTGTGAACGGACCTTTAAAAACGAAATGTTGCACGACCTTTTCTAAGAACTATTTTCTCAAGTCCTCATGTACAAACACATTTTTTGTAGTACAATAATCAACCAAAATGTCACTTTTAGTTGTCAATTCAATCCATTATGTGTTCGTAAAAATCATACAAACCTAATTTGTAAAATACTTGAAAGTGTGCTTTTTTTCAACACAGGCTCATTGTGAAAACATACCCCCGTATACATCTCTGGAGAGCACAAATTATGTAGCCAGAGCTACGTTTTGTTACATTTCCTTTTAGGTATTTCTGAAAATTAAAATTTATTTTCGTCTTTAAAACGAATGCTACAGAGCGGTGTGACACCACTGATGGCTCCTGTTTCTTTTCAGGCTACCAGCTGACCGATTACCTCGGCTTTTCTGCTGTTACCAGTTTGCCCAGAGGCTCACCACGTACGTTGGCAGACTTGGAGACGCAGAGAGGAGTTGACCATGACAACGGGGTTTGAGTCTGGTGACAAACTGTTTCCAGAAAGCAGGTAAAACAAAAACAAAAGGCAAAAAATTAAATAAACGTAAATAACAGGGTGAGAACGTGGTAAGATATAAAAACATGGTAAAAACTAGGTGGCCATAAGGGATTTTTCTTTTTCTAGATTGCTTTTGAAAACACTGTCAGTTGGGTTTAGGGAAGGAGTGATCGGGTCAATCAGTGCTTCTGAAAACATTATCGGCTGGGTTTAGGGAAGGCAGTGGATAGGGGGTTTGGTCGGTCAGTCAGTCAGTCAATCAGTGAGTTGACAGTGACCTCTGGTGGATTTACGCAAGAACAGCAGGTGTAAATGGTTCTTGCGAGAGAAATTTGAGA
Source organism: Danio tinwini (assembly GCA_903798205.1). Taxonomy (NCBI): domain Eukaryota; kingdom Metazoa; phylum Chordata; class Actinopteri; order Cypriniformes; family Danionidae; genus Danio; species Danio tinwini. The sequence goes on from CAIGQZ010000379.1 coordinate 4,272,171, forward strand.
TCTGAAAAAGCGTACACAGTGGCCTCTGGTGGATTTGTGAAAAAAAAAAAAAAAAAAAAGTAGCTTCTGGGACGTATTTTGCGCTGTACAGAAATATATACAGGGGTACATATCAATATTAAGCCTTAATAGTTTTTTTTTACAGTATGACACTTGGTTTGGTATTTTGCTATATAACACAGACACATTCACACAATTTAAGTGTGCCTAAAGTGCCAACATGTTTTTGGTGCTACTGTCATCCACACAAGCCTTCGCAATGTTCGTTGTGCAAAAACAGTTGTAGTGATGCCAACTGTAGTGTCAATTTCTAGGATGTTCTACAATTTTCAGCATCTCTATACGATGTCCTTATTTAGGTCCATGTGAAAAGACAACACCACTTGCAGACTTTTTAGTAAATTCATTGTTCCAGTGCTCTGTGAGGCGCATTACAGCACGTCGTCGTGGTTTTCCCTGGTCGGAGTCCTTCTTCTCCGCATGCTGGAGAAGAGGTTGGAGGCGGTGAGGGCCACGCGGCTCAGGCCTAGATTTAGACAATGCACTTCGGATGTCACCGGCACTTCGGCGAACAAAGCCCTGTCCCGGGACACCCGCGCCACGCTGTCGCTGTTCTCGATGTCTTTCACTATATTCAGGATCTCCTGCCTCTCGGTTTGCCGAGTCATTCCGCGGATGTTGAGTATGGCAGAGACGTGCTTCCTCCTGGAAAACATAGCAATTATTTGGTCACTACATGAATCATGTATTGTCATGTTAGCTATTCATGTACAGATAATCAAATAATTTAACCCTTGTGTGCTGTTGGGGATGTTTTGAGTAATTTTGAGTCGTAATTTGGCCACAACTTTCTCTGTGTTTTAGCAAATGGAATGAATTTTGAAATCAAATGGAACATATTTTGGGAAAATGCTTAGAACATTTAAAAAAAATTCAACTATACACTCTTTGCAAATTGACTACTCTTTCATTATGTTTGTGGCTGTTATTGCCCCATTGACTTTAGCCGATTCGAATATTATCACTCAATTGAATGGCTGATCAGCTGATATATATGGGCCAGTAGGGGCCTTCTGCACATTCTGGTAGGCTCAGAAGGCTGTTATCATTCATTCACATGGTTAATCAGCTATAGATCCCATTTGTCTGTGGTCGGAAGTTAACGAGAATTATTTGTATTATTTCTTAAATTTCCCATTAATTGTATTTTATTAACATCTACCCCTACCCTAACCCTAAACATCACAGTCGGATCTGGAGTCTTCTCTATTAGTCTAGCTTATTAAGCATGTGGATGGATGATAACAGCTTACTAAGCCTACTAGTAGGCGCAGAAGGCCCCTACTGGCCTATTACCCCTGATAACCACTGATAACGCCCATTCAATCGAGAGATAACATTCGAAGCAGGTGTTTACTGTCATTATAATGACATTTTTTATTGCAAAGCCATGACACCTTATAAGCTTGATTAGAGCATAGTTTTCCCTGGGTAGTTAATTTAAAAAGTACACAAGCATGAAAAAGGTAAAAATACTATGGTTGGAGGGTGAATGAAATACTGAAAATGTACTGGAACAGACTTTTGTATTAAAAAATATTGATGGCCACAATTTAACGAAATGTTAATTCTACAGCAAGGAGGACAGAAAAGTCATCAGATATTACCATACACAGTCCATTTTTTAACCATTCATAGTTTGAGGTCAGTTAAAAAATATGATCAGTTGAGGTCAGTTAACCAAATATGACTAAAATCAATCTGAAAACGTCACCTACAAAAATCTAAGTTTTGTTATTATTACTCATTCTCATGTTGTTTCAATCCCCTGAGACCTTCATTCTTTTCTTGAGTGCCTATTGAGATATTTTAGATGAAATCAGAGAGCTCTCTTCACCACTACAAACAGTAATGTTCTTGAGATGTTCAAAGTCCAGAAAAGGAACCAATGGAGTCAGATTAGGGTGCGCGTTTACCACGGGTAATATGACACTGCTGACTCTAATGACAATACATTGTACTGTTCAGAATAAATGAACACCCTGACCTGATTGCTTTAACATTTCTTTGGCCATATAAAAGCATTCTTGGAGCTTTGTATGAATAAAGTTGAACCACTGAAGTCACAGAGAAAGTTTTGACATTGTGTTTGGTTCCTTTTCTGGACTTTAAATGTCTCATGACCCTTGCTGTCTACGGAGAGTCAGAGATCTCTGGGATTTCATCTGAAATATCTTAACTTGTGTTCAGAAGATGAATGAAGGTCTCAGGGGGTTGAAAACAAAATCAGGGTAATTAATAACAGAAGTTTTATTTGAGGACTAGAGATCATTACACTTCATTTTCCTTCAGCTTAGTTCCTGGTTTATCAGAGGTCACCACAGTGGTCTCTGTAAAGTTTCCATGTAATAAACAGTATAACGAACCCCCATGATTCTGTCTGGGTTTGTTCTGCATTAACAACCAACTAGACGTTCGTAATTCCTTACATTACCTTGCTGAATAAACAGCAGTACCACGAATCCTTATTTAATCTTTCCAGCATTGGCTCCTGTTCATTTAGTTTTCCTTAATCATAAAACGTGCGAAGATACAGACTGCAGGTGGGAGAAGTTCCAACTGTGCATTGGTTTAAACCCAAAGGTGTTGCTAATGCTAAACAATGGAGGCCGCAGCACATCTAGGTCATGCATTTGAAGTTTGGAAGCTTTATTTAGCAAGCATTCCACAAAAGAGCGCTTCCTCTGGATTCTGCAGAACTCTTGATTAGGCAACTGCCCTCTCTAGGTTAAAGCACGGAGCTCTAGGTCAGGCCCTGGCAGGATGCCGGTGTTTTTGCTTTGTCTTTGTGAGGATCCAGAGCTGGACGACTGTACATCTTTCATGCGAATCTGTGATAACCAAACAGTCTCCCATAAAAATCAGGAAACCGCAAAGGTCTTGTTTGCTTTTACAAGCCCCTCTTTTGCTGTCAAACAGAATGTCTATGTTTTGTTAGATGACCTGAGCTCTCTGCTTTTTGACCTCGATCATATCAGAGGCTGCAAGGTGTCCCGGAGTAGCGGCCCGTCGTCGTTCAAGACACTCACCGTATGTCCGGGAATTCCCGTACCAACACGCCAACTTCCATCTGGATGGAGGGAGTGTCTTCCAATAGAATGATCTCAGATAGGTGAGGAATAGCGCTGTCAAGCCAGGAGGCTGAGGATTCCTGGAGAGGAGCAAACAATCAGGATATTGTCAGAACAGACTGCTGAAACATTCTGATGCTGCAACTAATCAGTTATAGAACTTGTATAGGAAGTTCAGTTAAAGTCAGCATGAAACAGAAGTCATGATATTCTTTTCTTCCCTATTATAGGTTTTTACATTTTACACTGTGAACCCTGGATCACACAATTATTAGCTTAAAGGTGCAGTATGTAGGTTTGACACCCAATGGTTGAACTAGGTATTGCATGCCTGGTTCAAAACACACGCAAGCGCAGGTTGCCAGATTGACGACACCAACAAGACTAAACATGACTATCGAGCAGCCTAAAGGCTGATTTAAGTCCTGTTCTAAAAAAAAAACAAAAAAAATCAACGACATGCGATAGCATTGATATTTTCCATATTAAAAGGAGTTTTTGTTCTAACCTGAATTTATACTTTAGAAATGGCTTCTATTTCTTGCAGCTGAACAACAGGAAACTGACAACGATCACTTCAGGTGCACCTTATATGCTTTATTCAGTGTTAAAAGAAAATAATGTAAGTTTGAATGACATTTTACATGACATTTATTGCCATACTTCTGAAAGCAGCAGCAGATAGTTTACCTCAGATCTTAAAAATAAAATTGAAATTGAACAAATTGAAATTGAACTTTAGAACTGTGTGCAAGCCAAGACATATCAGTGATTTAGCACTGTTTGCTTCTGGTGCAAACAGTCAAATTGCTTATCACTCTTCTAGTTATGTAGTGTATGGTTAGGACGTGGTGTTATAATGTAACCTGCTCACCTAATGTTTACATTTTTAATATTTACATTATTTGCTTATTAATAACCACCTCATGTGGAACTCTGAATCTGCATCTCATTTCGGAGTCTGCTACTGTCCACCAGAGGTCGCATTTCAGTCGCGGGCACATGCTTTGAGAGCTTTCCTGACTAACTGAATGAATGAAATATGCTGTTTTCCACCAAGGCAACCCAGTGAGCTGAAAAATAATTGGCTAAACTGGCATTGGGTGGGTTAAATGACCAAAACAAAAGCCGACGTTTGGGCAAATAACGTACATTTTCAAAGCAGAATATCTGAATATGCATTATTTTTCAGATAAACAAGAATGTCCACTTAGCATGTTTCTTAAATATCTGCAAACATATTATAATATTTTATGCTTTAGAATAATCAAAAACGTACATACAACACCTTTAATAGAAAAAGCCTTGTCTGAAGATCTAAAACAGCTTTGTATGCTTAAAATGTAAACTTAGGGTAAAGTGTACTAGATGAACATAAATAACTAAATTAATATTGCTTACTACAATACTAAAGTCTTGCTAGAAATGTTGTCAAAAGTGGAAAATGTTTGTCAAAAACATACATTTAGACACAAAAAGGCACTTTTTATTTTTTTTTTATAATTCAGTTAACAGAAATGGAAATCTCAGGATTGCGGGTTATCAAAGGCAGCAAAGAACACATGCATGTTGCCTTCGATATCCTACAATACTGTACCTCTGGGGAGAGGAAGTGAAGCAGAATGTTGCTAGTATAATTTAACGGGTTTCTATGTTTTAGTACATTGATAGCCTTAATTGGTATGTTGCTAGCATGTTTTAGTCCATTGCTAGCATGAATTGTCATGGTACTACTAGCATATTTTAAAACATTTTGCTTTAGCACATTGCAAAACTCTCTAGCGTGCTTTTGCACTTTGTTAATATATTTCCCATGTTGTTAGGATGTCCTAGGTGAGTTGCTTAACTTTGTTATTAATGGAAAAACGATTGGCAGATAGATAGATGAAGGTTTAAGATCTTGAAGATCATATAACTTTTTGATCTGATCAGTTAGAAAAGTTTTAGCAGGAATTAAAAAATTTGGTCTCAGCGATGATGATGATGATGATGTTGATGATGATGATGATGATGAAACAACACCAGCTTAAACAGAAGCCAGCACTTGATTTTGAATTGTCACTTGATTTCTTCATGACTTCAAACTCAACCGTTTGGTACTAAATACGGCATTTTCCAAAAGTACAATGTACAATGACTTCTGACAGAATGCCAAAGATCACAGGGCCTAAACAGCTCTGTACAATCAGAAAAGGCTATTTTTACCCTGGTGTCTGGAAAAACAAAAACCTAGAGGATTAAGTATAGGAGCACATGTTGTTCCAATAGCGGGTAAATATCTGTATGCCCATTACACCAAGGCAGTTCTTCCTGACTCTCAATTTGACCTTACAGGCAAGTCATGGCTTCAAAGGCTCAGGCCAGGACATTCTTCCATAAACAAAGGCATCCTGTTGTCCACTGAGGTGACAAACGGATGTTTTAACTGGAGCAAGGGGCGGACGCTGCACAGGGGAAAGCAGCATTTGGGTGGGTCTTAGAGATGCCCTTTGGAGCCAAGGGCCTGTTTGGCCATCTGCCTTCCATGCCCGCTCCTGAAGTGCCCATTTTCTTCAAAACATCTCTTTTGTTTGAAAGTTGCCTGATGATTTTGGGTGATTAAAAGATACTTAAAAACAGGACATGACATTGTGATACATCTGGGAATGAGAATTTTTAAAGAACATTGCATTTACATTATTTATGTTAAATGTATTCTTTACATAAAAAGACAAAAAACTAATCTCCAAATTTGCTATATGTTCAGTAGTCTACATTTTCCATTATTATACTGTATAAGGAGTACCTAAAAAAGTATAAAAAATTCATACATTATTATCATCATCATTATCATATTCATTCATTCATTCATTCATTTTCCTTCAGCTTAGTCCCTTATCTATCAGGGGTCGCCACATCGGAATGAAGTGCCTCATTATCATACTCAATAATATATTTGATATTTTATACTTTTATGAATATCATATATCTTTCTATCTAATAATTCTTAAGAGATAATTTGAGGAAAAAAAACAATAACGTTAGCTAGAAAAGTGACTCACCAGCTCTTTGAAGAGTGTTTTTAGGTGCTTTCCTTCATCCCGAAGGCGTCCAGCCATCCTCTTCCTCATTTTGAGAGATGTGCAGATGATTCTGCCCCTCATGATGGCCCGCACATATTCAGTCATCACGCGCCGGTGCACCTCCACCACCAAGACCTTACAGGACACAGAGGTTACCGACAACAGTCAGCTAGTGCTTTTTTTAAAAACTCCAACACCATAATATATGATCCACCTTAATATATTTCATTTTATTCATGATGATTTGTTGCTCTGGCTTATTGTTTCTCAATCAGGTTCCTGGAGGACTATAAATACTGCATGTTTTGGATGTCTCCTTTGTCTGACACACCCATCACAGGTCTTTCAGTCTCAGTTAATGAGCTAATGATTTGGTAACACTTTATTTTGATGGTCCATTTGAGTATTAGTAGACTGTCTGCTTAATATCTGTTGATACTGACATTTAACAGTCCTTCAACAGACATTTAACTGACTATAAGAAACTTTGCAAGTACATGTCAACTTACACTAACCCTAACCCCAACCTTAACCCCAACCTAACAGTCTACTTTTAATCTAATGAGAATTAGTTGCAATGTAACTTATATTCAACAAACGGACCATCAAAATAAAGTGTGACCGATGATCTGAATTAGAAGACATGGGCTACTTCTGAATTCCAAGAACGCAGAGAACGGACTTCCTGTTTTTGTGAAGACCGGTCTTACCTGGTCACCTCAGAAGAACGAACTCGGGAGACCGCGAGGACAGAGAACATGTCCTGTGAGAAATGAGATGCTGTATTCTTCCTGATGATCACGTGATCTTCAAGCGTTTTTAATAGAAAATGTTTTAAGAATTTCAGCATTTATACAGCAATTTATTGTTTTTCCCCTTTTCAAAATATATACTATGCATAAAGACTTTACAAATACACTTTGCACAATATAAATAAAACAGAATTTAATTCAAATTTCAGCAAATAAATACCCTTAATGTGTTCATGCCTTTATTAAAATTTTCATGGTAAGGTTTATATTCACCGTTTCATTTAAGGAAACTCGTGAGGTAAATAAGATATCTCTGAACTTTAATAATAAATCTATGTAAAATGCTGAGCTTCCCACCTCCAGTCGCAATGTCTTCTGGGACTTCTCGAGCGAGTTCGGTGCTCAACATATCCGGGAACTTTTATGTGTCCTCTGTTCTTGCGGTCTTAGATATTGAAACTGAACTTTGGCAGTTGATGATGACGTTACACAAGAACACAAAGACCTCTGAAGAACGCATATTGAGAAACAGCCATGGAAAATGTGTAGAGCTAGTGGTCCTCCAGGAACGTGGTTGAGAAACCCTGCTCTAGCTGACTAGCGGACAGTAAATTAGATAGATATGTGTAGATTTCACATAATAATAAATAAAAAAATAAAACTGTTGGATTTGTTTACAATCTAAAAAGAAATATCTAGACTATATAGATTTTATTACTCATTTTACAAAAATATTTAACCACATGACCAATCAGAATCTTAAAGCATTGTCAATACAATGAATAAATCATTCAAAAAGCTGAATACATTTTCTTTAATAAATTATAAGCCTGTCTGGCTTTATCCTGCGATAACAACTCTGCCATGATGTACTGTATCCCTTACTTAAAAAAATGATTAATACGTCATTTCATAGTTCCATGTTTTGTTTAGTTTTTTGATGAATGAAAACTGACATTACTAACACTTCAGTTTACCTCATAAGGTGGGTTGTCCATCCTGCGAAACTTCTTGAAGTGCTCTTTAATGAGTGCCTCGATTTGCTCAAAAGGCTCAGTGTTGCTCAGCCATTTCCGTTTAATCAGCTTATCAAAGAAGGGCTAGGAGAGACGAGACAGAAAGTGCTCGATTACAAATGACATCCACAGTATACACTAAAATGTACTATATTTGTCTTCATCAGGATGTGAGGACTTTCAGATTTAGAGTTGAGAGAGTCCAGCTAACTTCCTGTTGTAGTCCCACCTTGGCAAAAAAAAGGATGCAGCTAAACTATGCGACCTATGAGAGCTGGTAATGCCAATCCACACAGCGGCGTCAGGCCAAAAACATCTAATTCACTAGTGTTTTTCACACAGCGCTGCTATTTTCGAGTCTCAGAGCCAAAGTCGCCGTGCAAAACAACATCCTTGAGAACAAGCCATAGGGGAAATGCTGATAAGATATTCTTTATATTCTTGGACAGAGGCACATGACGAACATGCGGTATCTGAAAAATATGTGCGTGCAAACATGTCTGTGTGAGGAAGCGAGGGGTGATCGGTGGCAGCCTCACCCTGATATGCTCGAAAAGCCTGTCGTTCAGCACTCGCACACTCAGGTTGACTATCCTGTCCAGAGCGCTGTTGGCACGACGGATGGAGTCCTCGCTGGTCGAGGGGTCACACTGGCCACAACGCTGCACAAAGCTCCTAAACACAACAGGTTTGGTTATAAACACTTTGAAAGAGGCCAAATTCTCTGTGTAAAATGACATATTGAGGGGTCAAACCTGAACGATGGACAGCAATTTGCAAGGGCGATGGTTTTAGCAATGTAACCGTCTTCGTTTTCTCCAAAGCTGCTCACCAGCATCTCGTGGAACATCTCCACCTTCCTCTGAAAACTGAACAACACAAACAAACGCGTAAGGATGGTGTGTGAATAATATGATGCATTTTAATATCATTCAACAGTGTACTTGGTATAGTACAGTTATTTAAAAAGATACTTTACCCAAAAAGGAAAATTTTGCCATCATTTTACTCACTTTCCCCTTGTTACAAATATATGTAAGTTTTTTTTGTTTATTTAAAAGTTTTGAATATAAAAGAAGATATTTAAAAAAATGTTGAGAACCAAATGATCGATGTTAGGTACTGATTTCTACAGTTATTATTTTTGGGGGTGAAATGTCCCATTGAGTACTGAAAAATAGTCATTAACAACATGTACTTGCTATGGAGCTTAGAAATATAAATATATTTTAAATTAATCAATATATTTTAATGGCATTTTAATTTAATGTCTCTCTTCTGAACTTGAACCAGAATCCTGAATAATAGCCCATTTTAATTCAGTTAAATACTACCATGATAAATGTGTTTTATTGCAAATTTTATACACTTCAATTGTTTTTTGTTGTAAATAAATTAATGATTTTATTCAGTAAGTATGGAATAAATAATTCTAAATGGATAGTTTAGTAAGAATAGATTTAAAAAGCTCTCTTCAACTAACCAAAACATATATACACTGGGAGAAATAAGCATTCAACACGTCAACGTTTTTCTCAGAAAACATATTTCTAAAGGTGAAGTTGACTTGAAATTTTCATCAGATGTTGAAAACAACCAAAGAAATCCATATACATAAAGAAAACAACATTAATAAGTTTACAAATTAAGTTATGTGTTATAAAATGAAATGACACAGGAAAAAAAAGAATTGAACACATGAAGAAAGGGAGCTGTATAAATGCAGTGAAAGCCCAGACAGCAGCTGAAATCTCTTAGTAGTTCTTCAGTAACCCTCTGCTCTACCTTATTGTAAATTTATATCAGCTGCTTCAGTCCTACATTAGTCCTACATACAGTCTACATTATCAGGATGAGGAAGATGAAACCAGGGTGGACATTTCAGCAAGACAATGATCCAAAACACAGCCAAGAAAACTCTCAAATGCTTTTAGAGAAAGAAAATCAAGCAGTAGAATGGCCCAGCCAATCCCCTGACTTGAATCCAATAGAAAATGTAAAACGTGACTTCATTCTCTACTCTAAGAGGCGTCTTCAAGCTGCCATCACTGAATTTGTTTTATATATAAGGTATTAAATACATTTTAGTAGATCAGTAGTTTCTCCCTCCGTCATTCCATTGTTACAATTTTTTTATTTAATTTTTTGCTTTGTTTTATTTTTATGTATGTATTGTTTGGGTTTTTACCAAAATCTGGTTCAATCCCATGTCAACAGCTCCTTTAGGAATATTTTTTCCCAGAAAAAACATGATGTGTTGAATATGTATTTCCCCCACTGTATTACTTATGAAATCTATTATTTATTTAATATATACAGTGTATTTTTGATTAAATATATAGTAAACAGGGTATATTTAGATATATTACATCAGTTTAAAAAAGCTGTTTTCTTTTTAAATATATTTTGAATTGTAATGGATTCCTGTGATGGCAAAGCTGATTTTCTTAGTATAGTTACTCCAGTCTTAAATGTCACAGAAAATCATTCTACTATGCTGATTGGGTTCTGTATTATCGTAAACATGTATTATTATCAGTGTGGAAAACAGCTGTACAATTTATTCCCAAACCTTATAACATTAGTGTAGATTTCATGTATTATTTCCCCACCTGTACAAGAAATCTGCCAGTCCATTGAGACTGCACTGTGCAACCCGTGAACCCAAATGTCTGTTTACAGCGGCAGACCTCTCAAGATCCTCCTGTAGCCTCTGTAATAACAAAATAAAATATGTTCATGATGTATACCCCACCTGCTAAAAAATTTTTTCAATTCCTCGACTTGGTATTAAAATAGCTTCCTCAAACAAGCTCTTACTAATTTATCAACCAAATAAAGTGACGATGCTCAAAGTATCTTTCGTTTTACTCTTTATGACCACTAGGTTGCAGTACAGAGCCTGCAAAAACAATGTGCTGTAATGGAAACACGCTCACAATGGGAAATGTTTATTTACTTTGGCTCCAGCTAGAGGATGATTTTCTTGTTACACAGAGGTGCGTGGATGAAATTTCTTACGTTTTATTTTAACAACAGACCCAGTGTCTAAAGATTGCAGACGGCAATGAACAGTGGGCCATTATATACGCAAATCAGAAAATGGATTAAAGTAACATGTGATATCACATGCTCTGACCTCATATGTCAAGCACAATACCTTATTATATACATAACGGATCGTAAATGCTGACCTGAATAACTGTGCGGGCCAGGGGTATCTGATACTCCTCGATGTTCAGGTTGTCCAGCCATCTCTTCTCCTCCTCCTCCAGAACCTGAGAGAGCTCATTGGTCACTTTCCCCTGGAAATCACAACATTTCAACACACTCATTAATAGCATCCTTGCTGTGAGAGTGGGAGGGCATGCAGGGGCCTGCAATGGGGATAGATGAGACACTGCATCCGAGACAGCGTTTTTGAACCATACTGAAGTAAACTCTATTATACTGCATAAATTGCAAAATTTAATGACAAAAAGTCAACAAATATTTTTATGTTGCTTTAACTTATTTTAATAAGTTAATCAAGTTTCGACTAAATATTTAAAGTTATACAAAGTTTAACTTAATATGTTTCGTCGGTTTAATTGATGTAAGTTGAGATGACTAGAAAAGTTAAATTGATTCAACTGAAACATTTAAGGCAACAAGAACTTCTTTTTACAGTGTATATTATAGTATTTACAGCACTTTGTTAATGAATCCTATAGTACACTGTAATATTAGTGAGCTAATGAACTAATAAATACTGTGGTATACATTTGATTTTACTACAGCTTACTGTGTTATAGTGTTGTAATACAATATACCCTATTTTTACAACAAAAAAAACTTGGCTTAGTTCATATTGCTATAGTTGTTGTATCACCACAGCAACTATAGAATTACAGTTTACAACAATAACAGATTAATTAAAGTACTTTACTATGGTATGGTTCAAAAACACTGTAGTATTGACTATAAATACTACCATATTGTTTTCATGTGGGTAGGGAGTAAAAAAGTGGGTAAATGTAATAACTATATGGCTATATGTAATAACATTAATGTAATCTTTTTTTTTATTGTCAACATGTAAACAGCTTGAATTGGGATGTCAATTTATATTTATGTGAAAGGCACGGGAGGCATTTGCTATAAAAAAAACCTTTTTTATGTGGTATCCCAAAAGCCTTTCTAGCCATGATTCCTTAACTTATGCGTTAAAAAACTTGTAAATTAAGCATTGTTTCTATCCAATGTGTATCATGATTTCCTGGGAAACTATCGCAATATATAAAAAAATTATGTTCCTGCAAGCTGTACAGTATTTTTTCCTCTATAATTATTGAGCAGACAGCACATCCAATGACAATCACAGTCATGTTATCTTGCGAGATTGAAGATGTTATCTCAATTTGATGATGGACTTTACCTGCACAGGTATTTAAACATTATTAATTTGTATTAATTTCATGATTTGTAATCATAATTTTTAGCATTACCATCATTTTTTTGAACAATCGTTTTATTGAGATGTAATAAAAAATATGACAATATAACATCCCAATCATATTTACATCATCTTTGTTTTCAAATTAGAGGAAAACAAAAAAAAAAGGAATAAAAAGGAAAAAAGGGGAGAGGTTGTTAAACAGGTTATTTAATTTAGTAACAGAATATTCTAGAAAAAAATATTAGGAATTTTTTTTTTAAATACCAATTATCTATAGAACGCATGACCAAGATCATCAATATGACAATGGTTTGTTTGAATAAATCTTTGGAAATAGGGAAAATATGTAGATAGGCTAATCATTATCATTATTAATTATTATATTTTTTGATTAGTGTGCAGGTTAGTCCAGTTATCCAATCTTAGCCATTCAGGGTGTTGTGCAACAAGAGACCTCCATTTTGTTTGATTGACTACAGATTAAATTACTAAATAGATTTGTTTACTAAATATGTTCTGTGATTGAATAACATGAGGTGAAATCAGATCACTGTTTCTATGTGTCTTGAGAAATGTATTTAGTAAATATTTGTAGTTCGTAAGCAAATACTTTCTTACTCCCAAGGTCGATTATATCATAGTTGATATTTAGCTGCACCATGTTGGTGTTTTGTAACATCTCATTTTTACGAGGTGGGTTGTTAGCCCAACGCTCAACCCCCAACCTGGAGGACCAGGACATACACACATACACTATGAACAATTTAGCTTCATGAGCAAATTCTTTATCAATAAAATAATCAATTGAGAGAAAAGGCAGTTTATGTGCATTCTTAAGGGCCATTGACACAATAGTGTTTTCAGCCAAAAACTGGAAACGTTTAATGTATTTTGCCTATTAGTTTTTGGGTCATTTTTGGGATTGAAAACACATAAATCTAAAAATGGGTTACAAAGCGTAAGTTTAAAAAAATCCCACCATTGTCATGTTCGTTTAAACACCCAAAAACGAGAGTCTTTAAAAATGATGACATCATGCAGATGCATGGCTCGTGTTTAAAAAGGTGTAGATTAAAGGCAATCTCGAACAAACACACAACAATAGCAGAGTACATGGTAGTGTTGTTGTGTTTGCTAAGTGTGAATGTACTTGACATTACAATAAACAGAGTAAACGCCAATAGATATGTGAAATCGACAAAAACACAACTAAATAAAAGCTGTTTATTTAAATTACAATAGACTCACAAATAATTTTGTATCCACAAACAACAATTGACTATTTTCATTAAAGCTGAAAGTGACATAATGATTCAGAATCAGATATAATAAATGCAACAATAATAAATACGGTCACACTTTAGTTTAATGTACAATTCACTATTACTAACAAAGCATTAACTAAAACTTTTAGATCAATAAACTACTAATTAGCTGCTTATTAATAGTTAGTAGTGTAGTAGTTGGATTAGGTATAGAACATTTTGAGGGATGTAAACAATAACAATGGTCCAAACGTTTTTCCTGCTTTACATTTTTCATTTCCATAGCTCCCGAGATTCTGAAAAGGTCTACATATTAAAATAGTTTGAAAACAAGCAGGAAATATTTATGGACCAATGGCATGATCACATGGTCTATTGGGTAGGATTAGGTATGTAAAATAAGATCATACTTTATAAGTGCTAATAAACGGGTAATATCTTAATAACAGGCAGGTAATAAGCCAGTAGTAAATGGTGTGAATTGTTACCTAAACTAAAGTGTTACCATAAACATACTTACATGTGGCTTTCAAAATCTGGTTATTGCCGACATTTGTTGTTTGTTTGTTTGTTTTGGCTAGTATAAGTTCTTAATATATATTTGTGTGACAAAGCTCATTTTAAACCCTGGACAGACTATAATTTAGTGATTTTCTGCACTTGTCTGCATCTGCCATTGCGTTAACTGTTATAATGTAATTAACATCGCATGGACATGTTGGTTAATTAGGTAATTTCTTCAAATCCTTAAATAGTTATCACTATCAGTTCATACAGATGTCAACACTCTCTCCATCCAGTTTTCCTATTTATTTCTTATTTTAAACTAATAGTCAAGTGCCTATTTCTTTTTATTGCATTCAACTTCATGTATTTCCAAGCTATAGAGTTATTAAAAGACCACACTTTCAGGTCGCTTAATGAGCGAAGGGAAAAATGTGTTGTCAAAGCGGACTCCTATTGTGTAGTGCTCATTGTAGACAGGAAAACCGTACGTTGACCCTGAAATGCCGCACTCTAATTGACCATGCAGGTTGCAATGACCAGCCATGTCTTCGAATGGACAGGATGTGCAGTTGTTCGAGATATAAAGAAAAAGGCTAGAGATTTTTGGGGACAAAGTGTGTGAAATCCAGTGGTTACCCTGACGGAGTTGAGGCAGTCGAGCTCCAGTTTGTCCACCGTCTCTGTGGGCAGCAGCGGGCCGAGCTGCGAGAGGTTAATGGGTGTTGTTATAGTGACTGTTCCAAGGACATCTCTGCAGCAACAACAGGAAGAGCAAATCACAAACTGAGTCTGGACTTCACTCATAAGGAAACATTGAATTATGAAGGAACAGGAATGGGAAGGTACAAGAGCGGGTTTCACCTCTCATATCAACCAAAAGCTATTTATAAAAAGCTGTTTTAGGTTTGCTGTTGCTCTATGTGACTTGACAACTGGATAACCAGTGATAATGTGAAATGGCACAGGATTCTCTGTTAAGGTTATGATATTTGACAAAATCTGGGGTCAGTAAGATTTTTTATTAGATAGTATACTGTAATCTGATACGACAATGTAAAGTAACTGTATTAATATATTTAAAAATATACTTCAGCCATGTAATTACATATGTTACATATAATTTACGAAATTATAGATTTATGGAACAGATAGGCTGCTTAATATATTTGTGGGAATTACAGTACGTTTTTTCTGCAGGATTATTTGAAGAAAAAGTATAATTAATTTTATTATTTAGCAGCATTGTTAATGTCATTTCTTTCACTTCAGATCCTTCTGATGCATTTTTTTTTTATCTCACTGACCCCAAACGTTTGAACAGTAGTGCACTTTGTCTAAAATGTTCGTTTATAACAGGGGTGTTAAACTCAGTTCCTGGAGATCCACAGCCCTGCACAGTTTAGTTCCAACCCTGCTATCAAACACCTACCTGTAGCCTTTGAACAAGCCTGAAGGACTCAACTAGTTTGATGAGGTGTGTTTAATTAGGGTTAAAGCCAAACTGTGAAGCGCTGCGGCCCTCCAGAAACTGAGTTAGACACTTGTGCTTAATAAGAATCTCCACAAAGATAAATTATGCCAAAGATCATTTTAATCCTGAACAGATGTTTTTCTGCTCTATTTTTTATTATATCGTTAATATAATGTAATATCATTATATCACACCGTTTCATTATATTGTATTGTAAAAATTTCATTATTATTTCTCCCATACAATAAAAGTAAATGGCGATTAGATTTGTCAATCTCTAATACACAAAAACGCTATGAAGATAATCCTAAAAATTAATAATGCATAGTGCAAAATCCTTAAGTCATAATTTGGGTTTGTATGCCGAACAGCTTGAAATTTGAGCTGTTAATTACAAAAATTAAATTATTGCTGTCAAATCATATGACATTTTAATATGGCTTCAAAATACTTCAAATGGACCACTTTTATGGTACTTGTTAAGAGGCTGACAAACCCAAACTCATATATTTTGGTTTTATTTGGAAAAAAGTCTAATTTTATTAAGTCTAATTATATTAAAAAGATAATTGAACATTGAAAAATGAGCATTTTCTGTTATTTTACTCACCCTCAGACCATTCAAGATGTAAGTGAGGATGTTGTTTTCCCCACAAAAAAAAAATATTTAATGCTATGATTCATTAAACTTTGCTAGTAAAAAAAGACAAAATGAATACTCATGGTTCCTAACATTAAATCAAGGTTTTATAATAACAATAATTCACTTTTACTTAATTAGGCTTCAGTGTACTTTTATGAGCCACACATATTGATATTAGCTCCTTTCACACATACAGACCTTTCAGGTATGAACAGGCCCTTTTTTAAAAAAAAATACCGGAAATTTGGACAAGGCAATTTTCTGGAACGATGTGTTGCAACATTACTAGTATTTTGCAATCAAGTTTTGTTTGAAAGTTATTTAGTACATAACCCTAACCCTACTTGTTATATGATTTGTTGATAGGCCTTTGTATATGTGTGACTGTAAAAATGTATTTATTTTTCCCCTATGTGTGTAATCATGCTAATTTGTTTTATGTTATGGGTATGGCAGAGTCATGCATGTCCTCATTGTCTGATGAAGAGTGGCAAAGCTTGAAATGTCACCTGTGGTAAGAACTTGAATACATAATTTTTCCAGCGGGATGTGGAAATTTTTTGTTTTAAATCAACTTCTACCATACTTTCAGTTAAAAGTCTTTCATTTTGCTTGCAAGCACTGCAGCTAGAAAATGTATACTTCAAAAATGGAAACCTGAACCCCCTAAACCTGAATTAGTATTTTTATTCTTCTTTTTCTTTTTTTTGCTATCTGTTAAAAAGTGTCCTGATACTCTTTGTATTCTAATGCTGAGTTCAGACTGAATGATTTTCAAAGCAGTCGTGTCACAGATGTTTTCACACTGCATGGCTATCTGGGATAGTGTTTCGTCGCTGCTGTGTTTACACTGCAAGATGGATCGGCAACAGGGGGTTTCACATAGCATGACTTTACAATAGGAAGAATCGCCAACAACTTTGTTCAAACTACGTCTCACAACCAAAAACATGTAGTATATATTTTTTATTAACTACATAATGAGAAAGAGGCCTTTAATGGAGTAGAAAATGAACACATTTGCTCACCTGGGTTTGAAGGAAATTAGTAATTTCTCCTCAACTTTTTTCTTTATTGACCCGGTTGTTATATTGCTCACACGACATGTCAAAATGTCCACTAGTTTTCCCCCATTTCTTGGGTTCAAATAAATAGAAAATGAGCACTTTTAACTTCTCCCACAACCTCCAGCTGGCCTGCAGATCCATATTAGTGGAGGCTGCTCTCTCATTGGCTGTAGGTAATCGGCGATGTTATTTTTAATCAGAACACATTTCACACGGCATGATATGAATCGTGGACAGCTTCAGATATTTAGCATTCCAAATATTTCACAGGCATCAGTGACTTATCGGCGATTCTCTCAGATCGTGTCTTTGATATTTCACACTGTGTGATTGTTACTTGCGTGAACAAGCACCGATTTGCCTGTGATTTCAGTCATTTGTCTGCGATTTCTCAAAACCTGTCAGTGAGTCAAAATCGGGGCTAAAATCTGAACTTGGCATTATATTCTACATAATGTTATGTATATTGTCCATAACATACTGTGGCGAGGGGGCGTGGCCGAGAGCCGTGGGAGTGAAACGAGGCCCGCCACAGATGAGATACACCTGTGGTGCGCACCTGCCTCTAATCCCACGGAAGGAGCTCTGGACTATAAGAGTAGAACCGACGACGTTTTAAAGAAATATTTATTAATAAAAGGGACGGCAGTCTCCAAAACCAAATCAACCACGTCAAACTGAAAGCAAAAGTAAAACAATATGTCCGGGCCCGGTCCTCTCTCTCTCTCCTCTGCCATCGTTCCTCCTCTTATAGTCCAGATCTCATCTGTGGCGGGCCTCGTTTCGCTCCCACGGCTCTCGGCCACGCCCCCTCGCCACACATACTTATTAAAAAAGTCTTTAATCTTTTACTGAAGAAAAAAAGTCACCTACATCTTGAATAGCCTAATTTTTTGTAAAATTAACAACATATTTTAAACTTTAAATAAACTATGACTCAGAAAGAACCGAAGAATGAAAACATACAAGATTTGAATCCCTTTAAAATGTGCAACTGCCCTGTAAAAAGCAATTGGTTCCTTTACTTAAAAAAATGAGTAAGTTGAATGTACTTAAAAAAAGTCAATAAACCTGTTGACTTAACTTTATAATTATGCACATAGGTTGTGTACCTAATAATTATAAGGCAATGAGTTTACTCTTTTAGTTTACTCTCTTAAAGTAAAGTCAACTACTCATTTTATAGAGTGTGCTGGTATTTACCTGTTATAAATGTTGTAGAGCCAGTCTAGCAGCGAGTATATGTCAGCGATCTGCAGATCTCCGTCGGCGAGAGCCTGGAGTCGGCGGGTCACGGCCTGATGGTAGCTCTGTGTGTACACTTGGAAAGAGTCATATTCGGCAGGATATACAGACACCGCGTTACGGCGGGCCGCTCCGAGGTCCTCCACCATACGCACTCTGAGTTTATCCAGAAAGGCGGCGAGCTCACCGGCCCGAGCTTCTGCATGCTGGGGTAAGTTTGCATCGGCCAACTCAACGACCGCCTCCTTCCAGCGCTTCTTAAACTCTCTGGGCCGTGGACCTCCAGGAGCGGCTCCTTCGCTCTGAGCCCAGTCCCGATCAGCCTGCTCTTCCTGCTGAAGCACCTGCACCACCAGGCCCAGGTTTGGCCCAGCGGTGGGGCAGCGCAGAGAATCCCTTACCACATCCCACAGCTCTTTCTGCAGTGCCTCATAGAGCAGCTCCACGTCTTTGGCTTTGCGCCGACTGCTGTCTTTGCTGCTGGGGCTGCTGAAATCCTCTGTGCCTCCTGCTGTTGGAGATTCGGCCTCTCTGCACTCCTGCTCCAGCTCCAGAATGTGAGTGTCAGCCAAAAACAAATCACGTTTTGTCACCAATTGCAGGATCTCCAATACTGGCAACACAAAGAATAACACAGAGGTTGTCTATTAGTCACGTGGAGGAAACTGAATACTTGTTCTGAACTTATACACAAAACAAAGATTATTGGTGTAATCTCTTTCAAAAACGGAATGGAGTACAAATGGAGTATGTATTATGTAACAAAAAAGTACAAAAGTATAAGTGAAGCGATGTGCTTTAAATGTAAATAATACACATCGATTGACCAATCAGCATCAAAGACCATAGCTATTCATTTTATTCAAGAAAATATTAGTAATTTCAATAGTTTTTTTAACTAAAATATTTATTATTTCTACATTTCATATTTTGTTTTGGTAACACTTTATTTTGGGTGGCACGGTGGCTCAGTGGTTAGTGCTGTAACCTCACAGCAAGAAGGTTTCTGGTTCGAGTCCCAGCTGGGACAGGAGGCATTTCTGTGAGGAGTTTGCATGTTTGTGTGGGTTTCCTCCAGGTGCTCCAGTTTCCCCCATAGTCAAAAAACATGCGCTATAGGTGAATAGGAGAAACTAAATTGGCCATAGTGTATGAGTGTATGTAGTGTATGTGTGTGAACGCAAGAGTGTTTGGGTGTTCCCAGTAATGCATTGCGGCTCGAAGGACATCTGCTGTGTAAAACATATTTTGAAATAGTTGTCGGTTCATTCCGCTGTGACAACCCCTGATAAAAAAGGGACTTAGATGAAGGAAATGAATTAATAATTAAACACTTTATTTTTAAAGTCTGCATAACTCGAAAGTTGCGATATATATATATATTTTTATTGTGACGCAGTTACTAGAGAAATGGAATATTAAATGAGAAAACAGTGGGCGTGGCTAATGTTTTTCTACTGTGAGCTGACTGGATGAAAGTAGGCATTTCATTCAGAATAATTGGGAAGTGTTTCGGGAGAGTTATTACAACCTAACAGACACCTCTTCCTCGCCATTTCTGTTTGTTGTCAAAGCGCTGTCAAAACTGACAGTTGGAGGGGCATGGTAAAGCATGTTAATCACACCCAATACTTTAGGCAGATGTAATTGTTGTAATAACTATAATTAATTAGGCATAATTACATGCAACTAACCCTAACCCTGCATTCTAACCCTAACCATGTATTAAGTACTTGTTATTAATTGGTATTTATTAATTCATTCATTTTCTTTTTGGCTTAGTCCTTTTATTAATCAAAGGTTGCCACAGCAAAATGAACCGCCAACTTTTCCAGCATATGTTTTACACAGGGGATGCCCTTCCAGCTGCAACCCATCACTGGGAAACACCCATACACTCTCATTTACAGACATATGCTACGGACAATTTAGTTTACCAATTCACCTATAGTACATGTCTTTGGACTTGTGGGGAAAAGCAAAGCACCCAGAGGAAACCCACAAACACGGGGAGAACATGCAAACTCTACACAGAAATGCCAACTGACCCAGCCGAGGCTCAATCCTTGGTTCCCTCATGACCACTGTCTATCATTAACATGCTTTTTACATATGACCGCTCAAAAGTTGTAAATACATATCATTGTAGGTCAAGATTACTTGAATTTATTTAGTTTAACAGCTTAATGTGCTAAAAAGTTGGGATTACTTGTTTAAATAGCGTAAGGTGAACAAACTTTTTCATAATAAGTTAACTGCACTTAATTTTATTAGTGAGAACAGCTACTGTATTGCTTTTTTACAGTGTATTTGTATGTGGTGCTGTATTGTGAAACCAGAGACAATTTTCCAAAGTGTGGATAATAAAGTAGCTTAACTTATAAAAATGTTTTAAAAAAATGTTAACCACTAAATTATGAAAAACTGCAAAAGTCGCATATAGTTTTTGAATACGCACAATGAAGGGATGAGAACCACGGTTCATCCTATGCACAAATATGGCACAGTCTCTTGGCCATCCAATAGAACTGTTCAAAATTCCCCCATTAGTAGGTATTCTACGCTTAAACCTAAAACACAAATGCAATATATTTTCCAGATGGGCTAAAGGACTGCCAATGCACTCCACTGGCTATAGTTTATGATGATCTCACTTGTGTTTCTTACGTGTAGCAGCACTTTTTTTTACATTCCAAAGAAATGTTTAATGAGGCAGACGGGCTCTCTTTGAGGTCAGTGCGCACACCCATTCTTCATCATTTCCAGTCCTTTCCTTTGGGATGAACACTTTTACTTGGGTTAACAAATTGGACTGATTATTGGAAAAAGGATTTGACAGGCTTCAAGTAGTGTGTCTTTAACCAGCCCAAGAAAAAGTCAAGGGGTCAACGTGTTTTAGTGCATTAAAACAAAACAGATTTATTAAACAGATATATATATTAAAATAATATTTTAGTCGCCAAACATATTTAGAAATTAAAAGATAATACAATAAAATTTAAGCTAAATATAAAAAAAATTACAACCTACAAAATTACACAAAAATTTTCAATTTTTTTGCTTCTCTTGATTTTTCCTCTATTAAAATTTGTATTTAATATTTTTCTATAACATACATGTGGGTGTACTCGTTAACCTAGTTTTAAGGCCTATGACTATGCAGCTTTATTTGCTACTCAAAATACAGTTAGACTATCAAATAAATAAATCTGATTATCTGGCAGTTTATCTGGCCTCCCAATCAATATAAAATGATGAGTTCTTTCCAAACTGAGCTATTCAAGTCATCTGGTGAAATAATTATATTCACATCGCAATAAATATCACAGAAAAACAAAATATCACTACAGGGAGTGCAGAATTATTAGGCAAATGAGTATTTTGACCACATCATCCTCTTTATGCATGTTGTCTTACTCCAAGCTGTATAGGCTCGAAAGCCTACTACTAATTAAGCATATTAGGTGATGTGCATCTCTGTAATGAGAAGGGGTGTGGTCTATTGACATCAACACCCTATATCAGGTGTGCATAATTATTAAGCAACTTCCTTTCTTTTGGCAAAATGGGTCAAAAGAAGGACTTGACAGGCTTCGAAAAGTCAAAAATAGTAAGATATCTTGCAGAGGGATGCAGCACTCTTAAAATTGCCAAGCTTCTGAAGCGTGATCATCGAACAATCAAGCGTTTCATTCAAAATAGTCAACAGGGTTGCAAGGAGCGTGTGGAAAAAACTAAGGTGCGAAATATTGCGAAATTTAATTACCAATCAAAGCCAAGCTATGTAGCTTATATGCATGTATATGACTATTGACACTTTTATATTACAAGTATAATAAAAATGATTAATGCAAATTGATTGATTTCACTAAAGTAGCTTATAGGTTTTTATTAAAGTTGTCTAAAACACATAATTCATAAAATTACTTATAATATAACAGCGCAAACAATAATAGTAAAAATTTCATTAGAAGTATGAAAGACCTGTTTTAATAAAACAGTAAGTATAAAGATGATTGTAATGATAAACAAAATAGCCCACATCAGCATATAGTATTGTTCTCTAATTTTATATTATTAGCCAAAAATAAAAACTATAATTTTTACATTACTTTGTACATATCTCATTAAATACATCCGAAAAAAATGCTGATATTCAACATAATTCAATGCCACACATTAGTGTTTTCCAGAGGCACAAAATAAGACCAATGAACATCCCAAAAATATTTTGGCTCACTAAATATAACAAATGGTTGTAATAAAAAAAAAAAAGCTCTTTTTTATTCCATCTTAGAGTCTGTTTTAAATGGACAGTAAGTGCCCGTTGCGGTGCTGAGTTGCCCGTTTGTTTCCTGCCTGACCTCTTCTTGGAGGGAAGGATGCGGGGGTGTGTTTAGTTGGCGCCTGACTCATCTGTCCCTGTCCCTATCGAGAATGAACTGTCCAGAAATGCCATGACAGACCCCACACCCGTCTTAACTGTTGCACATTGTGCCAGTCTATCGGAAGGAGATCTAAATATACAATACAATACCACAAGGCTTATCGCTAATGCAGACGGGGGACAAGGTGGAAAAATTAATGTTCTGCTTGTTAAAAATGAGGGTCACTTCCTCTGTAACTCATCTACGTGAAGAGTCCTCCACCCAAGGACAATTTGTCAATATATATCCAAGCGACTTAGAGAATGGGCTGGTGACATTCAACCCTGGTTTAACACTGTTCGTTTCTATCTGTAAGGAAAGTTTGCACAATATTCTAAAGTAAAAAATGGTTTCCCTTTTAATTCATGAATACTGGATATTTGAATAACAGGGATTGGAATTTAGTGAACTGCAATTCAGAGAAATTCAGCAGGAAATGGCATTCCAGGTAATGAAGCGTCATTCACCCTTGCACATAAATCACTTAAGTCTGTAAAGTCCAAAGTATACTTTAGGTTTCACTCATAAATGAGGATTTGAATATAGTGCAAATTTGAGTGAAATATGAACAAACATTACATTTTAAGCAATGTGTTGATGTGTTTTCTGTTTATTATTGTTTAGTGTCACCCCCTGTTCACCTTAGTTGCTCTTATTGTCTTGTTAATATTTAATTTAATTATTATCTCCTCCCTCTTGTCATGTATTTATTTTAAATGTTTTATTTAAAAAACCCATTAAGATTGAGATCTCATTTACAAGGGTAATCTAGCCAAGAGGTCTGCAACACACAACTTTATAAAAGAAAAGAAGAGAAAACAAAATTACAATAATTGATAAGTGCTAAAAAGACATACACTGAAAAATGGATTCTTGTTGTTTGGTCTATAGAATAGATCGAAATAATACATAATCCGGTTTAGCTAATTGGTAGCTCTTCTATATATACCCTCTTGATAGCCTCTTGTTGTTGATTATTTGTGTTACTACCTTGATTTCTATGTGTTCTTAACTTTGCTTAGTTTTTATTTTCATGTTATAGACTGTTTTAATAAACAAAGTAAGCTGCATTTGGATCCCCAACCTTCTTTACTCCTTGCACTACATGTATGACATGACAGATTTAGTTTAAATTTGACCAAAATCTCAGTTAAACCAATCCAGCATGTTTAAGATTGAAGAGTAAATGTTGAGTATCTTTGATTGCAAATGTTATACTTTAAAAGTCTGTGTGTTTGACTGTGTGTACACTAACATAAGCTTAAAAAAATGAATTGTGCTTTAGTACCATCTCCTTTAATTCTTTTCATTATGGGACCTTTATCTCTGCTCTGTCAACGTTTGAATTTTAACTCTAAAGTTTAACAAATTGACCTTTATTGATTTTTTTTATTAGTTTGACACATTGTATACTAATTAGGAAGTATGCTTCACACAGGTGAGTGGGCTTGACATAAACACTCTTCTTTCTCTAGCAATTAATTCTCTGAGCACTTACTGTTTCTTTGTATATTTAGCACTTCTGGTGTATATTGCCTCTTCTTGCTGAAGCACTGACTGCCTCAGTTGTAAGTCACTTTGGACAAAATTACATAAAGATAGATCTGTAAAATTGCATAAAAAGTACTTGCAATTCATTATCAGGGTTTTGTAGCAAAATTTACATTACTGATGCAGACAACTTCTAATTTAAAATTATATAAAAAAGTCATTAAATCAGTTTGAAACTGCATAAATAAACTGTTTATTAAAAGGTAAAATTGTTGTGTATATTTTTTAAGTATAACTACTTTTCATGTTTAAAAGCATTTGAATTAGCATTTTGAATCAGGGAAGACATTTAATAAAAATTTCATCTCTGCCATTAAAGTAAAGAAGTACATTTTAAAACCAACCCAGGCTCATTCTGAAAACGTACCCCTATATACATTTCTGTAGAGCGCCAAATACATCCCAGAACAAATTTTTTTTTGCAGTTTTTGTTTTTGCAAATCCAACAGAGGCCGCTGTGTACACTTTTTCAGATCTCAAATTTCTCTCGTAAGTGCCATTCATGCCTGCTGTTCTCGCGTAAATCCAGCAGAGACCGCTGTCCATTGACAGACTGATTGACTGATCGACTGAAACCCCCTCCTCCTTCCCTAAACCCAACCAATAGTGATTTCAAAAGCACCAATTGACCAGCGACATAAATGGCTAGCTAACTGGACAAATTGGTAACAGTGGGAAAGCCATCCATATGGAAGTAAGCGGTCAGCTGGTAAGCGCAAAAAGGGACGGCATCATACCACCCCGTAGCGTTCGTTTTAAAGATGAAATGCAGCCATTTGTTCTTCTGGCCTATGTTGAGCCTATGTTGTTTATGAGCCTATTTTGTTTAAAACACATTAAAACCATTATTTTTAATCGTAACAATATAATCAGTTTTCATTTTTGATTAAATAAATGCAGCATTAGCGACCATAAGATACGTCTTTTAAAAGCATATTTACAAAATATACTAACCCCAAATCTTTAAACGGTAGTATATATACACATGTATTTGTGTTGAATGACAGGCCGCTATATTGTAAAAGCAATGATCCAGATGTTGAAAGCCATGTAGTTTAAACGATTGTATCCCACAGTCATTAAAATGCGGAGCGGAGCCAGTAACTGAGCTGAGCTGTGCAGTGCACAACACTGGCTCTTTGTTTCCAGACAGTCTCACGCACTAAATTCATAGTGTGGACTCGAGCATACTTTACTTAAGCGTGGTCATGTCACCACCCTTCCTTAATGAAAACCACAGGGACTCAAAGTGTTGCCTTTTAAGGGTACGTATGGCACATATGCTAGACATATACCCCCATCACGACTTCCAAGAGGAGGTAATGCTGTTTGCTTTTGGCCATGGATTTGAAAGGGTGGAGGCCTGACAACCAACGCGACTGAAAAGATCTGACTAAGCAAGATATCCACTAACATACAGCCATCACACCTGCACAACCAACACCTCTCAGCAGGACCAATCAGCCGTTACAAGGAAAAGATTAGCCCGGGTTCTGGGAATGTAATGCAATACGATCTGTTCTTTGTCGTGCCACAGGATCGAGACCATTTTTCATTAACCCTCTGTGTTTTGCCTTTAAAACTCTTCTGGTAAAGTGGAGAAAGAGAAAGTGAAGAACTTGAGGTACAGCAGTGCAGAGAAACTCCCTCACATTCAGACACTTCCCTCATTTAATGCTCAGCATGTGCAGAGTAGACATATTTTCCCCAGACGTGAAATATTTAATATAAGGAGGGCAATTGTATTTCCTGCCTTTGCCTTAGTAGAGCAGATGGGTCAAGAAATACTTGCCAGTATGTGTCCGAGTCAGAATTCCACATTTTGAATGCTGAGGGCTTTATTTTGTTCTACTGAATTGCTAGGTTGAGCCTTTTGGGTCACTTTTTTCATTTTTATCTTTCATAGAGCAGTTTTTTCAGTGCCATCTGAATTGATATATTTCTTTATTATAATAAAGGTTTGTACATTGTGCTTATTGAATTGGCAAAATTCGAGTAAGGACTTCATGCTTTTTAACACCAGCAGGGCAGATTAATGTAATGGACTCCTCACCTGCCTTCCCAAAAAGACAGTCAGACAGTTGCAGCTCATCCAGAACGCTGCTGCCAGGATTCTGACCAAAACCAGAAAATCAGAGCACATCACACCTGTTCTCAGGTCTTTACACTGGCACCCAGTTAGATTCAGAATAGATGTTAAAGTATTATTACTTGTCTATCAATCACTAAATGGCCTAGGACTTCAATACATTACAGATATGCCCACTGGATGCAAACCTAACAGATCACTCAAGTAAATTAGAAATTCAAAGCATTTATAAGGAGTTCATTCAAAGCAGGATGAATCCGCCTTCAGCAACTACGCCCCCCACTGCTGGAATCAGCTTCCAGAAATGATCAGATGTGCTCCAACATTAGGCCCATTTAAATCAAGACTTAAAACACATCTGTTTAGCTGTGCCTTTACTGAATGAGCACTGTGCTAAGTCTGACAGATCGCACTATTATGTCTTTCTTTTCTTTTTCATTCTTTTATAACCTGTTTTAACACAATTTAACCTGTTTTTATCTGTTTTTAATCATTTTTAATTCTTGTAATAATTTTTTTTTATTTTCTTGTTTCTTTTATTTTTGTTTATGTAAAGCACTTTGAATTACCATTGTGTATAAAATGTCCTATTTAAATAAATATAGCCTTGCCTAAAATAAAGAATTAAAAATTATACACTTTTGGGAAGCATGTTTTACTCATAAAAGGCTATGCAAAACACAATGTAAATTTGTTTTATTAATTTACAGTACATGGTTGATGCAGAAGTATGTTTTTTGTTTATTTATTGGTGTAACTTTGGCTATTTTGGAATGATTTATGTGGGATAGATTTTGAAGGATTGTTTTTTTTTATTATTATTATTATTGGCATTACTATGCAGAAAACAAATAAACACTAAACCTTATTTTATTATTAAATTAAAGGTCATTTAACATAAGAAACATACTTTACTTAGTACTTACTACTAACATACTTTTTTCATTCTAAAACTGCACCTTATTACTTTGAATGTGAAATTGTGTTCTCAGAACTATCCAATTTTATTTTTTTTGTTCAAATTAGGGCTGCACAATATTGAAAATATCGGACATTGTGATATTTAGCTTTTTGTTATATGCATTGTGATATGAAAGCAATTTCACCAGATGGTTTAATAGCACTTTTTTGGAGAGAAATCTTGAATTAAGACTGATTATGGTGATTTTGTAGGGGAGTGAATCATGGATAAAAAATAATATCCTGTGATGTGACTATTGCAGATGCACACATTGCGATATCGATGCTGAAACGATATATTGTGTAGCCCTAGTTCAATGTTTTAGGTAAAAATGTTTTGAAAACATTAGCTCAGCATCGGCTCATATTTCGACAACACACTGGCATGAGAACTAGAGACAAAGTGGTCAGATATTCATTTCTGTTATCAGTTTCAATAATGCCATTTTTTGACAGATCGAGTATCGGTCCGACAGGTCTTATCTAAAGAAATACTGTGCAACGATATGGCTGCTGTTGTTAAGCATTACAAAGCATCATAAAAGTTTCTGTTCAATACAATAAAAAGAACTTCACAGAGAGCTTATCAAGACATTGAATCAGGTTCAGTCAGTGCATTATGTTACATATGCATTATCATTGTCAGTAATAACAAAGGGTTTCTAAAATTTAAAAGGTTTCTAAAAAGTTAATCTGGAAATATTAACCTGTATATGAGTTACAAATAATCTAGTATTTATGTTAAAAACTTTAGTTAACTCACTCTAGTTAACACACTAGTTCTAAATGTAGTATTTTCTGGAAAGTCACATGGTGTCACAACAAGAGAAATGTCATGAACGTCTATCAAGTGTGTGTTTATATAGAAAGACAATGGGATATAAGACATTATCCCATGTTGTGTGCACATAAGCCAGTCAAAAGGCTGATTTAAGGCTGATTTATACTTGACGCGTTTGCTAGTTCGCTTGAGTGCACGCGGCGAATGTGACGCCATCGCTGTGTTTGCAGAGGTTTGATTTGGGTGCGAGCTACATGATTTTGCTTGGCAGAGAGCACAACTTTTTTCAAGACTCAAGCGAAAAGTTCGCCTGGTGCTGCATTTCGATTGAGTTAAATACGAATCACTTTGAAGAGATTTTGTCTGAAACAGGTACGCATGTACAAAAATCTTTATGATCCTTCCATGCGTGATCATAGGGATAACCAGATGGCCAACAATTTGGCTAGAAATTGCAACAGCAGGGCGACGTGGTGACGCAGTGGGTAGCAAGTTCACCTCACAGCAAGAAGGTCGCTGGTTCGAGCCTCGGCTTGGTCAGTTGGCATTTCTGTGTGGAGTTTGCATGTTCTCCCCGTGTTTGCGTGGGTTTCCTCCGGGTGCTCCGGTTTCCCCTACAGTCCAAAGACATGTGGTACAGGTGAATTGGGTATGCTAAAATTGACCGTAGTGTATGAGTGTGTGTGTGTGTGAATGAGTGTGGATGTTTCCCAGTGATGAGAAATACGTGTAGAGCAACCCATGTTCTGTTGTCATTAGTATTTTAATAAACTTTAATAGGTAGAACTCGCCGAGATATGAACAAAAGCAAGTTACGCATCAACGTTTATAACATTTTTAATAAACATTAAAATAATTTCAAGAGTTCACACTTAGCTGATGATTGATAATAAAGCTTGTTTGGCATGCTGTCCCGGGAGAGAGCCCTGAGCTTGTAAGATCCTCGAGCCCTGGGCTCCCTCCCGTTTGCAGGGCGAGAGGGGAGTTTGAGCTCAGGTAGATCTCGATAAACTCCCCCGGCTTATTCTAGCTGAATGGTGGAAATGAATGACTGAGGAGAGGAGTGCTTGCTTAGAGCTTGACTATGGTATTAATTTTGAGTGTCCAATTTACTTAGGGTGCGTGTTATTTGGACTGTGGGAGGAAACCGGGGAACCCGGGGAAAACCCACGCGAGCACGGGGAGAACAAGCGAAAACTCCGCACAGAAATGCTGACTGATTTAGTAGGGACTTAAACCAGCGGCATTCTTGCTGTGAGGCAACAGTGCTAATCACTGGGCCACCGTGTCGCCCATCTAAAAAGGAGGGAAAGTAGAGGTGGGTAGGGGGGGGGTTCTTCAAGACGAAGATATTGAGATAAGAAAACTCTGGTTATTTATAGTAAGTTAGGAGTCGTCTGATTGGATAATCGATTATGGGTTAATGCAGGACAGCTGAGAACAATCATAAGCACGTGATCCTCTCGAAGTTTGTTTATACATAAACTTCACTTATAAAAATAATTAGTTGAAATCTTAAAAAAATATTAATGATATGACAGTTTCAAAAACGTCCTACTTCTATGTTTGTTCATCTGATTTTACAGTGGGTTGTAGACTGGCCCCTGTCATTTATAAAAGTATCTCTTTGGCGAACGCATCAAGTACAAAAAATCCCATCCGTTTCGTGAGGTGCGCATGCAGTCAACCGAGGTCCATGATGTGGCGCTAGGCAAAAGTATATAAACACAAACCAGAGCAGTGATTAGACATGAGTTGTCCACCAAAACCAAACATTGAAGTAGATAATTTTTTGAACCCATTGGTTGGGTTTGTCCCTATTGTACACAAATTTAGACTCAAACATCCCAGCTTTTTTAGAATATAATTATATTCTAGAAAATGGTAGTTGCATCTGTCCACCTTTGACCAAACAGTGGGCTGCAAATGCAAACTGACTATACTTTTTTTTGGAGTGTAAAGCCATGTTAAGTGACTTCTGGCTTAATTAGATGAAGTAGCTTTCAAAGTGACGACTGGCCTCGCCTGTCACTGGAGACCTTAGGTCAGGACGCGAAACCATGACATGAGCCTTTCTCTAGACAGAACAGTCCCACTCCCTTCTTAATTTATTTGGACATAGCCAACGTCAACAGAACAAACCTAAACTGGACCATTTGGAAAACACATACTCCGCCTTAGACTGAGAGCAACCCTGCCCTCGCTTAAAGCTTGTTGGTTTATTTAAAATGCATGAACGAATCCTCCTGCCAAATGCCGGACAATAGCTGGATAAGGTGGAAGTGTTGGATATTCCCTTTTTACGAGTGACTCTGCCAGTTGGCATGCAGGAATATTTGCTATCATAAATGTGAAAGCATTGATTGCGAACGCGCCACTCGATACTGTTTCCATAGTGTCCAATGGTTCTCAGCTGAAGTTATGGCTTATGGTTGGAGGTTGCAGGTTGTAATTTGGTGAGGTCTGGAAATCATTCACTAGGATGAGGAGTAGACGCCCTTCTATATGGCTTCTTTTATCAATCCGATGTAGTCTTACGCTCTGCCAATCCCGTAGACAATCCAATGCAGTCAGTCATGATAGATACCAGCCTCAACGTAGACCTTGCTCTCTGAACTCACAGCAGAGCAACAACGAGGTTTGGTTGCAACATGCTTTGTGTTCCAAAAAACAATTAGCTTCAAACTGCTTCATATTGTTGTGACATCATGGAAAGCAGTGTTTAGTCAAAGGTGCCATAGAATGTATTGATTCCATATGTTAACTTACGATCTGATATCTACATAGTGGGTATATGGCTTAGGTAAGTGTAAAAACTTTTCAGAAAATGATTTATATTCTCATTTATAACCACAGGAATTACCCCTAGGATAAAGAGCTCATGAATGTTAATGACCGTTATGTACTCTTAAAAACACACATGCCAATTAAGTATACTTCAGCTGTCAAAAGAACAAATTGAGAAGATTCCTTATAAAAAAAAATAAAAAATCTTTACAACTGAAGTGGAGGAGAGATTTATTTTAGCAAGGAGAGAGTTACTTGCAATTCCTCTGTATAAACAGAAGAGTTTTTGAAGTTTAATATACACCCTAAACCAGGGCTATTCAATTGGCGGCCTGCGGGCCAAACCCGGCCCCTGAGGCAATTTGTACCGGCCCTCCAAATAGTGTGATCACAAATAAATTTAGTTCAGTCGAAATACGGCCACTATAGTTATGACTAGGGCCAGACGGAATCTGCGGACATTTTTTGCAATTTCTGCTGAGAATTTTGGTAAAAATCTGCAGATTTCTGATGAATTATTTTGGGAGTCTCATAACTAAAACCTTAATATGTGAAATATGTTTAATTTAAAAACTGAATAAATTCAGATTAACACACATTTACTCAAGTAAATAAACAGAATTAATGATGGGCTAAAAATCTGCGAAAATCTGCGGAAAATGTGCGAAATTCTGCGCGCGCAGATTCCGTGTGGGCCTAGTTATGACGTGCGCCTGTTCAATACAGCATGAGCTGCAGAAGCTGCGCAGAGCATGAGTCACCTGACATTAAGGGAGTGGGCGGGCAGTCGAAAGTATTTGGATATGTTTTAAAAGGCTTTTTGTACTATGCATTAATATCGTCAATAGGGATGCAACAATTAGCTGATTTCACAATTATTATTAAAGCGATTATGTATGCATGAACGCACATGGCAACAACAGTTCATCTAAATACCTACCTAAAGCTTGAATTTACATTAGACGTGATAACCGTGAAACCATGATTATTCTTCAGACTATATAATCGTACAACCAAAATCTACAATTGTTGCATGCCTAATTGTTATGCAGTTCAAAAAATAACATGTGAATGTGTCTGTATGTAAAAGAAACCTACAAAAGCAATGCACTGCTTTTGTTGTGCTCTGAAATACAACATTTGAATGTTTGTATAAAAAAAAGTCTTGTATTGTACAATGCAGTGATATTATGTAGTTTCAAAATAAAATATATTAACATTTTAATGTAGAAAAATACAATGTGGGTGTCTTAAGAAACAAAAATACAATATATGGGCTCTTATATTTTTGTTGTGTTATCACTCATATAGCAAGTCATGTCTCTCCAGCCCTTCGTTTGGGATGCTTTTTATAAACCCCATGACAAACTAATTGAATAGCCCTGCCCTAAACTAACATAAAAATAGAGTTGAACACACCTTGAACAGCCTCTTCGGGAGACACTGAATACATTTATAATGAGGCCAGCAGGAAGCACTCACCATATGGTCTGTGTGGGTCCTAACGCCCAGTATAGTGAAGGGGACGTTACACTGTTAAAGCTGGCTTATACTTCTACGTTGAACAATCGTCATGTCCCACAGCACATGCCTTGCACGTAGTCCTGTATTTATACTTCTGCGTGCTGTTTGTATTGCTCCGCAATAACACTTCCCAAACACTAGCTGTTTGTCTGTGTCGAGTGGATGTTTTGTTTTTTCTGAATGCTACCTTAATGTACAAGTAGCTAAAACTCACTCATTCTGAGGCGGGAACCAGTGGACGTGAAACAACTTTAATCAATAGGTAAACACAAAACAAAAGTTTCCATCTGGAGCTCCTTTACAGTATTTAACACTTGTAAACACTAGCTCAAACTGGTTAGCGCAGCTCTCAGCCCCACCCACACTCGTCAGCGATACCAAGCCGACCAATCACAGAGCTTGTGCTATATGTCGTCGCAACGTGTACAGTAGTTACATTTTCTGAGAGGTGACTGTCAATGTCAACCTCACCCATGGCGAAGGATATGCGACTGTGCGAAGGCTGCACCGGATCATATGCACGTGCTTGACACAGTAGTATAAATCACCCTTTAGTCTTTGGGATTAGATGTTAAACCAAAATCCTGACTCTCTGTGGTCATAAAAAATCCCAGAATGTCAAATTTCCCCACTGGCCTCTGTCCATCATGGCCTCTTAACCATCTCCAAATCATAATTGGCTTCATCTCCTCTCCACCACCAAGCTGGTGTGCAGTCAGAATATTTGCCGCCGCGTCATCCAGGTGGATGCTGCACACTGGTGATGGATAAGAAGATTCTCCTCCCACAAAAATTGTGCAAAGCGAATGAGTACGCAGAAATGTGCTATTAAAAGTCTCAAAGTTTGTGTTCTGAAGACAAGTCGTGATGAAATTACAATGCTCTATAATGCCAGTGTCGTTTTCATAAATAGAGTCTCACATACATAAGTAAGCTCAACACAACCTTAGATAAACTTTGAAATAAGGGAAAAAAAAAACACTGTTGTAATATCATTAGGAAACGTTGTGGCCAATCAAACGCTGCCTGGGGCATGCGTATTAATGATCCCGTGTGGATTGCCACAGTCTGTGTGTCATTTGATAGGCCTGTTTTTCCCTGGAATATACACTTGTTAAATATTGTAAATGTTTCTTGACACAACAAATCAGCATATTCTAAAAAATCATGTGACATTGAATAATAGTCTTATATAATATTAATTATACCATATTTTATGTTTATTTTAATATTGAATTCATTCATAGTGTGTGTGTTTTGGAAAAGCACTGAAACTGGAAATGTTTTGCCAAGTCAAGTGAAATCTGATCTTGTTTAGTTTAGGCTGACTATTGACAGTTGAAACACCATCCGCAAACAGGACTTACATCAGTTTTCTGGATTTTCTTGCATGTGCAGTGACCGACATGACTGGCAGTACACATTATTTGATGCGTAACTTACTTATTTGAATGTTTCTCTATAATCGGTAAATACATCACTGTGTAAATGTTTGATAATGTTCTCAAAAAAGACTTCTTGTGCGTTGGATAATTAAAGCCTTGATTATCATTCACTCAGGAATGTGCTGCCACTTGAGAACAGCTGTGGATGGAGCAATCCTTTTTCTTTGTCACAACACTTATGTCTGCAAAATAAATGGGAAGTATTATTTAAGCTCATCCTGAAGAATTTTGCGGCATCACCAAAGAAAAGGTCACAAAAACAGCTACTAAGCATTAGAATTTTTTTCACAGGACACCCAAATCATTGTGTGAAAAAGTGCTCTTCACCCAAATTGCAGATGGATCCTAAAGTGTCTAGTGGTCTCTTTAGCTGAACGAATAACTTGGAAACCCACATGACCATTAAAAGAGGTCGCAGAAGGTTTCCCGTCACCATAATGTGACTAAATACACAAATAAAAAGTGATTTTTTTTGCTGTGTCAGCTGCAACATGCAAAGCAGCAAGAATCACCCCCTCCCGCTTAAACAAAGCAAAGACATGACCAAACATGACACTTTGGGGCACATTCAGTTCCCTTTTGCTTAGATTCCTCTTTTATCAAGTTCCATGCTGCAGTTATGCAAGGGGAAGAGATTTATGGTTGTACATTTGATAGACCCCTAGCCTCTATGCTGAAAATGGGGGCCCCTATACTACGGTAAGAATGATTAGATGTACAAAATCCTTCAAAATGAGCTAAAACGAATGCCGCTCTGACAGTCATGCTCCACGATAATCAATCTTACTGCAAAATTTAGCTCCAGCCTAGAGCTCTAATCAAACCCATCTGAACCTGCTAATTAAGGTCTTGCTTAAAAAATGACAGGCACTTTTGTAAAAGGAGAGCTGAAATTCAATTCTACTAGGTAGAGCACACTGTGAACTCTGTTGACAGTATAACAGATGCACCAGAAACCACTAACACTTGTGTGGGTGTTTATATAAATAAATATATAGAACATAGTCCTATGGATTTAGAAACTAGCATTGCTAGGCTGTATTAAAGGAATAGCTAGCCCAATAATTAACATTAATAAACCATTTACTCACTCTTAAGTTTAGTTTTTTAACAATAGCCAATAGCTTTGCCTCCATCCACCTATTTTTTGGATATGTGCATAAAAAACTGTTGATGGAAACACAGAGATGTGCATATGTTTTGAAAATGCACATAAAAATGTAGCGCAAAACTGAGTAGGATAAACTTTTAGTTTGACAAGAAAAGATGAGCATAAACTACGATGGAAACAATTTTACCAAACAAATTCCAGTATGCGCATAAAAAAAGTCATGTGATTTTGTTATAAGAGCTCATGTGATGATAAAAATGTGTGTGAATGGACAAACCAGCAGGATGAGTAATTTTTTAAAACATTGGAAATGTTGTTTTGGTCACTTTAAAACACCCCAACTATTTCAGTATGAGTGTTATTATATAATTAATTACCTTCAAAATTAGCAAGAGCGTCTGTGCTCTGCGCCTGACGTCTTTAAATGCCGCCACGCGTTCATTGTGTGTCAGCATACTGCTTTCTGAGGCGCAAGTCATTTATTAAATAAAGAAAAGATTTTAGCAGCTTCTCCTACTGCAGCAAATTACGTTTTTACTGTTGATATTTGGCGCCAGTTAGTCAGGAAGTGACGGTTTTGTTCTCTTTTTATTTGCATGTCTTATGTGCAATATTCCAGTTATGTGCATAAATTTAATTTACATCTTTGGATGGAAACATAGCTATTGACATTCATAATAAAGAAAAATACAATGGAAGTCAATGACTGTCAACTACAACATTTATTTATTCAAGTTGAGAATGAGTAAATTATGATTATATGATAAACCTTCACTAATTTAGAAGCCTTTTTTAAGTTTTAAGACCAACCTTTGTGCTTGTATTCTTCAGCCAACAAAAGTTTGCAAGCTGCTGCCAGTTTTGAACCTTATCTCTCCTGGTCTTGAAGTAAAAAGCCTGAAACCTGAGCATTCAATCATGTGCAAATTCCTGCTTAGCATGTGCCATGTTCATGCAGGTCAAGCTAAACAACTAATGTACTGTACAGTCATGGTCGGGAACAAGCAGTAAAGATAAATACTTAGATGTACAGTAAGTTCAGATGATGAATCAAAGCTTTTCTTGATTTTCCATCAAGTTGCCACTGTAATAAAAAATTTAGCATGTGGAACGTTTGGAACGCTAAGTCTCAAAGCTTCTCCAATTTGTTGTTCATCATAATTAAATTTATTCATGTAACAAAATATGTTTGTGCTTGTTAGATTATAAACCCTGTCACACACATGGGAACTGTCTCTGTAGCCTACTTTACGAATCCAGTCCTGAAAGAAATAATCGTAAAATTCACACAACTTAGCAAGAACTAACGTTAAAGTCTGATGATGTTGCCTTGATCTTTATTCATTCATTCATTTTCGGCTTAGTCCCTTTATCAATCTGGGGTCACCACAGCAGAATGAACCGCCAACTTATCCAGCATATGTTTTACACAGCAGATGGCCTTCCAGCTGCAACACATCACTGGGAAACACCCATACACTCTCATTCACACACATACACTACACAGGGTTTCTGCAGATATCATAATGTCAAATTTAAGACTTTTTAAGACCTTTTTAAGACCATTAAGTATTAAATTTAAGACCTATATCACAATACCAAAAACACGCGCGAGAAAATGCAAATTCACAAAATTTGTGGTAAAATAAATTTATTTAAATTGAATTGTACTAAAGACAGGTTAGATGGACCACTGAACTACAGAAAAAAACATCTTAAGGCTGATTTATACTTTCACTGGCGGCGCACTGCGCACCTCCGCTGACTGTGCGCGCACCTCACGAAGCGGACGAGGCTTTTATACTTGACACGTTCGCCGTTGTGATATTCTTTAAAACGACAGGGGACGATCAAAAGAAACCCATCGTAAAGTCAAATGGATAAACAGAGACGTAGTACATTTCCGGCACTACGTCATATCCTTAATATTGTTCAAGATTTTAAAACTAATTATTTTTATAATTTATTATAATGATTATAAATGTTTTTATAACCATTCAAGATTTTTTAAATCAAACTTTGATGCATCACTTGCTTTTGTTTAAATCTCAGACAGTTTTACCTATTAAAGTTAAATATCAATAACAAGAGAAAATGGGTTGCTTTACAATTATATTTTTTATTATGGTAAGAGTAAAAAGCAAAAAAAAATAAACTTACTAAAAATACTGACCTTTTTTTATTTTTATTTTGCCCACTCAACAATTCACACATTATTGTCTGGCTAGTTTCTGTCCTATAAAGGCTAAAAAGGCATAAATGGTCCAACATTCTGACCATTATCACCAATAAAGC
The DNA here is from genome assembly GCA_903798205.1 of Danio tinwini. NCBI lineage: Eukaryota > Metazoa > Chordata > Actinopteri > Cypriniformes > Danionidae > Danio > Danio tinwini. The sequence continues at coordinate 4,309,738 of CAIGQZ010000379.1, forward strand.
TTAGAATTTGGGCATCAGTATATTGTAAACTGATAGGTTCATATATTCTTTTCCAGTTATCAAAGACATAATTTGTCACTTAATTTTAGTTTGTAGCTATTAACCACACGGGTCTCTACTTTTTGCCATGGCATCTTTTTTTTTTTGTTTTAACAAACTTATCCTTCAGGTTATTCCAAACTTTTACAAAAACTTTCCTCCTTTCCTACGGCTGTTGCAATTTCTAGCCAAGAATTATTGGTCATCTGGTTATCTCTATGATGATCACGCATGGACGGATCGTTAAGATGTCTGTACAGGCGTACCTGTTTCAGACAAAATCTCTTCAAAGCGATTCATATTCAAATCAAATCAAACGTGGTGCCGCGAGAACTGTTCACCTGAAATCTGTTCACACTGCCAGCCGAAATCATGTCGCGCGCACCGAAAGCAAACCTCCGCAAATACAGCGATGACGTCAGGACTACTGATTTAAGGACTACAACACCACGAAAATTAAGCAACAACAACAAAAATAATTTAAATGAGCATTAGATAGCGTTACATGAACATCGGAAAAATAAGACCTGAGCAAAAACATTTAAGACCTAGAACAGTGAATTTAAGAATTTTTAAGGCCTTAAATTTTGATTTTTAAATTTTAGACTTTTTAAGACCCCGCGGAAACCCTGCTACAGACATTTTAGCTTACCCAATTCACCTATAGCGCATGTCTTTGAACACAAGAACACGGGGAGAACATGCAAACTCCACACGGAAATGCCAACTGACCCAGCCGGGGCTCAAACCAGCGACCTTCTTGCTGTCAGGCAACAGCGCTACCCACTGCGACACCTGGCTTGATCTTGTACTTACAATTTTTTTATTTATTTAGTGTTGCATTTTTGATGAAATTAAATTGTTAAATTAATATCAGATGGCAACTTTAACAATAGAGATGCAGCACACCCCTCCTAATATCAGATGGCAGCATTAACAACAGAGACGCAGCACACCCCTGTAGCCTATCTCAGGAAAAAGAGACGAATAATAATATAAAAATGTAGTGCTTTGTACATTTACAAAAGGCATGTTGTTTGGTTTTTGGGATGTTATACACAAATTAAACCCTTTACAGTTTTAAATCATGTCTTGCACCTATTTGTATGGCAAAATTAGATGTTTTATTTCACCTATAATAAAAGTAATCATGGAGCCCACCTTGTGCACTTGTAATGATGTTTTACAGCCTAAAATAATTTGAATGCCAAAGAAGAATATGTATATTTGTTTAGCGGAGACGCATTCATCTGGTCAAACGCAAATGGAACTATTTTCAGAAATCAGATAGCTATTCGATCAGAATAAACGCATGAAGTGACCAGGTGTCTAGAGGCCCATACACAAACACAAAATTCCCCATAGACAAAAAACACAAAAACTACATCACATTTGTAATATTTATCGTCACATTAGCATAATTAGATCAAAATGTTATGAGCATAATGCCCATTATTTATTGTCAGTAGTGTGGAGATGTATAAAGCACTTTATAAGCATTATTACTGACAATTAAACAACCTATAATGTTCTCATTTGACCTATTTTAACAGCCTGTATTGATGTGGCTTGAGACAAGAAAACAGCAGTTACTTTTGTTATAACAACATGTCCACATGTACGCAGATATTTTTACGAACTGAGTTTTTCCCACGTTAGTTTTGAAAAAAATATTAGATGCATTTTTGGCATGCTGAATCAACACCAAACAAGCATTTAAAGGTGCTGTATGTAAGTTTCTGACTTTTCTAAAGCATAAAAATACCATAATATGCTTGCAGATATTTAAGAAACATGCTAAGTGGACATTCTTGTTTATCTGAAAAACAATGTTGAAGTCAGACATGCTGCTTTGAATATACGAATTCATATATATATGAAGTTTATTTGAAAATAGGTGTCTTTGTTTTGGTTCTTTGGTCCTGCCCACTGCCAGTTTAGCCAATTATATTTCAGCACCGCGGGTTGCCTTGATGGAAAACCGCATATTTCATTCGTTCAGTCAGGAAAGCAGTCAGAAAGTGTTCATCCATGACCGAAATGGAACCTCTGGTCAACAGTAGCACACTCCAAAATGAGATGCAGATTCAGAGTTCCACATGAGGTCATAATCACGATTATTTTGGTCATAATTATAATCACGATTATTCAAAACGATATACAGTTGAAGTAAAAATTATTCGTGCTTCTGTGATTTTTTTTATATTTTTCCAAATGATGTTTAACAGAGCAAGGAATTTTTTTTACAGTATAATATTTTTTCCTCTGGGGAAAGTCTTATTTGTTTTATTTTGGCTAGAATAAAATCTCTTTTAAATATTTTTAAACCTATTTTAGGGTCAATATTATTAGCCCCCTTTTGAATTATTGAACCCCTTTGATTTTTTTTCTTTTTTAAATATTACCCAAATTATGTTTAACAGAACAAGGAAATTTGTCTGATAATATTTTTTTCTTCTGGAGAAAGTCTTATTTGTTTTATTTTGGCTAGAATAAAAACAGTTTTTAATTTTTAAAACCCATTTTAAGGTCAAAATTATTAACCCCTTTAAGCTATTTATTTTTTCTATAGTCTACAGAACAAACCATCATTATACAATAACTTGCCTAATTACCCTAACCTACCTAGTTAACCTAATTAACCTAGTTAAGCCTTTAAATGTCACTTTAAGCAGTATAGAAGTGTCTTGAAAAATATCTAGTCAAATATTATTTACTGTCATCATGTCAAAGATAAAATAAATTAGTTATTAGAGATGAGTTTTTAAAACTATTATGTTTAGAAATGGGTTGTAAAAGGAAATGGGTTGCTAATAATTCAGGAGGGCTATAATTCTGTATTAATTTATAATAATTCAGACTTCAACTGTATATATACAGTTTTTTTTCTCCCTGTAAATAAGAAAAGGGAAATAAATACAATAGAATAAAAATATGAAACAAACTGTGCTTTAAGAAACTTTAAGAACTGTGCTTCACTGTAAGAAAAACACTTAAATTATAGCTACAAAAGTCCTTCAGTCAAGAGCAGTGAGTGATTTTGTCCTTTTGTTGTTTGACTAATGATACAAAAAGTCGGCAGCAGGAATATTACGCTCTATTACTTTAGGAGCAGTACCGTTTTGATTTATGGTTTCACATTCACATGTCTTTTGATTCTCAATTTGTTTATTACATAAATGAGGGCTGATATAAATAATCATTAAACACCGCATTTTGACACAAATGTGCATGTATTTGACCATTAAAAAGCTCACATTAAGATGACTTTAGATGTGTGAGCGCATACACACAACAGCATGCAATCTTCGCGCTTTTAAAAACATGAATGATTTGAACATACATCAATGAAAGTTGTGCATCCCATGCTGCAAAAGTTAAATTACAGTACATGCTTTTAGCAATTTTCACGTGAAACTGAGCTTTGCAGAGCAACAAATCTGTACAGCTGGAAAGAGGCGGTATATGACGCAATAATCGTTTTATCTCGATTAATGTTTTTTCATAATCATTAGAAGCTAAAATCCCTAAAAGCCCTAGCTTTCAGTAGTATGGCAATAAATGTCATGTATAATGGCATTCAAACTCGCATTATTAGCCTTAAGCACTGAACAAAGCACATGAGGTGTACCTGAGGTGATCGTCAGTTTTCTGTTGTTCAGCGGCAAGAAATATAAGTCGTTTCTAAAATCTAAATTTCAGGTCTTGGTTAGGACAAAAACTCCTTTTAACATGAAAAAATATTCCTGCTATCGCGTGCCGTTGCTATTATATAGAACACCTTTTAAATCAGCCTTTAGGCTTGATAGTCAGGCACATTCCTGTGATGTCGTCAATCTAGCAACCTGTCCTTGTGTTTGTTTTGAACCAGGCATGCAATACCAAGTTCAGCCACTGGATGTCAAACTTACATATTGCCCTGCAAAAAATGCTTTTCTTACTAAGATTTTTTGTCTTGTTTCTAGTCCAAATATCAAAAAATTCTTATATCAAGAAACATTTTCTTGGCAAGCAAAACATAATGTCTTGTTTTCTGAAATAATATGCCAATATTAAGTCAGTTTGTTCTTGAAAAAAGCCAAATCTGCCAATGGGGTGAGCAAAATAATCTTGCTTTTTCCTTTTGACATAAGATTATTTTGCTTACCCCATTGGCAGATAATTCAGAAAATTATTTTTGATTTAAGATATTTATATATTTTAATTTTTAGATATTTGGACAAGAAACAAGACAAAAAATCTAAGTAAGAAAAGCATTTTTTGCAGTGTGCACCTTTAATTATTCGTACAATACATACAATGTCAATGCAAATGCATGAACAGAGGCAATTTACCATCACATGTTGTTTCTTGAATGTCTACTGTATGATTGAGGAGTTGACTTTGTACCTGACAGTGGCTCTCTGGGTTTGACCTCGGGCACCTCCTCCACCGGCTCTTCTTCGGGTCCCTGTGATGAGTGATCCTGCAGGGACTCCCTCTTCATCTTGCCCTTGCCCACCATCTTTAAGAAGGAGAGACGACGACTCGTGGAGTCAGCATCAGTTTCTGAACAAAGGTCGCCATTGGTCAAGCTCTCTTTGCGATCTTTACACCTCCCAGCCATTCTGTAGGAAGAAGAAAGAATATGAGGTCAATCATTTACATTTAGATTTAACAGTTGCTGCTTTTTAAAAACACTTTGCATTGAGTTTCGCAATACATTTTTCTGTATTTCTTGGGAACTGTCTCTTGTCCTTGATAATTATTGGGTCAAACACAAAAAAATAGCACATAGTACAAAAATATTATACTTTTTAATAGCTAATAGAGACAAAACTTAAGGATTTAAAGCTAGAGTGTCTACAGAATATCTGGTGGCAGGAAATAAAAATAAAATAAATGTACAAATTTCAATTGTTTACAAATGTGTTTTACTCCAATTCGCCTTTACTGGAACAGTTAAAGAATAAATAAGAACAGAAAAAGACATCATTAAATTCTTTGCAGTAATATGCATAAGTATCTGGCAGTATTTTCACAAGCGTTGGTACCTGAAGCAATTTTTCCATTCATTTTTTCTCAAATAGATTAGAAATAATTTTTTTAAAGAATTATAAGTATGAAAATTGGACAAAATTCAAATGTAGTTACTTAAACATTAACTATTTAATGGCTCTCAAACAGTCAAGACCGAAATTATTCATGCCCCTGGCAAACTCTGACTTTTTTGTTTAAATGTTAATAAAAAGCTGATAAATACTTTTTTCCCCACAATGATGCCTCTTGTAGATCATGTTAATATCTTTTGGGAAAAACCGGTGTCATTTCCAGAAAAAAACAAAAACTTGCTGGTTGAATAAAAGTAATTTTAAGTCAGAATTTGTGTCGACTAAATATATATAGCTAAACTTATATGTACATATTTAAAATTCCAGTGTTTGATAAAAAATATATGTTGCATATATGACATATTATGTAAAAATCCAAACATGAACTTTTATGTTATATATGCAGTTTGCCATATGTCAGATTTCAATATGCATTGTAAAAATAGCTGATTTTTGGATTGAACCCGATCACCCTGGACTAAATCAAAAATAAAGTTGTCCCAAAAAAACTCAAGAATTGTGTGTCAGCTCATTTTGAATAAGCTAACTAGTAGGAAAAATCCTTTTTTGAGTGGATTGTGTCCTTTGCATTTGCATAGTAGGTGGAGCTAAAAAACCTTATTTTGGCATGCTTTGCTAGTAACAATTTTGATTGGTTAAATTCTCTGTACAGAATCATGGGTAATGTAGTTTCCTGTGTTATTTTTTTTATTAAACATGATTGTTCTGATAGTAAGTTAGCAACCTCAAATCACACAACATGTCTGTCTTTAAAGGTTTATAACTTATTGTTATCCCATTTGAAAAAATGAATAGTTTTTACTTTCAGAACCCAAAATACAGTGCTCAGCATAACAGTACACCCCATTTCAGAAATTAATATTTGTGTCCTTTTCTCAGTGAATATTGGTCATATATTTTGCTGCATTTGAACAAAACAAATTTATTAAACAGACATATTTATTTAAATAATATTTTGGTCACTGAACATCTTTAGAAATATATTCTATATATAAATAATACATTTAAATTCATGCAAAACATTGGGAAAAAATTTACAAACTACAAAATTTCAACAAAATTTTTGACATTTTTTGTTTCTCTTGAAGTTTTTTTTTTTTTTTTTTTTTTTTGTCCCTAACATATACATTTGGGTGTACTTATTTTGGACCATTATCATAAGTTATTTTGTTTGATTATCTCCAGATTTGGGTTTAGTACTGACCAATCTAATGTGTATGCACAAATATAATACTGTTAAGCTTCCTTTAAAAAATGTCAATCTAAATGAGAGATTTGTGAGGGGTGTACTCATATATGGCGAGCACTGTATATGCTCATTTCTCAATCCTATCTATCATACCGAAGCAAGCTTCCTTCTGAACTCCTTCTTCCCTTCTTCTTCCTCTCCATGGGCGAGGCTGAACCTATAGAGCCCTGTGGGGACGGAGTCTCCCTGCCTTTGCTCCTGCTAGATAGGCGTAGGTTCTTGCCCAGTTTCCCAAGAGTCTTGAGTGGTGAGACCCCCTTCATGCGCTCCAGTGTGCCTTTAATGGAGCCTCCCTTCCCTGATCCTCCACGTCGCACCTCATTGGCCTCGTTCTCATCTTCCTCATCCTCAAATGGGTTTCTGTCCCGGGGCACACGCCCATCCAGCAGTGAGCCTCCGTTGCTTCTGGGCCAGTCCTCATCTGAGCCAGGCTCCTCGAATGGATTGTGGTTAAGGCTCATTTTTCTGAGAATGAACTCGCTCCGTGTAGTCTCCAAATCCACGCTAAACCTGCCTCCCTTCAGCCGAGATGGGAGGTTCTTGAGGACTGGCATGGTTGCGCTGGGAGGATGTATGCTGGAAGAGAGATAAAACCAGTAAATGCATATCTGTTAGAATCGCCACTACCAGTATGAACTTTATACGTCATTGCAGATGCATTTATGCTTCTGCAAACAGGAAATTACTGCCACAAGCGCCAGTACACTGGCATTCATCCATTATGCTGATATGAGCGTTTACTTTTTATGAAAAAGTTCCTTGTTTTTTTTCCCAGTGTATAAAGCTGAAATTACATAAAAATGCACACAGAAATAGACAAGCTTATGCACTAGTAGATATCATGGTGTCTCATAATACACAGATACTGCAAAAATGTCCAAAAGTAACAGGAACAATATGCCAAAATGCCATGCCAATTTAATAAAAGGGGGAAATAAATGCCACTCACAATTAAAACTAATCATTTGTGGCATTCTTGATTAAAATTACAAGCAAAAGTGAATAAAAATTGCATTATGGGACCTTGATCTTGACCTGATTTGACAAATTTTGATGTTGAATATATACAGTAGTTTGAAACTATATATGGTTTTGGCTGATTGTGTAAACTACAGTACAAAAACTGTGTAATGAGGTGCTGGTATTTGAGCTGCCAGACATATTCATGTGAATTCTGTTATTTCCATTAAAAGACACCTACGATGAAAATCTATTTTTGGAAGCTGTTTGAACAGAACCGTGTGTTGGTATGGTGCACATGCAAACTTTATATTCAGTTCAATTCAATTCAATTCATCTTTATTTGTATAGCGCTTATACAATGTAGATTGTGTCAAAGCAGCTTCACATGGAAGTTTATAGTGAATTGAAACAGTGTCAGTTCAGTTTTCAGTGTTTAAGTTCAGTTCAGTTTAGCTCAGTTCAGTGTGGTTTAATAATCACTACTGAGAGTCCAAACACTGAGGAGCAATTCCATCGATGCGCAGCTCTACAGATCCCGAACCATGCAAGCCAGTGGCGACAGCGGCGAGGAAAAAACTTCACAACACTATATTATAACAACACTGTGTGTGGCTTATCATTGCAGAAAGGCTTGAATTACCTTCACGACAAATATATCAAATAACCGTTGGGAAAGTTCTTACTGTAGTAAGGAAGATCTAATTACTTGTCTGTCACTAGCTACGCTTCTATTCACCTATTTTTATGTACGTTTTGGATATGCGCATAAAAAATGGTTGATGGAAATGACATGACGTGCATAAATTTAGAAAATGTGCATAAAAACGTATGCGCATAACTGAGAAGAATAAACGTTTTATTCGATAAGAAAAGATGCGCCAGCAGGCTGAGCACATTGTAAAACATCTGAAATGTTGTTTTTGTCATTCTAAAATGCCTTAACCATTTTAGTATTAGTGTTATAATATTATTAATGACCTCCAAAATTGTCAAGAGCATCTGTGCTCTGCGTCTTACATGTTCAAACGCCACCACATGTTCATTACGCGTCAGCATACTGTCTTCTGAGGCACAATAATTGATCAAATAAAGAAAAGATTCACGCAGTCTTCTACTGCGTAAAATTCAGTTTTTACTGTTAGTATTTGGCGCCAGTTAATCTGGAAGTGATGATTTTGTTCTATTTGACTGGTTCGATGAAAACGCTGTCTTATGTGCGATATTCCAGTTTTGCATATAAATTTAATTTACATCTTTGGATTGAAACATAGCTAATGTTTATCGACGTGAAGGCTACACGCATCAGGGCAATACAGAAAGATCTCTATGGCTCTGACACACATGTGGGAATGATGGGCGGGGAGTTACAATGTCCTAACAGTTACAATGTCCTAACAGCTCAAATTTCCCTGATTCAGAAAGGTACAATAAATAATCTGATGGGTATTTTGAGCTGAAACTTTACAGACACATTCTGGAGAAACAAAAGACTTGTCTTAATGCTTAAAAAAGAAGTAAAATAGATGCCCTTTATTTTGAAGTGTCTCTTAATACTGTAGCGTAATACTGTTCCTGTTTTAAATGTATCATTTATGTACAATTTTAAATTTTGTTGATAGCATAAAAAGAAATTCCCTTTCCTTGTCATTATTTACACGCAACAACAGAGATAAGACACATCTGACAGCTTTATTTGAAAGATTACTGATTTTATGAGGAACAGAATCAGAATCACACCCTTTTTTTAATCTCTCAGACATTTGATGTTGGGCCTGTCAACATTACAAGTGTCATAAAAAATGTACTACACACAAAGGGATGCAATAACACCACAAACAACGCTAAGAAAGAGAACAGATTCGTTCTGTTTTTAACTAGCTGCCCAAAATATAAAACCTGACATGTTATAGTGCTCCACAACCCAGTATTAGGTTTGAATATACATCGAATCTTTTGTAAATAAACAAAAGGAGGCCTCAACCTGATGAACCGAGTCTATTTCAAGAAAACATGTTTGCCTCTTTCAAAGGCCTCTTAGCTAGAATAGCCCACTTGGATATTTATGGCCGGTGACAAAAGTGAATAGGAGCAGTGCTGAATCACTTCCGGTTTGCTAATTTGTGTATGTGTGTGCGTATACAAGGGCGCTGATACTTAACGAATGATTAACTTTAATGGTTAACGATTGTCTACCTGGCTTCCTTTCGATAAAAACTGCCATTTTAACAATAGCTCTGTAAACAAAAAAGATGATAAAAAAGTAATAATAACACAACCTGTTTCTGAGATCAAAGCCATATTCCATACAGTAGTTGGAGACCAATTTAAGAGGGTAACGGCCAACAAGCTTTAAATTCCTAGAGAGGGTCTATTGTTTGTGGCTTCCTACCTCTTTTAAATAATTATGTCTGCATGATTTTTCCATATGGGTCACCTAGCATTAAGGGCTCCTTTTATGATAATTCACATTGGACGACGTGTGTAAGATCATGGCCGTTAAAGTGACTGACTATATGTTTTGATAATTGATTTATATTTTTGTCTATACAACAACATTGGACCCTATTGACTTTCCTTGTTTGGATCAATATGAGAATGAGTCAATAATGACAGAATTCTTATTTATATAATCTGACTGTCACTTAATCGTTGAATCACAAATGGGGTGTAATTACTAAACAAGAACCAAACTTACAAAGCAAATGGAGTGAATGAGGAAGAAAAAGTAAGTTGCACAACAGCTTAATGGCCATACACTGTCTAACTGGGTTAACATGTTAAGTTAATGAGTTAATAAGAAACAATGAGAGTGAATGTCTTACAACTCCAGTGACTGCATGATCATCCTCTCTTAACATTCCCACTGAAATTCCAGCTCTAATTATAAACCTCTCAGTGGAGCCAATATGTAACGTCGGGTTAGATCATTGGGTGAGATATAAAAATCACACTACCGCTTTCCCAGACCAACTCCTCTTCCTGTCTCATACAGGTAGGGGACAAAAGGGACAGGTCCCCCGCATTACAGCCAGTGGCAGCGACAATAAGAAACATTATTGCTGGAATAAGTGAGCTAAAATGGTACAGAAAAACTGCTATTTCTGCTATTTCTATTGAATTTCACAATATTTTTTTTTCGCTTTACTGTGGCATTTTGGTCAGTACATGTTTTCTATAAATTATTTAAAGTCAATATATGAATCTACTTCTTATAGTTAACCTAGGCTCATTATTGATATGTATCCCTGTATAAATTTCTGGACAGCGCAAAAAATATTTTTTTGCAGTTTTTGTTTTCGTAAACGCGTCAGAGGCCGCTGTGTAAGTTTTTTCAGATCTCAAATTTCTTTCGACAGTCCCATTCGTGCCTGCTGTTCTCACGTAAATCCACCAGAGGCCGCTGTTGACTGACTGATTGACTGACTGACCCCCCCCCATCCACTGCCTACCCTAAACCCAACGGATAGTGTTTTCAAAAACACAAATTGACCCGATCACCCCTTCCCTAAACCCAATCGACAGTGTTTTCAAAAAGAAATACAGAAAAAGAAAGAAAAGCCCTTGCCGTCGCCTGATTTTTACCACATTTTCACATCTTACACGTTCTCACCCTTTATTTAGTTGTTTAGTTTATTTTATTTTTTGCCTTTTGTTTTTATTTTATCTGCTTTCTGGAACTCCTCTCTGCGTCTCATGTTTGCCGAGTTATGTGGCGAGCTACTGGGCAAACTAGTAATATAGATTTAAACAGTCAGCTGGTAGCATGAAAAGAAACAGAAGCCGTCAGCAGCATCATACAGCCCAGTAGCGTTCGTTTTAAAGACAAAATGCAGCCATACATAGCTCTGGCTACATAATTCACGCTCTCTAGAAATGTATGCGGGGCTACATTTTCACAATGAGTCCATGATGGGTATAGTACTACTGACATATTTCACCTAAATATTTACTCATGACGACCACAATAATACAGGCGATACAACACACTTACGACTATATCAGTCCACTAAACCAAAAAAAAGGCTTGACCCAAAGGACTGTCCATGGCCTTGTGCCACAGTTGCATGATTAAAAAGTGTATCATTCATTTTCCTTTGGCTTAGTCCCATTATTCATCAAGAGTCACCACAGCGGAATGAACCGGCAACTTACCCAGCATATGTTTTACACAGCAGAAGCCCTTCCAGCTGCAACCCAGTACTAAGAAACATCCATACACACTCATTCACATACATAAACTACGGCCAATTTAGCTTATTCAAATAACCTATAGCTCATGTCTTAGGACTATGGGAGAAACCGGAGCACCCGGAGGAAAACAACGTGAGGAGATTGCGCAAACTCCACACAGAAATGCCAACTAACCCAGCCTCGACTTGAAATTTGCATATATTTTTAAGCCTGGCAAATTTGAACATTCAAACAGAAGAAAACATATTTTTTTTTATTAAACACGTTGTTGTTTCACAAATAGAGTTGCACAGGTGTCCCAACAGGCAATATCTGCTATAAGTTCTATCTGTAGGCACCCACTTGAAAGAAATACTATAGTAATATATTGTTTTAATACTGTTTTTAAAACAATACTAAAATAAAATGTATTAAACTCTTTCATTATTCAAAAAAATCAGTAGCAGAGCGACACGGTGGCTCAGTGGTTAGCACTGTCGCCTCACAGCAAGAAGGTCGCTGGTTTGAGTGCCGGCTGGGGCAGTTGGCATTTCTGTGTTGAGTTTGCATGTTCTCCTTGTGTTGGCGTGGGATTCCTCTGGATGCTCCCGTTTCTCCCACAGTCCAAAGACATGCGGTATAGGTGAATCGAATAAGCTAAATTGGCCGTAGTGTATGTGTGTGAATGAGTGTGTTTGGATGTTTCCCAGTGATGGGTTGCAGCTGGAAGGGCATCCGCTGTGTAAGACATATACTGGATAAGTTGGTGGTTCATTCCGCTGTGGCGACCCCAGATTAATAAAGGGACTAAGCTGAAGGAAAATTAATGAGTGAAATCAGTTGCAATATAAAGCATCACCAAAAAACGTTCAAACTAATTTCCATATGTTGCATGACAAGTTGATATATTGATGATCACGACAAGCCTACCCTTTAGGGTTGATTATGATTAGGTTGACTGATGTCTTAAGTGAATGTAAACAGCTGAAAAAAAATTGGGGTGTGTGTGATGATGCTGATTCTCTTCATGCTAACTTTGCATCTCTTGATGTGTTTAATGTTTTTCCAACAAAATGTAAAAAAGGAAAGAGAATATCACACTTGAATAACTAACTTTTGTAGCTTTATTGTGGATTATATTATAGTAACAATGGTATTTTGCATTTGATTAATAATTTTTCTCTCATTTGTTGTTGTTACAGACTTTTCACTAGCTTTAACATTCATATTTGTTAGGCTTAGCAGTTTTTGCTGTTGTTGTGAAATATACTGTAGGTGCTGCTGATGTGGAGAATTGTGCAAACAGAGAGAGACTAAGCTGATGAATCCTAGATTTCACAAGATTCTGATATTTTGGCATCATCCGTAAGCCATCTTTGACACTAACCAAAAAGTACAAAGTTATATTATTTGGCAACTTGCTAGTATTTTACAGCATAATGATATATAATGAGAAGTTAAACCACTATATGGTTTTAGTAACAGTTAACCAATTAAAAGCAGATATATATATTTTTTTGAAAAATTGCTATTAGCACTTTTGTTCAGTGTCAAAAAATTGGTTTTGGATAATGTCAAAATACAAAAATCTTGTGAAATCTAAGATTTATCAGCTTTGTCTCTTTCTATTCCCACCATAATTCTCCACATCCGCGCCTATATTTCAAAATAAAGAGGAACCACAGACCTAGTTGCCAGCATGGTTCAAAGTCTATAGTCGTCTTGTCTCTTAGGGCTGGGCAATGAGTTACAGTGAAACAGAGGGAGGACTGGTCTTAATATGCTTCTGTTATAGCTTTGGGTTTCAGACTCGGGTTAAAGAAAAAGCACTGGAATGTTAAAACGAGCCAAAGACAACCTCCATATGACTTTCCCCAAGGTGAAGTTTCAGAGCTCCTGAAGTCATGGGGTAATGCAAACATGTGGTCTCAAACAGGTCCAGTGCAATTAAGAGAACTGATTGTATGTTTTATTTTACTGGGAAAAGAAATAACATAAAATCTGTTTGAATGTAAGAGGTAGATTTTTGCAACACTATACTTTTCAGATAGATAGATAGATAGATAGATAGATAGATAGATAGATAGATAGA
>CAIGQZ010000379.1:4330416-4343978 GCA_903798205.1 Danio tinwini
TATATATATACAGTTGAAGTCAGAATTATTATCCCCCCTTTATTTTTATTTTATTTTTTAAATATTATCTTTTTTAAATATTTGTATTTGTTTATTTGTTTTTAATTTTTAAAAACCATTTTAAGGTCAAAATTTGTAACCCCTTTAAGATATATTTTTTCCATAGTCTACAGAACAAACCATCGTTATACAATAACTTGCCTAATCACCCTAACCTTCCTAGTTAACCTAGTTAAGCCTTTAAATGTCACTTTAAGCTGTATAGAAGTGTCTTGAAAAAATATCTAGTAAAATATTATTTACTGTCATCATGGCAAATTAGAAATGAGTTATTAAAACTGTTATGTTTAGAAATGTTTTGGAAAAAAATCTTCTTTCTGTTAAACAGAATATGGGGGAAAAATAAACAGGGGGGCTAATAATTCTGGCTTCAATTGTATATACAGTATGAAGTGAAAAAATATACACTTATTATTATGCTAGCAAAATAAGGATCTTCTCAAACTGTTTGACTCCAAGACACCTTTATTCAAGTTATTATTTTAACAGCTCTCATATTTCAGCTGATATATGTACCTTTAGTCTTTCCATTACAATAAAAATAAATAAAAACGATTGCAGTTGTACATTGTTTTGCAGTTTAATTCAGCCTATACATTGTGTTATTATATCACTTTTTTGTAAATAATATTTGTAATATTGAGCCCCTCTTGAAGTTTGCTTAGGCCCCCTAGTGGACTTCTGTCCCCTGTTGAGAACCAATAGTCTAATAGTCCAATAATATATTCACTTGTGAAGTAGACATTACTCAAATAAGTAACAAATAAGTGGTGTAAAGTAACAAATTGCAAATACTCAAATGACTGTAACTGAGTAGTTTTTTTTTCAGAAACTGTAATTTACTAAGTTTAAAAAATGTGTGCTTTTACTTTCCCTTGAGTACATTTTTAGTGCAGTGTTGGTACTTTTACTCCACTACTTTCCTTCAACCTGCAGTCAATACTTTATTTTTTCTTGTCTATGGGGATTAGAAAAATCTGTTCTATGTTTCCTGTCCAATCAAATCGCACATAAAAAGTAAATGGCATCATAATGAACTACTGTACCTCAAGACATGAACGGTTTTTATAATTGCAGCAAATTGTTTGGAAGCATTAAAAGTGTCAGAGAAGATGTCCAAAATCTTTAGACGCATTGACCCAGAGACTGTTTAGATGCATGTCACTGATGAGAAGATGACAGATGTTTACTGTATGATAATCGAAATGGCCTTTAACACCCAGCAGGCACAAGACGTCAACATGATGTCAGATTGACGTTGTACCCCAATGTTGTGGGAACTTTGCATTTTGTCTGGAAATAAAAATTTGACAACGTCAGGCTGATGTCAATGTACAACATCCAACCTAAAATCAACCAAATATTAACGTCTAATGATGTTACAGCTTGACATTGCGTGGACGTTACCACTATGATGTCTATCAGACATCGGATTTTGGTTGCCAAACTTGACGAATAACTCAGTATTTGGCATCAATATGATGTTGGTTTCAGATGTTTGCTTGATGTTGGATCTTTGTCACTTTCTAACACAACCTAAAATCAACCAAATAGCAATGTCTAATGATGTTACAGCTTGACGTTGTGTGGACGTTACCACTATGACGTCTATCAGACGTTGGATTTTGGTTGCCAAACTTGATGAATAATTGTCAGTAATTGGCATCAATATGACGCTGGTTTAAGATGTTGGCTCGACATTGGATTTTTGTCACTTTAACACAATTTAAAATCAACCAAATATCAAAGTAATTTGACGTTGTTATTGGACATCAAAATAACGCTGGCTAGACATTCAATTAACGTCCTATGATGTTGTGTGTTTGCTGGGCAATACCTAAATACACTACAGAACTACGTTTACACACATCCACAAATAACATGTAAACGCATCAGCTTTTTACAGCGTAATACTCACTACTCATTACTCTTGAGTACTTTTGAAAGATCTACTTTTTACTCATTCTTTGAGTAATAGTCACAACAGATACTTTTACTCTACTTGCACTACATTTTCAGGCAAGTAATAGTACTTTAACTTAAGTATGATTTTTCAGTACTTTTTCCACCTCTAAATAAGAGGGATGTGCTCAACAATGAAGAACAAACTGATGCTTCAAAATGAGCACACACATACTACTAAATATAAAGTCACAGTAAATTAAACAACAATTTATGTGTCATTCAAATAAAACCCCAAATCTGTGGTTGATCATTTTCAATTTCGCACAAGACAATGCAGTTTGTTTGTAGTAAAATATATGTATGTACATTTTAAAAAGTGACTTTACATTTTTAAAAGTTGTTGACTGTTTCAGTACCATTGTTGGTCTATTGTTAGGCATTATGTTAACATCAGGTAAACTGACTCTAATTATAGTAGTAGCAGACTGTTGAGTAAGGTAAGAATTAGTAGACCTTTAGGTTAGGCTTAGGGTAAATCTAAATTAGGTTTCCTGGATCAAAAAACAAGTACTTGTAAAGTTTGTAAAGAGGTTTGTAGGTCTCTTGATGGTATTAAAGTAAGGTCAATATTAAAAGACTACTTGGTTGGTATAAGTGTTTAATAGTCATGATTAGGTTTAAAGTTAGGATTAATTAGAGTTTGGGTTGAGTTAGCAGAGTAAATTGGCATTTCTTGTGAAGTCTGTAGAATGTCTGATTAGATTTTAAAACGGTTAGTGATTAAGCACTTGTATAGTCTGGCTTAGGTTATGTGTATAGTTTAAAGATATGTATAATATATGCATAGTAGTTATAAATAGACTACCGCTGTGGTATGTCAGTTACGTATAGCTTAAAAATAGCTCTTACGTCCAGTGTTGTGTTTATATTTACAATCATGTTTATTTATGTAGCACCATGGTCCTGTGAGGCACAACATTTTGTTCCACTGTACATCCACACATGTAGCAGAATGACAATAAAGCTCAACTTGACTAAACTTTTAAAGGGTTAGGTTTTGAAGGGTTAGATGACTGTTGGTTTAGGTTTAGTTAGACTTGGGTTAGGGTGAGTAGAATAAGTAGAACTATTTGCATGACATACGTTATGTATATTTATTACAATGTCCATTCGTCTTAGTTTTAATGCAAGGTTAGTATTATGCTGCAGTTATGTTATGTTGTAAATATCAAAATTTTGTGATGACAGTGCATAACATTCTATTTTGAGAAGTTTACATCCTTGGACACTGAATTTTTATGGCATTGCTATCAATGCCTACAGTATATAGCGCCTAAATGTATCAATGGCAGTCAAGTGGTACAAGTTGCAGACCTCAGAACAATCCCAGTGTACAAGTCAGAATTACGAGATCTACAAGGAGGTGAATCCTTCCTCAAGTTAACGAATATTACACGTATGGTACTAATGACATGTCATCATCAAATCTTCTATAGATTATTAGAGGTTAGCAAGAATTTAACATGTAAAGCAAATGCAAACAAAACTGTATACTAAGTCTACTAAAACTGTATATCTGCTACTTGACAGGCAGTTGCAAACTTACATTTGACAGAATGTCTACGACAATCAATAAGAATCAATAATTGACACATTCGAATAAATGGTTCTGATAGTTTATGGAAAATGTATTTAGAAAATCATTTACATTTTAAGATCGAAACACCTTTCCAGTTTTAATTAAAAGTGTTCATGCAAGTGTATAAATAGTGGGCAGGCTGAAATGATCATGGAGGTTGTGTATATCCTTGACCAATACAGCATCCCCTCAGCTCATCAAAACATCAGAATAACCTTCTTTGGCCATAATAAATAACAGAAGAATAGCTGAAAGTAAAACTCATGACATTTAAACCACCACTACTGAAGCACTAAACTGTCCTCTGCTTGTCACAACAGGCTTTCTAACCAGTCAAATATCTGAAAGAACTGTCAAAGCAAAAAACATTCCCTTTACCTTGTTTGGCAGCGAAGCGATGGTAAATCCCTAAAAGTCTCAGAGCAGGGACATCCCAGTGTCCCGGCGGCTTTATATCTGTGTGTGCTTGTGTGTTGGTTTGTCAGGCAGTAAGTGTCCGACTCAGAGTAACTGACCATACATGTGCTGTGGCCAACTGAATGTGCATGTGAAGCCCGGGACTAGCTGTGGCCACTTCCTGAGTTGTTTTGGAGTGCATAAGACGATGCTTTTTCCTCAGGAAGCCGGCCATCCCCTTTCCTTTCCACCAGCTCTGAGCTACCCCCACCACCGCTTGGGCCTCTGGGATCATGGGCAGTGGCACTATGACTCCTCTAATTACTCACAGAGGCGTGGATGTGATGCAATGTTTTTCTGTTTATATCTTATTAACTGGCATAGACTAAATGTCATGCATCAAAGGAATTGACAGCAAAACTGGTCTCATTGCATCCACTTGTTGGAGAATCCCTTAACAGCAGTATGAACCAGAAGAAGTTGAGAAGTTTTGTCATCATGCACAGTTTATTGTGTACGTTTACTTACCCTCAGGTCATCCAGATGTGATGTTTTGTTGAAGTTGATACAAAATGTATTTTAAAAGTGGGTCAAGACAGGCCAAACTTACATGGCCCACATATCAATTATTAATATCTGGGCCAAATACTACAATTTACATCCGGCCCAAGTATTGTGTGCAGCCTTAGAGACGGTGCCACCTCTGCCAAACCAGGGCCATGTTTGGCCCACATGCTGTATGCCAGTGCCGGATGAATGCCTCCTACATAGCAAAATTTCTCTGGCCCAGCTCTGGCCCACACAATCAGGTTTTGCTTGGCCCACATGCCGCAGTGAATTACGGTAAATGACTGGACCAAGTCTGGCTTCCAGACAAGGGCCAAACATGGGCATATATGTGAACAGCTAATGTCAGATGTAATGTTTTGACAATGTTTTTAATTCCATTTCTGGACTTTCTGAACTTCTCAGGACCAATGCTGTCTAGGATGAGGAGCTCTCTATGTCTGTTCTCTAAAATATCTTAATCTGTGTTGCGAAGCTGAGTGAAGGTCTCTGGGAATTAGGACGACGTGAGACTGAGCTGGTTTTAGCTGGTCAGGCTGGGAGTTGACCAGCTAAAACCAGCTTGATGAGTCAGAACCAGTTTTGTCCAGCCTAAACCAAAAAACACACTTCTGTTTAACAGAAGAAAGAAACCCAAGCAGGTTTCAGTTTCAGTTCCCAGCCATTTCCAAGCTGGACAACCAGCCTGGTTTTAGAGGCGTTTTTGGCCATTTCCAGACTGGTTACCAGCCATTTCCAAGCTGGAAATGGCCAAAAACTTTCTATGAGGGAACAGTGTTAACCACTGAGCCACCGTGTCACTCAGAAGAAATATTTTCATATGCTATATTTCCCCCCTTTTATTTTAAGGTGAACTATTCCTTTAAGGAGTTATTTTGGAAGTTTAGAAGTTTAGAAGATGTCTAGCATTGTACAGGTACTTCATAAGTCCTGAGGGTAAGTAAATTAGCTGTAAAATTCAATTTTGGGGTGAGCTAGCCTATTTAACAGGTGCGATATGTTTCACAAACTATTGACCTCAAACTCGCAATTATTCGGGTTTGACTTTCGGTCTGCGCTGGTGTTTGGCGTGAGGGAAGTGAGTTCTCCGTCCCGAGTCTTCTGTCTTTTGTCTCGGCCGTGTTTATTGATGCTAGTCCTCCTCTCAGGCCTACAACACATCTGAAGGTGTTTTCCCAACTGTGGGTTGAAATAAGCAGGGCAGATTTGCCGGGGTTGCTGTGCCCGGGTCAACGAGTGCACCTGCGCGGCTCGGCGAGGGGTAGTTTGTTTTGTTTTCTTACAGCGAGACTCGGCATTGTATTAGAAAAAACGGATCCATAGAGACTTTGATCACCACTGTGGTAATGAGTGCTATTTATGTTGTTTACATCATGGGAACAGGCATGACATCTCTGTTTGAAATAATTCGACCATTTGATTCTGTTGTGTTTTTGTCATTATTATCAGTAGTAGTAATTATTGTCATATAGTCTGCCTATATATATACTCATATACATGAGCAATTATTATCAAATATTAATATACATTTCTTTTCCGTTTTGATATATTTCTTTGTCGCCTTTTCTACTGATATGCTGTGTTCATTCGTTCATTTTGTAATTTCATTTACAAAATACATCAACTTGTGCAGAGTTTAAACATGTAAATCACATTTTTCCATTTTTAAACAAACAACTTTGCAGCTTGAGTAGTTGTTTATGAAAGATGAATGCTGAAAATATCTTCTAGCTATTTGTATCTGTTAACTGAAATTGTTTGTATGTCAGATAAAGCACATTCATGTTATGTAATAACATACACAATAGCTTGTATAACCAATATACTGTAGCTCAAAATAGATTTATGACATGCATAAATTTGTTGCTGCCCTCTGCTGTTTCAAAAAAGAATTACAGCTTTTTTTTACATTCATGCATATTTTTATCCTGAAACAATACTGATTCCACCATATTTAAATTAATTGATACTTAAACATTATTATCATACATCCAGTTTGTAAATGCATTTTTAAATGTTATTATGTGTGTAAAATTGCGACACGGTTGGCTCAGTGGTTCGCCTCACTGCAAGAAGGTTGCTGGATTGAGTCTGGACAAGTTGGCGGTTCATTCTGCTGTGGTGAGCCCTGATTAATCAAGGGACTAAGCTGAAGGAAAATGAATCAATGTGTGTAAAAATTAATGCAAATAAATGTTAGATCTTTAAAAAGCTGCTTACATTTATGCGTTAGTAAACATAGTATTATTTCTAACAAGAATTAACTGAAGATATTCAGAAGATGTATTAATATTTTATTTCACAAAGATATAACAGGCTATATACAGCATTATTACTGTGTTCGTTTGCTTGAGTGGTTTTGTTTTATTAAAAACATTAGTGATACAAAAAACATAAAAAACCTGTTTTTACTTTTTGCTTAATTGAAATAATTTTTTTTTTAATCTTTTTGTCCAATGGGTTAATATTTGTTGTGTACTGGAACTCAGATTTCAAAAACCTTTACTGCAAGCAAATGAAACTAAAAACAGTAAATAAAAGCATTAAAGATATAGTGAAACTATGTACAAACAAACATAGCGGTGCACTACATGAACTAAAAATACAGATCAGAAAGAAAAAAAACCCTCAATTCCTTCACAAAGTGTCATTTTCTTCAAACAAGCAGTACATTTGATCAGCTTGAGTATAATATAGCAGCAAACATAATAACAATACCTCATGGTTTTGTCAGAAAGTCTTTCATATCTACTGGGCAAAAGCTCGAGTCGTCAGCTTTAATGAATCATGTTAAATTTAGCTAAATCTTTCTGGAAAATAATTTAATCCTACAAAATCTAAAATATAAACATCACGACAGTAAACTATTTAACTCAAAATCTCAAAAGAATCTCGCCATATAACTCTTTGGTCCATTTGTGGAAAACTTGTGGGTATAACATACAAACATAATGGCCAAAAAAATCCTTTAAGTCAATAGTTAATAAGGATATTATGCACTATAAAAATTGCTTCATCATGTGAGCTGAAATTGACTAAATTCAAATTAAACATATAACTCAAATAAATAATTGATTTAATATTATTTAATAAACTTGAATGATATTACATTTAAATGGGTTATACAAGTATTAATAATTCCCTAACAGAACAGAGAAAAGTACACCTGTTTCCACAACCAAGACTCATTCATATTAAAAACTTCTAAATTATGATGACAAATTGTCATAGGTCCGTGCAGTGGTCAGTAACTCAGTGTTTTACTCTAATCTTCAAGCAAGGTTTGTACATAAATAATTTATAGGTTGTTTTTTTTGTCAATCTGTTCATATACAAAACCAAAAACAACAATATGTGCTGCTGATGCCTTGACAGTGAGCTGTGAACGAGTGCTCAGTGCATCTCGCTGTCAGAAGAGCCCTGGCGCTCTGGGAAGATGTGAAGCTGAGGATGTTCGATCCCATTGTTGTGGAGATCTTCTTGTTTCTGCAAACCGTGAAGTTTATTCACCAGCTCTGTGATGAAAACCTGTGGAAGATGAAGAGGAATAGATGTTAACTACAGGAAAATAACGCCAACAAATCCTAGTATTAACTTGTTAATAGAAACTTCTCCAACTTTGTTAACAGAGGGCAGCAGAGGACAGTCATATTAATTGGTTAGCACTATGGGTTAGCGCCGTCTTCTTAGCCCCTGCTGGTAGTTGTTGTCACTACATCCTTTGCCTTAAAATCATCAGTTCCATTTATAAATTCTTAAAAAAATTTTTTTTTAATGTTTATTATCCAATAATACCATTATGTTTTGATAAAGTGTTTTTTGTCTATTCATCAATACTGACAGTTACTGTTTACAGGAGTGTGACAGAGAGTAACTTCTACACTAACTGCTAACTTGGTGGTACAGCTTGCTAGTTCCAGATTGGATCTCATTTTGCCTTCAGAACTGCTTTAAAGTGTGAAGTCAGCCAAAAATGAAAACTTTCTCTGCTGAAAAAAACATCATATGCTGGTAAGGTATGTATATTTTATGCTGGTATGCTGTTCTTGCTGGTTTTAATGTTAATTTTGCTGGTATTAATGCAGGACCAGCACTGAGACCAGCAAGGGTTGTCTGTAAACCCTAGAAATGATTGTGCATGAAAATCCATGATCAGCACAAAGTCACTTAAATCATATTTCATGATTCTAAGGATCATTGTAGAGATAACATTATCAACAGTTCATGCTGTCTAAATTAGCTAAATGGATTGCTTTCATGTGATTAAATGATTATATTTGTGTGTTACAGCGATATTTTAGCTAAAAATGTAACTCCTTATCATTTACTCATATTTATGTGTATTATTTCACTCATTTATGAATTCTTTCTTTTGTTGAAATCAAAAGAAGATATTCTGAAGAATGCTGGAAACCAACAGCCATTGACAGCCATAGTAGGAAAAAATATATATTGTAGTCAATGTTTGCTTGTTTCCAACATTCTTCAGAATATCTTCCTTCAATTTAAACAGAAGAAAAAAAAAAGCAACAGGTTTGGAACATGTGGAGAATAAAGTAATAATGACAGAAAAAAGTGGCTGTTGAGTGTATATATATATATATGTCAAACTCTACATGGAGTTATTTTGACATTAAAACTAATGTGCGTGCAGAAAAGCATTTGACAAAGGTCATGTTTATTTCCCACTGTGTGATGATAACATATAGCAGAACAGGGGAAGAGGCTGAGATAGACTTACTTCTGTGTTGTTACTGCAGGCATGAAGGATGTCCTGTAACGAATAGAAATCAGGTATTAAAAATGAGTCCGGCACCAGTCAGATGCTGCGATAGTGCTGTCTTTTCCATTGTTACATCTAAATGAAGTTGTTTATTGAAAAACACAATGTAAAGCGGGATTTGATTTTGTCCATCTGGATTTGATTGGATGGTTGTGGTTTGTTATTGGTGGATTTCATGTGATTGACCAGCCTGATTTCACGAGAAAACATAAGTATTTTACGTTTTGTCAGTTTAGTGGCTAATTCATACAAATTCCGACAAGTTTAGTCGTATGAAAATGTACGATTTTAAAAAGGAGTCGTGGCACCCAACCCAACCCCACCCCTAAACCCAACCGTCATTGGGTGATGAGCATATCGTACTAAATTGTACGAATTAGATCGTAGGAATTCATACAAATTAGCCACTAAATCCCAACGTTACGAATTGCCGCGAGATTGCGTTGGATTGACAGGTTGTTACTCACTTGTACTAGTAAAAAAAATCACATTGCAAGAGCTATTGCAAGAAGGTGCATGTTTAAAAAATTATATGCATCATGGATAAATAATTTAAAGTAAATACTGCAATATTCCGTTTACAAAAGAACTGCAAGGTGTTTTTCATTTTAAAAAGTAATGCAGATTCATTCTGAGACTGAATTTCTATGGTCTTCCATAATAGTTCATGATGCTTTGATTCTGCTTCTGCCGCTGGCAAGGCAAGGCAAGTTTATTTATATAGCATATTTCATCCACAATGGTAATTCAATGGTAATTTTGGGTACGACAAGGTATGAGATGGATCTTGCAGGATAACTGAATAGTTTGCCAAACATATTTATTTTGTTCCCAAACCCTCAAGGTATTGGTGACCAAGTGACAAGGTATTTCAGAGAGCAGATACCTTAAGCTTCTGTGTCCTTTCTTCGTCACTCTGTAGATCTAGCAGCTCATCAATGTTCACTTCCTCTGGCATCTCCTCTTCCTGTAAGAAGGGAATCACTGTTGAAAACCAGTGTGAATATTTGACTCGAAGATGAGGTCACATAGAAAGATCTGCTGCAATGAGACTCGTTATCACTGTGACAATGAGAAAACAGGTACTGTATGCGTGCTTGAGGATTCTGTCCTTTTTATATTTGCATCTTGACATTATGCCTGTTTTTCTTTGGTCTTTGGTTTGTTAATATTATAGTTGAACTGCAACAGTGTTATTTTGAATGTGGACCAAAACTAGATATTTGGGGCGCACCTAATATTTTTCACACTTGACCTGAAATAAGGGAGGAATCACACACCCTAGTTCATGTTAATCAAACCAAACCTGCCTAGTGTGTAACATGTAGTAACATTTTTCATGTAGTTTGCATCTGATCATTCAGTTAAGTTATGTTTTATTTCCTTTTTTTTTTTTTTAGTTCTCTCTTTAGTTCTACATCCATGGCTGTGGGAACTGCTGTGAGTACTGCAGCACCCCCTGCTGCCAACCACTAGATAGTTTAAGACGATACACGTTTTAATTTTTCGAACCTTGCAAACTTTAATTAAACAAGCATTATTTATCAAAACATTTGGAGCCCAAATCAAAAGATAATCAAGAGTGAGTAATGTGACGAATTACACTCACCGGCCACTTTATTAGGTACACCTCTCCAACTGCTCGTTAAAGCAAATTTATAATCAGCCAATCACATGGTAGTAACTCAATGCATTTAGGCATGTAGACATGTGTTGCATCCCCATTCGCAACTTATACTACGCCCTAAAAGTATGTAGTTTTTTTTTGTGAAGGAAAAGGATCTACTTTTGAGTGTGTAACAGAAGAGTATGCAAGCTTTAGGACATACTACTTCCTCGTTAACAGATGGTTATGTTGTTTAGTTACGTGCCCTGTCAATCATCCACATTTCTGTTATGTTGGCCTCACACGTCCATCATGATTGTAGTTTATTTACACTTTTACTCTCATTTGTAGTTCGAATTGAATTCACGTCCAACGCGCAATGCAATGTGGGCAATATCAGCATTTGGAGTATGGAAGGTTCTACACTTAAAATTTTTACCGGAAATAGTAAACCATCCGGGAACCTTTGGCATACTCTTTTACATACTTACATAAATACTACGATTTTAGACATACTAACTCTATTTGCAAATACTATTTAGGGTGGATAGTATGCGAGTTGGGATGCATCAATGGTCAAGACTCTCTGCTGCAATTCAAACAGAGCATCAAAATGGGCAAGAAAGGTGATTTAAGTGACTTTAAACGTTGCATGGTTGTTGATGCCAGATGGGTTGGTCTAAGTATTTCAGAAACTGCTGATCTACTGGGATTTTCATGCATAACCATCTCTAGGGTTTACAGAGAATGATCCGAAAAAGAGAAAATACTGTAATGGTGTAGGGGGTATTTTCTTGGCACACTTAGGGCCCATTAATACCAATTGAGCATCGAGTCAACGCCACAGCCAGCCTGAGTATTGTTGCTGACCATGTCCATCCCTTTATGACCACAGTGCACACATCTTCTAATGGCTACTTCCAGCAGGATAACTCGCCATGTCATAAAGTGCGAATCATCTCAGACTGGTTTCTTGAACATGAGTTCACTGTACTCAAATGGCCTCCACAATCACCAGACCTCAATCCAATAGAGCACCTTTGGGATGTGATGGAACGGGAGATTGGCATCATGGATGTGCAGCTGACAAATCTGCAGCAACTGCGTGATGCTATCATGTCATTTTTGGACCAAAATCTCTGAGGAATATTTCCAGTACCTTGTTGAATCTATCTATATATATATATATATATGAATTCTGAAGACAAAACTGGATCCAACCCAGTACTAGTAAGGTGTACCTAATAAAGTGGCCGGTGAGTGTAGAATATTTAAATAAGGAAAAACCCACTTCTCCTTCATTCAAGTTGCAATAGTTTACAAGAATTTGTTCTAGGAAAATAAACACTTAAAAACTTTAAAAACATTTTTTTACTATCCCTTTAAAAATCGAAACCAATTCTGCAATTCTGTTTTCTTCAGCAAATGGTCTACCTGAAATAATACAATCTATTATTTATGGTGTACACCTCTATGTTTTGAGAAATGATTTTAATCTGCACTGTGGTTTGGTGCCTTAGGAAATAGGTCAAGGGCCATTTCCAGATCATTCCAGTAAATCATTTACTAAAGCCAAATCCGCTCGAAACCTGCCACCCACCAGCCAGGCAAAATGAAAATATAGCAGCATACGTTCCTCTATAATATACACCTGT
Source organism: Danio tinwini (assembly GCA_903798205.1). Lineage (NCBI taxonomy): Eukaryota > Metazoa > Chordata > Actinopteri > Cypriniformes > Danionidae > Danio > Danio tinwini. The sequence continues at coordinate 4,343,028 of CAIGQZ010000379.1, forward strand.
ACCTTTAGATGAACGCTTGATGGCATCTGATTCAAATATATGGAAAATCTTTTTCTGGACATTTATGAGAAATACCTGAAAACCCTAAGGTGATTTAGATCAACAGATTCACTAGAAAGAGCTGACTTTTAATAGAATTGTAGACATTTATAATATGTTTATGGTGCTTTTGGACACAGCTATATCACCCTGCAGCCCAAGACCGGTTGCTCACTAAAGCAAAGCTGGGCTTAGTCAGGTTAGGAGACCACACACTGAAAACATTGGATTTACTCCATTTTTTTTAAGGTAAGCGATTGCAAACAGGGCTTTACATTAACACCCGGCAAATGCAGGTAGATTTCAGTTGTGGCGGGTTAGACAGCCACTCCCACTAGCCACTTTGGCTGGTTGAAACTCATTTTTAAATTGCCAGTGCTGGCTCGTCACTACAGCTTAGACTGTTTAGTTTATGACCGTTTGTCTATATGCGTATGTGACCTTAGAAATCGAGAAGCAGCACGACTGTCAAAAACAGCTTTTCGCGCAAGCAGAAGAAAGCAGGTGAATAACGAATGAGAGGATCACGTGGACGGTGAGACAGGCTTTCTTTTTTGATTTGATGCGAGCGAGTGTTTAAAAGTTCCTGTGCCGTCTCCTCACTCAAAGAAACCGTGCCTGGAAATGAAACTAGTGCGATGCTCGTGCACCCACAGTTCTTCAGAGGCTCGAGATTCTTTGTAAGCAGCAGCAGGTTGTCGCTTTTGCTTTAACCATTCTTTGAACAGATTATTAATTGGCCTTCATCCTTTCATAATCGCGCAAGAAATGTTTTTACCCGCTTTTGCTTGCTGTTATTTTTTTGTGAATACAAGGAGTGCAGAATTATTAGGCAAATGAGTATTTTGACCACATCATCCTCTTTATGCATGTTGTCTTACTCCAAGCTGTATAGGCTCGAAAGCCTACTAC
>CAIGQZ010000379.1:4358256-4412541 GCA_903798205.1 Danio tinwini
GAAGTGCAGGGGGTGAGAGGGAGATGGCTGGAGGTGTTGATGGCTGTGTAGGGAGATGATCCGGGTGGGTGTGAGGTGTCTGGTCAGAGGTGTCAAATCTACAATAGAAGATATTCAGCTCGTTTGCAAGATGTTTGTTGCAGTCGATACTGGGGGATGGCGTTTTATAATTTGTGATGTCTTTCAGGCCTTTCCATACTGATGCAGGGTCGTTGGCAGAAAACTGGTTTTGCAGCTTTTTGGCATAGCTTTTCTTGGCCACACCAATCTCCTTTGTCAGTGTGTTCCTGGCCTGATTGTATAAAATCCTGTCCCCGCTCCTGTAGGCATCCTCTTTTTCATGACGAAGCTGTCTAAGTTTTGGTGTAAACCATGGTTTATCATTGTTAAATGATAAGTAGGTCCTGGTAGGGATGCATAACTCCTCACAAAAACTGATGTATGATGTTACAGTCTCTGTGAGCTCGTCTAGGTTGGTGGATGCAGCTTCAAAAACACTCCAATCAGTGCATTCAAAACAGGCTTGTAAGACCTGCTCTGTGTCGTTGGTCCATCTCTTAACAGTCCTTAATACTGGCTTAGTAGTTTTAAGTTTTTGCCTGTAAGTTGGTATAAGATGAACCAGGCAGTGGTCGGAGAGTCCTAAAGCTGCTCTGGCGACAGAGCGATATGCATCCTTTATTGTGGTGTAGCAATGATCCAAAATGTTATTGTCTCTGGTGGGGCATGTGATGTGCTGTTTGAATTTAGGCAGCTCGTGTGTGAGTTTTGCCTGATTAAAGTCACCGAGAATGATAAAAGCAGAGTCCGGGTGTCGTTGTTCAGTCTCTGTGATCAGATCAGACAGCTGTTGTAACGCAGTCCTCACGTGTGCTTGTGGTGGAATGTAAACACAGACGAGAATGAACGAGGAGAACTCCCGCGGTGCATAAAACGGCTTACAGTTAATGAAAAGCGCTTCCACATCAGGACAGCACATCTTCTTTAACACAGTTACATCCGTACACCATCTCCTGTTGATGTAAAAGCATGTCCCACCACCGCGTGTTTTGCCCGTTGACTCCGTATCGCGATCTGCTCTGTACAGCTGAAAGTCCGGTAAGTGTAATGCGCTGTCCGGAATGGCTTTGTTCAGCCAGGTTTCTGTGAAACACAGCGCAGCAGAGTTGTTAAAGTTCTTGTTTTCGCGTGAGAGCAGAAGTAGTTCGTCCATTTTGTTAGGAAGCGAGCGGAGATTCGCTAGATGGATGCTAGGCAGCGCTGTTCTGAAGCCGCGCTGTCTCAGCCTGACGAGCGCGCCGGCTCTTTTCCCACGCCGCCGGGTCTTGTATTTCTTCCACAAAGCAGCTGCTCCGCCGATGACAATGTTCCGCAAAACGCCAGAGAAATCAAAATCCAGTTGGTGATTAGTTGGTGTGCACTGCCGAATGTTCAGCAGCTCATCCCTGGTATAACTGATCGTGTTTGATAAACATAAAACAGGACAGACTAACAGAAATAGTGCAAACACTGAAGAGCTCCACACCGAGGCAGCCATCCGCGGCGCCATCCTGAGAGTGGTGAGTAAATCCATCATGATTTACTCACCCTCTATTTGTTCCAAACTAATCTAAGTTTCTTTGTTAACTCATGTTGAAAACTCATAATTTATTACTTTTTCCTATAAAAGTCAATGGCTACCGGTTTCCATCATTCTTCAAAATATCTTCTTTTGTGATTAACAGAAGAAGGAAACTCAAAAAGGTTTGGAACCACATGACAGTGAACCACAGACACTCGTTTTAGTTTGAGTGTAAAACTACTGCTGTCATTTTGCGCTTTATACATTGGATACGTCATATCTAGCACAAAGTTTTGTCTGCATGATCCATATATGATGATATGGAAAAAAAAAGATTTTTATCTGATCACTCTGGGACTCTAATCTATGCTTTTCATTAAGCTTTTGATAGAGCTGCGGACTAACAGCCGTGGACTAATGGTCTTGTTTAATGGGGCTTGTGATGCGCTGTGTGTGGACCAATAGGTAACGGGTTGTCGTTTTGTGAGATGGGGGTGGAGGACAGTTGCAGGAGGGCTTTCTTTGTGTGATACAGTGACATATGGGGTCCTCATTTCCACAGCCCCCATCCCCCTCACTCATAAGAAACACCCCATGAGACAAATTTACCATCAATCAATCAATCCCAGGACCATAAGAGCAGGATGTTGTTGGGTCTGCTGCCGACAGGAAATGAACAGAGGGATCTGATTACAGCCTCAGTGGGGGCTGTTACTTTTTAGCACCAACATAACATTATAAAGGTTGCAAAAAATCACTGTTGGCAATTGTCCAGTCACCATTCATGAAAACTTTTATCAATGAGTTGTCACTGGGTTAATACCCTTTTAAAAGGTAATAATATGTAAACTTCAGGTAAATTTTGGTACTGTTGTGCACCTTTTAGGGGTAAGATATAAAGATAAACTTTTTGTGATATTTGTACATGAGTTGTTCTTTTTTCTATGAGAGGTTTGAGTTATTGTGCCATAATATGACACAACTCAAACGCACACACATTTAGGAGCATCCTAATGTTAACACGAAGATGCCAAATATTCTGTTGTTTTAATGTGATTTCTTTGGAACTATTGGTTTTATTTAAGCTTCAGAAAATGGCAAAAATCTTTAGTATAGTAGGTGCACTGTTTACCTACTATTATTTTTATAAGTTTGATTAATAAATAAATAAATAGATTATATATTTAAATCCATTAATTCCATCATAAATGAATAGTTTTTGTAAATAATTTAACAAAAAAATTACATTACAATTACAATAACAAAAAAAAATCATTCATTCATTCATTCATTTTCCTTCGGCATAGTCCCTTGCCAGCAGGCACACAACATCATAAGACGTTAATATTAGGTTAGATTTAGGCCATGATGTCAGGTGACCAAAATTCAATGTCTAGCCAGCGTCTAAGGCCAACGTTATTTTGACATCCAATAACAATGTCCAATGCCTGATGGATGTCATAGTGGTAAGGTCCACACAACACCAAGGTGTAGACGACATTGATATTTGGTTGATTTTAGTTTGATTTTAGGTTGGATGTCAGGCTGACCTCAACCCAATTTTCATTTCCAAACAAAATCCAACATCTCCACAACATTGGGGTACAATGTCAATATGACATCATGTTGATGTCCTGTGCCTGCAGGGTTTAGCACCCGGAGGAAACCCACGCAAACACAGGGAGATCATGAAAACTCCACACAGAAATGCCAACTGGTTCAACCGAGACTCGAACCATTGATCTTCTTGCTGTGAGGTGACAGTGCTAACCACTGAGCTACCATGTCGCCTTATTTCAATATCTCCATTTCAAAATTGAATGTTAAGTTCAGTGTTATATCTTATTTTGTAAATTTACAAGCATTTTTAAGTAAAAATGAATTCAAAGCTAATCATAAACTAAATCTGTGTACAGTTTAAACAGCTTAAATGCAGCTAGACCGTGTGCAAAAATAAAGAATTTGAATTGTGAGATTAAAATAAACTCCCATAATTTACCCCCGAGAAAGCCAGTATAGATGTTGAAACTGAATTTGTTTCAACACTCTTCAGTCTCTCCTTCATCATTTCATAACTCTGTTTTCGGTGGCAGGATGCCATATGCGTCTCAATGTCAGAGCCCAAACATACACCATCACAAAGCCCAGTCACTGTGAGTGTTTACTGTTTTCCAGGCGCCTGCTGGCATCCCAGAGCTCTCCGCTATCCATGTAAGGCAGCAAACGCACCAACAAATCTCAACAGCATCTTTAAGCATTTTAGATCAGCCCCCTGATCTTGGGAACTGGACACACGGAGAAAAAAAAAAAACTTACAGTCTAATACATCCCAAGACACAGGAATGTGATCTAATTGGACATTGTTAGCATTTCTGCATATCAAACATTTATTTCAAGGCTTCCAGGGAAATAAATAGCAGCTTAATGTTAATTTGTGCTACATTAACAATAAGCTGAGTCAAATTAGTATTAAAAAAAGCATTAAGAAATGCCAATTCCATGTCAAGGTGTGAGATACAAATCTTCACAACGTGTGTGCTTTTATAAAGGTTTGCTAATAAGATTAAGATTAGATAAATGATTGCTGCTTGCTCAGACTACCTGTTTAAAGTGAGCTGAAACAACACAATTCTTGTAATTTCTTTGGCAAATTTATTTGTTTTATGTTCAGTCCACTTAAATGTGTAAACCATTAAGGTAACTTAAGCTTTTGTGCTGGGACAACATGAAGAAATTGTGTTGGTCCAACTACCTGGTTAGGGGACTTGTAGTTTTCAGCATGCTTTGCGTAGGATTGAATTAAGAGAGGGACGTGTTGATAATAAAAGTAATCTTAGGTGTTTAAAGTGAATAGAAAGATTTGTTAGAGTTTAATCTTCACTTTAGTTTGAATATTTAGAAGATTTTCATGCATTGCTTTGAGTTTTGAGATTACCACCTTGTAGAAGCACACAAGCTTTGGGTGTTGGCAGCTTTATTAGCAAAAATGCAGTTTGTTGCTTTGCTCAGTGAGCAATAGATGTCCTAAAATTAGAGACAACATAACTTAAGAGAGCAGTAGACAGCAGGTGGGTGTGGCGTAGCTCGTAAAAAGCATGGTAACGTGTTTTGAGGCGATCGATCATGAACGCGGTTCGAATCCAGCGTCTGATATACACGTTCTTTTTCCCCCATTACATATCAGATTGGAAATACTTTTATTTTTAATAGAAAGGAAATGTTTTTGTTTAAAAATGTAAATAAAGTACATAAAATATATAAAATGAGTCACAATGTATTTAATGAGGATAATAATAATAAATATTCTATAAACAGTTATTTTCCACCTGGTGTTAAATGTTAGCGACTTCTTAATATAATTAATCTGTATTTACAATGTTAGTCGCCCTGCTTCCCCCATATTCTCTGACCTCATGGAGAGAGAGACAGAGAGAGAGACAGAAAAGCCCCTGAAGAGGAGAGAGACAGGAGAGAACTGGTATAGTGTGTGTGATTTCGGATACTTTCAGCTTTATAATCAAGTGCTTTTTGCCTACTCTTCTTCATCACGAGGGAGACAGGTAGGAATCATTAATCAGTGTTACATTAAAAATACCCTTGAATATACATTTTTCGCACTGCTTCAGTAAACTTGGAACAAGTATATTAAAAACCATTAATTTTCATTAGTTACAATACTTTAAATGCTTTTTATAGTGCTTTAAATGCTTTTAAAATCAGGTAAATCTTTGTTGACTATCAATATGTACAATGTCATTTATTTAAAAATAAAATGTGGGCAAAATATTTAAATTAACTTTATTTTAAAAATATTATATTAATCTTATTTTTTAATTCAACTATAGGGGTGCGGCCTTGTAGGGGGCCCTACAAGACATTGTGCCCAGAGGCCTCTGAATTCTTAATCCGGGCCTGGACATAATAGACATACATGATATTCCTTTGAGTTTAAGTTAAATTAAAACACAAATGTGTTTAACTTTTGATTAATAAAATCATGTTGGACCAACTCAATTGTATTTAATTGTGTAAATAGTTTTTTTGGTTGTGCTAAACATATTAATTGGGTGAAAATCCTGGCCTCAATTAAACTGAGTTCATCTAATTAGGTTTTTTTTTTTTGTGAATTTACTCTCTTAAAAATAATGTTTTTTTTATTGACATTGGTGGTTCCATGATGAACTTTTAATATTTATGAAACTTCTCATTAAGAAAAATGATGGGTTGTTTTACAATAGGTCCTTTCGTGAGCCAAAAAAAGGTTTTTCTATGGCATCATTGCAAAAACCCCTTTTTGGCTCTTCCTACACTGTAAAAATGTGTACAAAAAATCCACACAATTCATTCATGTTGTCTTAACACAAATCGATTAAGTTCCTTATTAATGACTAAGTGGATTGAACATAAAACTATTAAGTCACCCTTATCTCAGGATTTGTGAAGTTTCAGCTAATTTTAATAAGCAATTTGAACAAGCAGCAAGTGTATCACCATTTTAAAAGGAGACATTAAGAGTTTTTGATGTAAAGGGAATTTTAATGTTATTACTGTAAGACTTTCATACTTTTAACTGACTTAAATTAGTATATATTGTTTTATTATTATTATAAAATAACTGTTCATTAATTATTATAAACTATTTGAGATACAAATCTTTATCAGTAGTTCTAAAACGTGGTCTAATAATTACATATCCAATGCTGTATATTTAAAATGTGTTTACATATACATATTCTCCTGAAGAAGAAAAAACACAAACGATATAAAACTATATATGAGGTCAATAAAATGGTTGATTAAAAAAGTGCGTGTGATTATTTAGTAAAGGTTGGTTTCAGCTTGTCATCGTTAAAGTCTGTTTATATATTCATGAGGCACACAAAAGGCTGCTGTCTCGAGGAATGACCCGAGAAAAGGTTCACGCCCTTCATGAATAAACGTGCTGAACAGTCTGTGATTTGCACATCTAAAGCGACTCAGTCAAGCATTATTTTGCAAAACTGACTTGTGAAATTAATAATCCTTTATCACATTTAACCACCTCAGAACATTTACATTCAGTTTTGGATTAAAACGTAGTGACACCTGCTTCACAATTGAGACACGTAGACTAAAGGTGCACATTTCCACGTGGATAGTGAAAATTTGAAATCTACCTCTCACTTATATAAAACTTTCATTATTATATAAGACAAATGCATTTACTACTAACGAATTAACTACTCCATAATAGCTTCCAATGACAGCGCAAAGAAATAATGAGCAATCAAGAACAGATTTATCACGCAATTAAAAATTCAGTTTATAATATGAAAACTGTTAAAGTCAATAAGTGTTTACTTATTTTACTTTACTCATTATTCTACATAAAAAGAGGACTCACCCTTCCCAAATACAGCTCGTCAAGTCCACAATCTATCCACTTTTCCACATCCAGGCGCCTCTGGAGTTCCTTTCTGTTGTATTTGACGGTGACTCGCGCTTGTCTCTTCTGCACACTCAGTCCAGCTTCCCGGCTGGTTCCTCGGTTCGGCGAGTGGATTTTATTGTTATAACGCCTCCCCACCCGATTCGCAGCCATCTCCAGACTGACCCTCCGGATGGACACTTGCATACAAATAATTGATCCAGAGTCTGGCGGAGCAAGTGCGCTCCTCTGACACCTCCAGAGCGCGCCGTGTCGCTGCGTGGTCCTAGCGCTGTCATATTACCGTCCTGTCGCTTTCCACTAGGGGGACTGTGACCGACCCCCAGGGGCCCGCAAAAAGATGCTACAATGTCAGAAATAATACATAAAAATGTTTGTATATATGCATTTTCTGTAGTAAAGGGCATTAATAACTCTTGTTAATAACTAAAATTGGAAAATGTGCGTAATATATTTGTATGTAATTTGATAATTATGTACCCTCTCCTCTGTTTTCTATTATTTCTTTTATTTTTTTTCTCATTTACTCCATTTTTGTTAAGAAATGTAAAGTCATTTTATTGTATAAGAAAATTGTACATGCTGGTTCTTGTTAAAAAAAAGACAAAAACAAAGTCAGGAATAAGAAAAATGGTGTGTAAAAAAGAAAGTGTTTATATGTATGCCATACAGGGGCAATTTTAGGATTTTCATTTTAGGGGGGCTAATGAGAAATAATTTTCTTATGAGAAAAAAAACACACACACATGTATATAATAAGTGATAATTTTATAGTAATACACTTAAAAATGTTTGACTAATATGGTAGGGTTGTATGCTGAACTAGCAGTATTTCACTGTATTGTATAGACGTGCATAGTCATTTGAGTCCTGAATGAGCCAAATAGGCTCAACAAACCTGTTTATTGTAGTAAAAGCCACTTAATATGTTGAAGTAAAATGTTTGTTTCCATGTATTTAATAAATAAAACTGCCACCTTTCTAATTAAATAACATGCATAATATATATATATATATTTATTTATTTATTAAATTTTTTTTTTTTTTACTAATTTACATACAGTTTTTCCACAAACTGAATCATAAAATTAAAATAGGAAATATGTTTGATACAAGACAACACATGATGTTTCTATCTCCGTCAGTGACTCTGACAATTAAAATGAGTACATTTACTAAGTGTTTCTGTCACTGTTTTTAATCCTTTCTGTGCATGACTGTTTAGATACCGCCACATGCACTGTGATGTGTTCTATAATGGTTCATTTTGAAATAAAAAGAGTAAAATGTTCGTTAAGAGTTACATTTTCGCTGGAGGAAACAGCTGTGATTATGAGGTGATCACTGAGGAAACAGTAGATTGGAAACCCGATTGCTTCTATATGACATTGGGGTACAAGTGATACAAGTGTATTCATAGCAAAGAACTGCAAATAAGCATATTTTATAACAATTCATTGATAAACACACAGCTTGTTCTCTCGCTCTGCACAGCTGTGGTTTGCTGATCAAATGAAAACGAAAGTCACGGAGGAGCCAAATCCTGCTGCCGTCTTCATATCAAATTTAAAGGTGACAGAGACGATAATTTGGTCTACAGTTTATGAGCTAATCAAAAAAGTTTTAGGGAGGCTGAGTATATAGAGGGGCTACAGCCCCCCCTAAAAAAGGCCTATGATGCCATATATGTTTATGTTGCACAGATTTATAGATAGTACTGTTACCTCACAGCAAAAAGGTTGCTGGGTCAAGTTCAGGCTGGGTCAGTTGGTATTTATGTGTGGAGTTTGCATGTTCTCCCCTGTTTGCCTCCAGGTGCTCCAGTTTCATCCACAGTCCAATGACATCAGGTATAGGTGAATTGGGTAAACAAAACTGACTGTAGTGTGTAAGGGGATGAGAGAGTTGGAACTGGAAGGGAATCTGCCGCATAAAACATGCGTTACTATGCCAGAGGATAGTGAGTGAGTGAGATTGCTGTTATTAATATTATGAGAGTAGTACATCCCTGGTCACTTTTACTTCAGCACTAAATCTGGAAGTTTGTTTTTCTCATATGGATTTTGAAACTGTAAAATAAAACTTTTTGGCCAAAAGTGTGTTCATTTTATAAGCAACAATTACACACCTTTTTTAAAGCAATAGACCATTGGTTCTCAAACTTAAAGTTAATTGATTTTAACAGGCTAAATCTTTTATTTAATTTTTAATTTTATAATGTTTGTTATGTATTTTATTATTTGAAGCTAATTTCCTCCCCATATTTGTAACGGTTGTTGGGGGAGTATTCTGTATTTTTATATCCCAATGTTGGCAGGTATAGTTTAATCACTTGCTTTTCTGACACACATAGCCCACTCTAACGCACAGTAAGCAGATCTAATTTCTAATTTAAATATGTAAATCCGATTAATTTATCTAAAATGCAAGTTAATGCATTTCAAAGACATATGTTGCATGTATATATATACAGTTGCATTCAGAATTTTTGAAACCCCTTTGAATTTTTTTTTTCTTTTTTAAATATTTCCTAAATGATGTTTAACAGAACAAGGAAATTTTCACAGTATGTCTGATAATATTTTTTTCTTCTGGAGAAAGTCTTATTTGTTTTATTTTGGCTAGAATAAAAGCAGTTTTTAATTTTTAAAAACCATTTTAAGGTCAAAATTATTAACCCCTTTAAGCTATTTATTTTTTCCATAGTCTACAGAACAAACCATCATTATACAATAACTTGCCTAATTACCCTAACCTGCCTAGTTAACCTAATTAACCTATTTAAGCCTTTAAATGTCACTTTAAGCTGTATAGAAGTGTCTTGAAAAATATCTAGTCAAATATTATTTGCTGTCATCATGTCAAAGATAAAATAAATCAGTTATTAGAGATGAGTTAAATAAGTTATTAGAGAGAACTGTGTTGAAAAAATCTTCTCTCCGTTAAACAGAAATTGGGGGAAAAAACAAACAGGGGGGCTAATAAATCAGGGGGTTGAATAATTCTGATTGCAACTGTAACTTATTTGTATATTTAAAAATTGATCAAAAAGAGTTTATACATGAATATGATGACATATAGCCTGTATTTATGAGGTCCAAGAAACAATTCCAGGTTGATGAATAGGCTACTATATGATAATACTTTACATTTAAGTACAGCATTTTCTTTAAGTACATTTTCTTTTTACTTTTTAAGAACAGTGCCATTTTTATTTTAATTTATTTTATTTATCATTTTAATTTAAACGTTGATGTTTTATTAATTTTATAACCTGTAAGAACAGTGCAGTGTTACCGTTCAAACTATTTATAATGTTCAAAGTGGCTGACAATAATAAATATGCTTAATAATAGGAAGTAATCTGCCTTGTTTTTGAACTGTGCAGTGCTGTAGCTGCTTAATTAGGCCTACTATGCTACTGTGTTTCAATACCTATTATTATAGTGGTACTTGGAGAGACTATTTTTTTCTGAGGTGGTACTTGGTGAAAAAAAGTTTGAGAACCACTGCAATAGACTAAAAAAATGAGTAACAGGACAAATGTACAAGACTTGGCTTTAATAAGGTAAAGAAGTACATTTCCATAAAAATGCTCATTAAAAATTAGAGTTAAATTTAATATTACTGAAGTTCTTATGTGTGTTTTTGTGTATTTACCTAATTTGAGGGCATAAGGAAAGTCATTTTTGGTGCTTTATGAGAATGAGCAGAGCTAAAGATCTCTTTTTATCACACTTTGCTCACTGCAACAACACGATTAGTGGAATTTTCTGAACAGCATCATGAAAATTATTTTTATATGAATTTCATTAATAAACATAATTGTTTTAAAAATGTGTTGAACAATTGATGAAAAACCTTTGAGCAAAATGTTTATCAGGTTCTGTTAAAAAAAAATCCTTAAACATGTTTTTATGTTATCTGTGGTACCCAACTTTTTGAGCAATGTTGCTTGGCTATTTTTGCTATTGAGAATGAGTAACAAAGTTGCATCTGGATCTGGTTGCCCTAATTGGTTGCACTGTCTCACCTGATTGCCCATTGACAACATTGTTGCTAAAAGTTGCCCAGGCCAGAATAAAATACTTTGACACTATCATAGAAGAAAAGCATGACTTTTTCCCTAAATAATAATGTCATTTGTTCTTAAAAATGGATAGACCATATATTATAGTAAATAGGATATATGTACATGGACTTTTCATTTCAGTCAACCAGCCCCAGAGCTTCCTGGTGAATTGTCGTCCCATACAAAATCGCTGCGTTTAAGATCTGATTTCTATAAAAAAAAAAAAAACAGCGATCAATAAATAAGGAAAATAAGGAAATTAATTTTACCCCAGTATTTTCAACTGAGTTTTTGTGCTAGCCTGCTGCTAATGATGACGTTAGCGTTTACACAATCTTTCGTCTCTTTTTACGCTTTAACAACCTAATGGATGCTTAAGGCTTTTTTACTGATTATATTTGAATTACATTACAGCATTGATGCTGTAAAAGAAACCTTATAAACCTTTTACCGGAAGTTCATCATTGGCTGAAAAACACTAGCTGTGCATATAGCCCATTAAAGTCACAGTAGCAGAACAGACACACATGCATACAGAGAGAGAGAGAGAGAGAGATTGAGAGAAAGAAGTTAGTTTTGTGATTTATGAGGACTCTCCATAGGCATAATTAATTTTATACTGTAAACTCCACTTTTATATGGCCTTGCCTTACCCCTAACCCTAACTTTCAAAGGAAACCTAAAATATTTTGAGTGTGAACAATCCCTGTAAAGTATGATTTTAAACAGTTTTAAATTACGATGACACATGGCATATCCTCAAAAAACACATAATCACTGTAATATCAATGTCATACCCATGTCATTACACAAATGTGTCCTCATATCTCACACACACACAAACACACAAACACACACACACACGCACACACACACACACACACACACACACACACACACACACACACACACACACACACACACACACACACAGTCCTTCACACAAACATTGTAGAATTAGCCAATAAAGACATTATTTGCATGACTGTTTTGTCATGTTTTATTGTTCCTAGTCTGTGGCAGTTCAAGCAAGGGAGCTAGGTTGGCCAGGGGGGGTGCCCCCATGTCAACAACTTGGCCCCCCCTCTGGCCCCCCTAAATTTGGACGCATATTTTTGTGTCACAACTAAAACGCTACAAAAAAGCGAGATCAGCCATTGGTGGCATACTGTGGAGATATAACTGAGGCTTCTCGCTTGGTCTTGGTGTCACGCGCACTCGCTGTCTCTGCTTCCTCTTGACTTTTATCCGCGACGGTGCTGCGCGCATCAGTTTCCCACATTCCTCCATTCCTCAGAAGTTAAGCCCCAAATTGACACAGGTAATAAAAAGAATCAACTTCAGTCATGTTCATGTTGTGAAGAACTATTAAAATGTCCACTGTTGATTATATTAGACTTTTGTGACTTTTTAGGAAGTCCTCGGCTATGCATAGGCTATTATTAATCAGAAATTGTGTACATAGTTTTACGTTAAGAAATGCAGTCTTTAATGGCCCGTTTCCACTGAGTGGTACGGTACGGATCGGTTCGGTACGCTTTTATGGCCGTTTCCACTGTCAAAAGTGTACTGAATTGATCCGTACCGTACCACTTTTTCGGCACCCTTTCGAAAGGGTACCAAAGACGAGAAAGGGTACTAATGGCTCGTTTCCACTGAGTGGTACAGTTCGGGTCGGTACGGGTCACCTTTATCAAGCTTGCCTTTCCACTAAAAAGGGTACCCTTTTGGTGGGCGTGGTGTACTACAGAGAGTTTCAATCAACGTCATTTTCGCTTGTCCGCGATCGCGTCAAGATTTGATCAAACGAACTTCTTGAGCTGACAATAATAACGTGTGTGTGTGTAATTAATGAAGTGTCTTCGACATCTGATCCATTCAGAAAGAAAAGGACAAACGCGAGAGTGAAGCGCGGAAAAAAGGAGAAGCCCGACAGGATTACAAGGATTCCCGACAGGAGCAAATAGTTTCAGCAACCTGAACAATCTGCCATGTTTATCATCACCTTTTGGACTATTATGAACTCGGAATGACGGAAATTTCTTCTAACAGAGGCTACATGTGCTGCTGAAGATTAAAGATACAGATGAGAGGTTAGCTCTGACTGTGGGCCACTGTATATGTTGTGTGTTGTTTTTAAACTTAAATAAGGACTTAATGTCTGCTGTGTGTAGTTTATCTGTAATTGGTAACATATCGGAGACTGTAAGAGTCTGTATGTGCTCATATATGTTGCATTTATTTATTTATTTTATATAATTGCAGACGTTACAGTATGCTGTCACACTGCCATTGATCTGCAGTTATAATCAAATCATGTTCATAGAAATGTTAGTAATAAACATTTATAAACAAGTATTAATATGTTTAAAGCATCTGTTTTGTTAGAAGAGCTTCTCATATAATGTGAACGACCTGTACAGCTTTACTGTAGACATTTATTCGAGCGAGAATGACGTCGACTGAAACTCTCTGTAGTACACCACGCTCACCAAAAGGGTACCCTTTGTAGTGGAAACGCAAGCTTGATAAAGGTGACCCGTACCGACCCGAACCGTACCGTACTGTACCACTCAGTGGAAACGAGCCATAATTTACAAACAGTCTGCTGCAAGTTCCAAAGCACGAGTCTTCAAAACACATGTTTTTTTTAACATGTTTTTAGTGTAACTAATTTCTAATAACTACTTTTTTTTGTCTTTCCCATGGTGACAGTAAGCACATAATATTTTGCAAGATAGTCATATTCAGATTAAAGTGTAATTTATAGACTTGACTAGGTTATGTTAACTAGTAAAGTTAGAATAATTAGTCAAGTTATTGTATAGGTTTGTTGTGTAGACAATCAAAAATATACAGTAAATATTTCTTAAGGAAGCTAATAATACTGACCTGTTTTTTATTTAAAAACTGCTCTTATTCAAGACAAACTATAAGAAATAAGACTTATTATGACTCCAGAAGAATTATTTTTGTTTTATAGGAAATACTGTGAAAATGTCATTGGTTTGTTAAAGATCACCTCGGAAACATTATTTTAAATTAATGGGAGGGCCAAAAAATTGACTTCAACAGTATCTTTTAAAGTTTACAGGTGCAAAAGTGTGCCTTGATGTACTTGAATGTTAAAAATGTGTTATCCTAATTTAATACAGTTACTTGTCAAATAAATTATCATGGAAGATTGTTTTGAGTTTAAGTTATTTAATTAGTTTGTTTATGAAGACTGAGTGATGCATAAAAACAAAAATGACTTTGAATAACATAGTGATGTATGTTGAAGAGTGCCCCCTAAAAGTTTCTAGTTCCTACTATAATAATCAAAATCTTATACAATCTAAAAAATAGTATGACAATGTATTTATTAATCAACAATGTTATCATTTGAGCAACAATTGTATCCTTGAGCTTAGTACATTGTGCAGTCATATCCTGCTTTCACGATAGATTATCATTTGAGGAAATTACTGGAGGTCTGCAATGATCGCTCGGCATATTTGGCTCAGTGTGAGGGTCTTATGAAAGACAGTGACGTCACTGTAGAGGAAGTTGTTTGCTGCTTTATTTCCCAGGAGCGAAGACGCTCACCTGCTGTGATCGTAATATACGCGAACGTCATCCGGGTTCGTTTTTAACAGGTGTGGTCATTATAGAGTTTGTTCAACTTCCTATTCCATTCGCAAACAGTCGGTGCTACACGAAAACAGCTACTGGGACAGGTAAAAGGGAAGTAAAGAATGGCTCAGGTGTGGTTTACAACCTCCATCGTCGGTTTTCTATGTTGTTTGTCGGTTCTAAACGCGTGTATTTGGGATCCAGACACGGAAATCAACCAGGGTCTGGATCCGGAATCTTTTATTGACAACGCGCCTTACCTGACCAACCTGTCGGAGATCTTGGACGCCGAGCAGTGCCAGTTGGCTTGCTGTGAGAGGGAAGACTGCCAGCTTGCCTTAATCGGGAGACCAGCTGACGGCCCGCTAGAATGTTACCTTGTTAACTGCATGAAGGACGGCAGAGACGTGTGTGTTTTGAGCCAGAGTACACAGTTCCAGGTGTACCGCAAGATCCCGGAGACCACCGAAGAAGAGCCACAAAATGGGGCGGAAGTTCGGACTCTGAACACCACAGGTAAACATTAAAGCGAGAAATGAGACGGAGGGGAAAACTACTTCAGTAAAAAAGTTAGACATAGTGTCATGTACTTTTTTAACCTAATTTATTCATTTTAGCTTATTTACTTTATTAGCTAGCCTGTTAGTTAATAGTCAGGTTTTAATAGTCAAAGCTTAGCCTATGAAAAGTGTAAACCTGGCTTAGGCTAAAAAAAGTACCACCTGCAAATGAGCTTTCTTTATGGGAAATTTGCAGTTTATTAAGTTTTATATATGTTAAATAATTATTTTTATAAACAAAAATTTATTCTCATGATTGTACAAAACATGTATGCCTTTTAAAGATGTTTTACACCATTTGATTTCACCAAAATGCGTATTGTCATAAAAGAAAAAAAAAATAAATGTGTCAACATTATATTAGAATGTCTAAAAGAAGAACACAACAGCTGTCTTCATGATAATTCTCTAGTTAAATATGAATATTTTAAAGCTAAATGTCACAGCTTTTTGGAAGACTTAATAAAAGTCAATGGTTTTACTGCATTGTTATTCTAATGTTAGTTCACACTTAAAATAGTTTGGCCATTTACAATACATACACAATTTATAACATAAAAAAATGAAAATATTTTAGCATGTATACACAAGGTTGATGCCTAATAGTAAAGAAATTGTATCTACAAAAATGTGTATATATAATAAAGTTTGCAATTTAGCAGATAAATAAACCTAGCCTCAGAAAATGCTGCCTAAAACCCTTCCCTTTTTCCAGGTAGTGGTTCAGTATTATTGTCCACTTACCTGATCAACCTGTACTTCAAGTTGTACAGCCCAGTACTGTAAACAAAACTCTCTTAATTACATGGGGGAAGGTTAAGCCTCAAAATGCCTAAACAGACATATTTGTTGCATATGTTACAAGTGACAGCATAGTAAGTCTGATCTTACTGGTCTTACTGGAAAACATAAATATTGAACGTTTTGTCAAATTTGTTTGACTCATACAATCTTGTTTGCATCAAAATGTTCTATTTTTAATAAGAATCATGAAGGTTTATAATTAAACATAACCATCAATTGGGTGTGATGGTATGAAAATATATAAATTATAGACAAATTCAAAAATAAAAAAAATCCTATAATTCGCCAATACATGTAATTGTTAGGTATTGCTATGAGATTGTGTTGCCTGATCTGAGGTCTGCAGTAATATTATGACCCATAGGGAAGTGTTCAGATCTTAGAAGTATTTAATGATTAATCCTTTTCTTTTTTTTATTATTAGATCACTGCCATTTCCCAAATGCGGTTGGGAATTGCCGTGCTGCTTTCCCAAGGTTTTTCTACGATATCACTGATCAGACCTGCAAGACATTCATCTATGGGGGCTGTGGGGGGAACGAAAATAACTTTAACTCCCAGGCGGAATGTGAGGCGTCCTGTCTCGGGGTGAAGGGTAAATATCAGCTAATATTTACTAAAAGTTAACATTTGAGTTTTATGCACACCTTAAACGTGTTTTAATGCTACGATGTCACTAGATTTATGATCCCAAATGAAATTGAGATGTGTGTACTCTGAAATGGACTGGACTTTCCTCTTTTAATGATTCCAGAATACTTTTTTAAAATTAAATTAACTCCCATAAAAACATTTTTAGCAAAGTGACAACAGGAAAAATTGTAGAATTTTATTATGTATAAGCGCTAAAAATCATATTTACTTTGTATTTATTTGTTTGTTAATTTCAATTGTATATTTATTATTGAAATGTTCTTGCCATGAAAATAGCCTTGGTTACTGACAGTGCGTTAAAAATAATACATTATATTACTTTGAAATGGATACAATGTTACAGTTGATTTAATGTTTGTGAATGTCTTTCATGCTCACCAAATCTGCATTTATTTAATCAAAATACAGTAAAAAATGTTAAATATTATTAAAGTTTAAAGCAATAGTTCACCCAAAAATGAAAATTATCATAATGTACTCACTCTTCAGTTGATCAAAACCAATTTCAGTCTTTTTTTCTGTGTTAAACATAAAAGATATTTTGAAGAATGTTGATTGCTGTCACAGCAACTTTTTTCATACTATGGAAGTCAATGGCTACCATCAACCAGCGTTCTTCAAAATATCTTGTTTTTTGTTCAACAGAAGAAACAAACTAACTCATAAAGGTTTAAAACATCATAAAAGAGAGAAAATCGTCATTTTGATTTCAGTGAACTATTCCTTTAATTAATTGTGATCCATATGGACAGGTGATCCTTGAGAAGCCACTGTAATCTGTTGATATTACAAAAAAGCTAAAACAATAATTAACTTATCTTCTATCTTCTGATTTTGGATGTTGCTTTACATACATTTACGTCATTCCCTTGACATTTATCATTGTTTATGAATCATAGCTGAGACGTCTACATGTGTACTTAGTCTGGTAAAGCATAATGTCAAATCAAATACAGATAGCAGATAAAAGTAATCTTTAGTGTTTTTTAATAAGATTAGTGGTTGTACAATATGATCTAAAAGCTTCATTTATGTGTTTAATATTGATTTTTATCACTGAAACCAATATAAATGGACAGAGACATTCAGAGCACCAGTATTTATGCTACTAACAATGTGTCAGCAGCCTAGTCGTATGGTGTGGTATGTAAGAAATGTGGCTTAATAAATGCAAATCAATAAACACATCCTGGATTCGGGGACGGCTGACATTTGCATCTAGGCAGTGTTTGCAATTGGACACCCGAAGGAAATGCAGATAAATTTAGCCTACCGAAAGAAAAACTTCAAGTTTTATTGGGTATTTTGTGTTTAAATCTTGACACGCTGGTATGCGAGGCCCAGGTTTTAATACATCTCGTTACAATCAACAAAAAAGGCACTTGGAAAAGTTTTCAGAGCATATCAGTCTATGATCCCACATGTCTGTGGTGATGAAAACAGCTTTCGACAAGGAGACCAAAATGTGAGCTTTGGAAAAAACCATACAAGTTCTATTACAGCCCTTCTCCATTGAAAGTGGGCATAAATCCAGTGCCCACATTGTAGTTTGTGGTTGGCTGTGTGCTCTGTATGGGCAGTCTGCTGGTTTATGTTCTGCTATATTTTGAGTGGCGTTGGAGTAGATTTCTTTCCACTTAGAGTTCATAGCGAAGTTCAGCCAGGTAACTTGACATAAGGCCTGTGTATTAAATGTTCCCAGAGCAAAGCGTATATGACTTGTCTTCATTTCAAAGGCTGAAATCAAAACGGCTTCAGTCAAAGTTGATTAGGATAGATATATCTATAGGATTTCAATGAGGTATGTTACAAATTTAGTGTTTTTTTTTATGCTGAATCTCTATGAAAAGACTTTGGTTTCAGCTTACTCTGGGTTGTTGAATAACCGGTTTGGTGACCTCTGTTGCAGATGGATTACTTGTCCTCAGCAGAAACACATTAGTTGTTAGTTGTCACATTTTTTTCAGTTCCTACTTCCCTCTTTTACAGGTATTTTTTTGAGCGAGTCGAGAATTTACTAAGACTATGAGGAAAGGGAGTACTTTTTCAATTTCTTTAGTTTATGATTCACTGGGTCTTTGTTTTTTGTGCCTGCTGTATTTGAGCGACTCTTTTTGATCCACCAAATTACCATATTCATGAGTTGAGGTGATGTTTAAATGGAAAAATATGCCATCTGCTTTTAATAAAAGCACACTATGGCAAAGTCATATTATTGTCATCTGGGAATCATACAAGAAATTTTATTTACAACACTTCGGGCTGTTTTGTGTTATGTAATGTGTGAGGGTGTGTTATGAATTGTGCAACTGAATTTTTTTAAAAACGAGAGAGAACTGCTTATGTTTAGTTTTTGTAACTAAATGACACTTTTGTTTCAAATATTGGGGTCAGTAAGTGTTTTTTAAATTATTGTTTATTCAGTGAAGGTGCCTAAAATGGAGTAAATGCATTTATAATGATACAAAATATTTTAAATAAACACATTACAGCAAATGATTTCTGAAGGATCTGATGAGAGTGAAGACAATTCAGCTTTGCTATATCTCAAGAATAAATGACTTTGTTAATAGGAAAACGGTTCCTTTTTAAAGGGTTAGTTCACACAAAAATGAAAATTCTGTTATTAATTACTCACCCTCAAGTCGTTTGTACCTTCTGAGACCTATAGCACGATTAGTATGCGAATCTGAGAGCTCTCTGACCCTGCTCTCTGACCCTCCATAGATGGCAACAGTTCTGAGACATTCAGAAAAGGAACTAAAATAGTCAAAACATTTCATGTGACTTTAGTGGATAAACTGTGATCATACGAAGCTCCAAGAACACTTTTGTGTGCCAAAGCTAAATACTCAAGCAAGTGTCTTCTCTCCTGCAACTGAGTTTACCAGAGTGCAAGTATAACTTTAGCATTTTGTCATTAGATCTGCAGAGCAACTGGCAAGCATCATATTGCACATGCATAAACATGCAGTCAGACACAAAAGCATGCAGTCTGATGCAAAAGACATTAGAGAAGACACAAGTTTTTTTTTAAATCATCATATGGTTACAGTTGAACCACAGAAGTCATGTGGAATGTGTTGACAATGTTTTTGTTCCTTTTCTGGACTTCTTTGGACTGTGATTTCACCTAAAATTCCTTAATTTGTATTTCAAAGAGTGGTTTCAGGGCATTGAGGTGACATGAGTGTGAGTAATTATTAACAGAATTGTCACTTTTGTGTGAACTGATACTTTAAATCAAATATGATCAAATAAATGCAAAAAATAATAAAAATATATAAATGCTGTATATTGAATTTAAATGTATTTTTCTAGGTGCAGTTGAAGACGCTCATTCAGTCTCTCAGCGCAGTCGAATGTCTGGACCTGAAATCAAGAATGGTAAGCAAATCCAGTAATGTACTGTATTCAAGATATCCCAATAAGACTCGTTCTCAAACATAAGAGTGATTATGCTTCAAGAATGTATTCAGAAACATGAAGGCTGATGCTTAAATGGCATATTATTTTATAAATGGTTTGCACCGTCAGAGCTCTCAACAGTTGTTTAGCCAATAATAAACAAATAAAGACCCATTTCATTATTATTTTTTAAATAAATTGAAATGGGAGTTTAGAAATCAAACTGTGCTCCATTCAAAACAAAATAATGGGTCTTATTCACTAAGCATGCATATTCGCAGATTTATTTATGAAGTCTCTTTTTGAATGTTTTCACCAGCATAATTCACCAAAAAGTAAAAACAACTCAAATTTATCTAGAATTTATGAAACGAATAACATTTGAAAGCTCACTTTGTCACATTCACATCGAAACTATAATGATGTATTGACTTTCATATATTAAAAAAACCTGAGTACAATAATAGTTATAGGTAATTTGTGAGTCGTTGCAGCAATATGTTTATTTTTGTCTTAATTATTTCATTGTTATAGTGAATGATTAATAAAACTATTTTATAACTTAAGCTGCAAAGTCTCTCTGAATAAAAATACATATTTACAGCTGGCTAATAAGAGGTCTGTATAAAAAAAAGTGTTTGTTTGAAATAATTTAGTAGTTTTATAGAAGAACATAAGGACACATTAATAAAAAAAAATAGGATAATTTATTTATAATACTGAAATATTACTTAAAAAGAAGTTGGCTGTTTTGTTTTTGTTATTACTTAAAGTATTTAAATTGTCTATTTTTAAAAATGTTATCTTTCTTTTCAGATGTTGAACCCAAGGCTCTTAATGAAATGACATCAGAGGAATTCCAAGGTATTTCATCAGTATTTTAAAGTATTTAAAATGAAACAAGTTGTTAATTTTATGTTTTCCACCTCTTTAAGTAGAGTACAGTTAAACACCATTGACTCTAATGTCTTTCAGAGAAGTGCCAGTCTCCTGCAGAGACCGGACACTGCAGAGCCTCCATTAAGCGGTTTTACTACAACAATGGAGTCTGTCAACAGTTCATCTATGGAGGTTGCGGTGGCAACAAAAACAATTATGAAACTGAGGATTCATGCATGACAGCCTGCACAGGTAGTACTTTGTGTGATGGTTCATTTTCCCTATCACCAAAATCAGGTAATTCTAACTCTTTGTGTTTACATCCCAGTAAAGGTCATTCCCAAAGAACAGGAGGGGCCTGTTGTTCCCGCTATTCCAAAAAGTGCCCACAGCTTTGAAGGTAAGGCAAAAAGTGGCTTAGTGCCTTGTCAATCATCCTGTCACATTATTCACATGTCTTTCATATTTAAAGTGATGGTTCACCCAAAACCGAAACTTCTGCCATCATTTACTCACCCTTCACTTATTACAAAACCTGTTTGACTTTTCCATTGTTGAACACAAAGGGAGATATTTTGAAGAAAGTTGGTAACCATTGACTTCCATAGTATTCATATTTGCTATGGATGTCAATGGTTACTGGTTTTTGGCTTTCTTCATTTGTGTTCAACAGAATAGAAACCCATACAGTTTTGGAACCGCCTGAGCATAAGTTACCAGTAAGTAAGTTTAAATTTTTGGGTAAACTATCCCTTTATTTTCTACTATATTGGAGATGCCAAGTCTTATTTGTAGAGAAATCTCTTCGGGTATTTGCATAATTATGCATTCAGAGCTTTATGCATTCAAAACTTTTTCCTAAAACTTCACGTTGTTGCAGATGCAATTTAACCTGGAATATGTTGAAGGTGCATATGTAAATTTGACACCCAGTGGTTGAACTAGGTATTGCACTCCTGGATCAAAACAAACGCAAATGCGGGTTGCCAGATTGAGTACAGGAGCGAGTGATTTAAACTGTTCTAAATAAAAGCAACAACATGTGATAGAGGAAATATTTTCCATATTAAAATGAGTTTTTAAGAGCTTACTGTCATAATTAAATTTCAAACTTTTGTCAGGTTGTGTTTATTGGTTGTCAAACATTTCTTGACAATATTAAATACTTAGCAGCTCTCGTAGAGTTTGGCAAGCCATTCCACAAGCTTGAAACATTAAAAAGTCAAAGTCTTTGTAAGTGATTTTGTGCCTCAATTTGCCTCCACATAAAGTGCCATTAATTTAATTTACAGAAGGTTTTGCTGAGCCAATAAGCACGAAGTAGGAAATTCAGGTAAAAGCTTGCTTGCTTTGTTGTAGGCAAATGACAGCACCTTGAATTTGATGTGAGCGACGGTCAGTGTAAAAGAATGAATGGGTGCAACACGTGCTATCTTTGGGTCATTAAAGACCACTCTTCTGCTCTGAATCAGCGGTAGAGGCTTAATGTTGAGTCCAACCTGGACCGAACAATAGTTTGGACAAGCATTGAGCAGCATCCTCTGATAGAAAAGGTCTAATGTTCCTGATCTTCAAATCCATTTAAATTTTTCTTTAACTCTATAGAGAAATGTGTTGTGCCGTCCGACTCGGGGCCGTGCCGTGCATCCTTCCGTATGTTTTTCTTCGAGGCCAGCAGTCAGTCCTGTCAGCCTTTCATCTATGGAGGCTGCAGGGGAAACCTGAACCGCTATGGCAGTGAGGAAGAGTGCATGTCTGCTTGCTCCACCAAAGACGGTAGGAGGAAATCTGCTTCTGATGTATATGAGTGCTTTTGATTTGCTAGTATATTTATTTATTTATTTATTTATTTATTTATTTATTTATTTATTTATTTATTTAGGTCGTTTTGATGAACATGGACATGAGAAACATAGGCGCTGGACTCCAGGTAAGGCCATAATAATATAATAACTATATGTGTATATATAGTTAAATTAAGTATAATCTACATAAAAATACATTTTCTGTGGATGTATTAGTCATTAGTTTGAATAATATTTTAGTTTTATCCTGTAAAGGTCTGATAACTTTGCTAAAAAAAATTGTGTTGTGAATTTGGAAGACGGTAGTTTAAAGCAAACAGAAACGTAAAACAAACACATAACTAAATTAATTGTCAAATCAGAGAAAGTACATTTTTAAGTCATCTCTTAGTTTTTCTCTTAATTTTTTTAAAGAAAGTGTTGTTCTTTAAAATGTATTTAAATATATGAAAATTGACAGTTAATGCCTGTATAGTGTTACAAAATATTTATATTAAAATGAATAAGAAAGTATCACAGCTTCCATTAAATATTAAGCAGCACAGCTGTTTTTTGGTAAAAAAAAATTGCTTTGTCATCAAAAAAATAAATGTAACAAGCATTTACAAATATATAAATATTTATTTATTTGTAGATATTAATCAGCTAGTATTGTTTATTAATAATTCATTAAATTGTTGTTATTATTATTATTATTATTATTATTGTAACAATATTATTATAATTATTAATTCATTTATAGTTTTAATGGAGAAAAATATTAATATTTGGTTTATTATTATTATCATTGTAACAATATTATTATAATCACAAATATATTCTTTATAGTTTAAAGACACAAATATAAATACTTTGTTAAATATTAATAGTTGGTTATTTATTATTGTTGTTGTAACAATTATTGATTATTAATTTATTATGACAGTTTTAAGGGAGAAAAATGTAATATTTGGTTAAAGTAATATTATTGTTGAAACAATATTATTATAATTACAAATGTATTTATAGTTTGAGATAAATATTAATATTTGGTTAATAATAATAATAATAATAATTATTATTATGATTATTATTGTAACAATTATAACTAATTTATTATGTATAGTTTTCAAGGGAGAAAATGTTAATAGTTGGTTAAAATTATTATTATTATTAATATTATTATTATTGTTGCTGTTGTAACAATATTGTTATAATTACAAATCTGTTATTTATAGTTTTAAGGGAGAAAAATATAAATTATTAGTAGTTGGTTAAAATTATCATTGTGGTTGTAACAATAGTATTAGGATTTTTAAATTATTATTTACAGTTTAAAGGGAGAAAAATATTAATAGTTGGTTAATTATTATTGTTGTAACAATGTTATTATAATTACTAATTGATTATTTATAGTTTTTTAAAGGAAAAAATATTAATAGTTGGTTAAAGTTAATATTATTGTTGAAACAATATTATTATAGTTACAAATCTATTTATAGTTTAAGGTGGAAAAATATATTAATATTTGGTTAATTATTATTTTTATTACTATTATTATTATGATTATTATTATTATTATTGTAACAATATTATTATAATTCCAAGTCTACGTATTATTTGTCATTTTAAGTGAGAACGATATATATAAATACAATACAGATGTGTATACAATCATCATTTTTGCTGCTTGTTCAAACTACTTGCATAAAATGCACTGAATCAACTTTTTTTATGGGGAATTTTTTTTGTTCAATCTACTAAAATTTGTAAAAATAATTAATTTAACGTAATCAATTTGTGTTGGGAGTTGGGACAACATGAAGGAATTGTGTGAAACCCAACATTTTTAGTGTACAAGTCATGTATTTATTTTGTATGATTATGCATTTATATATCTTAAACTTTTGTATTTTATTATATATACTTTAATTATTAATAAAAAAAATTTATGAATACTTTTTAATGCAGAGATCAGTCGTATATTAATATTGCAGATACAACCTGCTAAACCTAACATGTATCATATTTTTCCTCTCAGCATTCTTCCTAGTGGCCACTCTGGCCATCATGTCTGCCCTACTGCTGGTGGGTCTGATCCTTATCGTAGTGCGCAGAAACTCCCAACCCCACTTCAGGATTCTGGATGATAAGGAGGAGTTGCTGCCAGCAGAGGAGCCCGTGTCTTATGAGAAACTACCCGAAGAAATCTAAAACCTTTCACTGTCTGGTACAAAACACTCCAATTTTCAGCTCACTTTAAATTAGCAACAGTTTAAGTTCAATTGGAGTACATTTTCCTGCAAATAGGCTCCAAATGAGTAATATTCACTTTAAAAAGTGTGCATAACTGAGAGGTTTGTTTCACTGTTGCTCAAATTCCTACACTGTTTTAATCTTGCACTAATGTTTAAGTTGGCTGTTACCTTGTTTGTCACTTTTTTAGGGTTATTATATCAACATATAGAAGTAATTTCACTTTCAGGGATCTATTTATTATCACAGCCTTGGTCAAAGAGAATTAAACTAATTAAGGGATTTTCCTTGGCTTCTATATGTAAACATTTAAATTTTACAACCGATAGACAAGTTGATTATCTATAGGCTTGTGACACATTTTTAATCATCTCTAGTTTAATAGTTCAGTAATTTAAACTATTTTTATAGGATTTGATTGTAGGCATGCATGATAGTTCCATAAATAAAAGTGTGTGTTATAAACTGTGACCTGTAATAGCTTTTTACCGCTGTACTTTATTTCTTTTTTCTGTTTTTAAATATTGTAATTTTTCTTCAACAATAAACTTTTTTTTTCTTTTTTACTTTGATTTATTTTTGTTACTAGCTTAGTAATCAATTAGTAATCAGTATAATAGCTCTCGGATAACCACTTGAACACAATTACAACCATTAGAGCAAGAGTTGACTATATAATGAAGGTAGATTATACCCTGAAGGTCATGACTGAGGTGTTTTTCAATAATGTCAGTGTCAGTTTCACGTGTTATGTGGCCTGAGGTTTGACATATTTTTGTAGTGTGTCATTTTCCTTGTGTCATTGGTTTCCTGATCTGTTTATTTTTTTGGTAGCACTTTGAAAAAATGGTCTGTTAGTTCATGTATTTACTAACATGAACAAAACAATTAGTAATATTTATGATGATATTCCTGTTAAATAATGTAAGTTCGTGTTAACTGACTGTGCATTAACTAATGTTGACAAGCACATTTTTGGGGTTTTATAATGCATTCGTAAATGTTAAACTATGATTTATAAATGCTTTAAAAGATTACTCATACTTAATGTTAGTAAATGCATTAACATTAACTAATGGATCATTGTTCTAAAGTGTTACCATTTTTTCTTATTGTTTTACTTTTTAAAGAGTGCTAAAATGATGGCTATTAATTGATTAACTGATAGTATTCCACATTTTATATTAACTAAATAATATTAATAAAAATAAATAAATCAATGCAAATAGAGAGCAAATCCCTTTATTATAACATTCTGCTATTGAGCCAATGCCAAATCGGACGAATGTTTTTTTATAAACATACATAGTACTGTATGTTAAGCAGTTATACCAATGGTTTTTAATTTTGTGTATATAGCCACAGACACACAAATATGATAATCCTTGCAGATCTCAGTATAGTTTCCTACATATCTTATTTGTAGTGTGAAGAAATCGTTTTAAATGGGTCTAAAATACATTGAGGAATATAAGTAGATTATAATTTATGGATTATTTTACATCTAGCACAGTATTCATCCATTTACACAATTATTTAATTTTATAATTTTAATTTGTCTGAATGTTATTTATTTTGATCAAAATAATTCAGAAGAGACTTAAATTAATTGATTTTTTTTCATTATGGAATTTTTGTTTTGTTAACTGGGGGAAAAGTGTGTTTATTAAATGTAATAAAATATATAACTACAAAAATATATTTTTTGTTTTTGTTGTTTTTTTAAAGAAAATTATTCTGTTCATCAAGGCATCATTTATTAAATGTAAAAAATGGTTAAATATTTATTAAAAATGTAAATAACTGATGTCTTATTGTATGTAGTTTTAATTGAAATTATTACTCCAATCATTATTTCTTTTTATTACTATTATCATTAATAATAATAATAACAATAATAATAAAAATTATAATAATAACAATTATTATTATTATAAATAAAAATCTGAAGGATCATGTAACTGAAGACTGGAGTAATGTAGCTGAAAATTCATCTTTAAAATCTCTGGACTAAATGGTTAAATTAAATTATATAAACTATTTTTGAACAGTTATTTCATATTATTTTATAGTTATTTTGCAATAACATTTCACATTTTTACAATTTGTACTGTATTTTTGATTAAATAAATGCAGCCTTGGTGAGCAGGATAAGCTCATTTTAAAACATTTAAAAATCCTACTGACCCCAAACTTTTGACTGGTAGCGTACATGCTCAAATTAATAAAAAAAAAAAAATTAAAGAAACGTTTTCTGGAGAAAACAATCGAATTCACATTTTAATGGCCACTAGAGGGCGATGGTGTATTTAATGTTGAAACGCTTTTAAGCATACAAAGAAATGCAAAGTCAGTGCTGTATTATTTTGGTCTCCTTATAATTATTATCACATGTATCACAATCCAATCATGAAAGTGTTTGGATCTTTTTTTATTTTGAGTTGATCCTTTAAATAAGAACTTAGACTTTAGCACTTGTAGGTCAAGGAATAGACCACTTTCATATTTAGTAAAACAAGAAATGATTTAAAAACTTTTCAAGCTGACCATGTTTTTAAACTACCCTTCTGAACTGCAAATGTCTTGTCATACGGTGTTCAAGTAAAGTTAAATTCATTCATAATCAGTTACAGTATTTTTCAGAAGAGAAAGTCATACACCGAGCTGCACTTGGAATGTAGTTGAATGTAGTTTCCGTCTTTGTCTCAGCAAGAGAAGAGCTCTGAAATTAGGTCATAAAGACCGAGCTATTAGCTCATTTCCCAGTCATGTAAAAATCACCCCCTCTGCTCACACACAACAGACATAAAAAAGGAAAGCAGGAGAACATGACAAAAAAGCCTAGCTGACACACTGCTAAATCTTTGTGTCGAACACTACAGGAACAAACCCAACTGAACTGGGATCGATACAGTTGACAGAGAAGGTGATAAGTGGAAATGTCTTGATGGAGGTGCTTTTGGAAAACACGAGAAAGTGGGAGGAATGAGAAGGGGGGCCGTAGCTCACACTTAGATCACGAAAAAGTGCAGTGTGGGAAACGCCGTGTGTTTACAGAGCTTCCCCATCCATCTACTGCAGGGCTCCAGGATGTTGTAAGGGTCTTTTGTGTTTGAGTGTGTATCTGAGCCTTGGCCTGTGTAACCCCTGGATGTTGTCAGTGCCTGTGGTCATCTGGTTTCCATCCCCCATAAGTGTAATTGTGCTTATTTAGTGTGACACCCCCCTCTTTCTCCAGCACTCGCTCCTCAGCCGTCACGCCAGCTGCCTGACCGACTGCAGAGATGCTCAACATTCCATGAATGTGAACGCGCCAAAGCCTCCTGTTGCACCCAAACACACAATCATCTCCAGTCCAGTGATTGAAAGTTGTGAAGACAGATATTTCCAAACGGACTGCAGAATCGCATGCATACATCGACTTCATTGATATCTTGTGCAAGTAGGAGGAGAGTTCTCATTGTAGATAGAATCTGATTGGACAAAAATAGGCACGCCCACAAGTGCAAGATGAGTCATCAATATTTTTGCTAAGTATTGGATAATCTAAATTGGCAGTAGTATATGTGTGTGTGAATGAGAGAGTGTATGGGTATTTCCCAGCACTGGGGGTTCGCATCTGCCAGTAAAACATGTGACAGTAATTGGCGGTTCATTCCACTGTGGTGACCCCTGATAAAGCAATGAGTGAAAGTACAAAATGTTAAATAAACAATAAACACCACTGTCCTGTAACTTCTTTATGCCATTCTCCTTTTATTCACACATCTTCAGATTGTGAAGTTTAGTTCTCCTGTATTTCTCATTACTGGGTTGTGGCTGGAAGGGTATTTCCTGTGTAAAACATGCCGGAATAGTTGGTGGTTCATTTTGCTGTGGTGACCCCTGATAAATAAGAAAATGAATGAATCAATGTTCTCCTGCATTAAAATGACTACAAGCTGTGAAATCCAGTTTGGCCCAATCCCAAGCGGCACATTTCATATTCACTTCTGGTTTAATGATGTTTGGTGTTTGTTAAATTTAAGAGTTTGTCAATATCCCATTTAACATCCTTGCTTTCAGAAGAGAGCAAAGGCTTGCACACCCCCCCTAAATGACCATTATATGTCCTTGATCCAAGTTAGGTAAGCTTCAAGCAGACTATAGTCAAAGCAACATTATGTAAAGATTTAAAGAGGGTTTAGGGTGCCAATTAGGATCTTAATGAGTTCCAGTCCACCACAGAACTTTTATCTTATTAATGCCATTTGTGGATTAACAATATTTGGCTTCTGTCACCTCAATTAACCTCATTCCCATCCAGGTCACGACAACATTGAAAATCCCACCAATTCTCCTGACCCCCAAGAAAGGGACTCAAAGCTGTGATTCCAGCATGGGAGACTGGCACACTAAGAACTTAAGTATGTAAGGTCTGTCACTAATAGATCTCTTGAGACCAAGGAAGTGAGGTTTACTCACAAAGAAAATACCAGCTCATCTGTTACACGTTTTCTGGGTCATGGCACCAATGTAGCATCTTTAGTTATATGTAGGCCCACACGGAATCTGCGTGCGCAGAAGTCTGCAGATTTCCACAGATTTCTAGCCCATCATTGAGTCTATTTATTTACTTGTGTAAATGTGTGTAAATTTATATTTATTCAGTTTGTACATTTCAGTAATATTATTGACTAATATGAACATGTTCATATGATTTATTTACAATACAGTTTGTTAAGCAATATTTTCTGTCTTTTATTAGATAATTTATATGAGAGACTTGCTTTGTTTACCAAATAAGTGGATTTAATTGTACTTGCATTGTAAACATTAAATAACAGTTAAAATGTGTTATTTTAAAATTTAATATATCAAGTTTTTAGTTGGGATACTCCCAAATATCCTTTCACATAAATCCACAGATTTATTTTTACAAAATTCTACCCAGAAATGGAAAAAAATGTCTGCAGGTTCTGTCTGGCCCTTTTTATACGCAACCTACTCTGAGTGGGATTCAAACTATTACTTTTACCATGGGAAGAAGTCACACTAACAAGGAATGAACACTAGATGGCCTGTTGTGCTCATACCCCTAAACCGCATTGCCACCTGGGTCATGACACCAATGTAACTCCTTGGGGTCTTCTCAGTAAGTGGGAATTCAACCTGGAGCTTCTGGGAACTTCACAAACTGGCCTCTGGTACATTCACTTTCGGCATGGGAAGCAGTCACACTAACAAGGAGTGAACACTAGATGACCTGTTACACTCATACTCCTAAACTTCATTACCACCTGGGTCACGGCACTAATGTAACCCCTTGGGTTCTACTTAGCATACACCTACTGTAATTCAACTTAGAGCTTCTGAGAGTCAGATGCTCTAACAAGGACACTCCTGAAGTTTACTTGTACAGTGAACACAAGTTTGCCTCTGTTATGCTCACTCACCCCAAACCTCATTCTCATCTGGTTCACAGCACCAGTGTAACCCCTTCGGTTATACTAAACCCACTCAGATTGATTCTGGCATTGGACACTAAAAACTGTGCCACTGTGCATAAAATCTAAATTCATCCATTCATTTATTCATTCGTTTTCCTTCAGCTTAGTCCCTTATTTATCAGGGTTCATGACAGTGAAATGAACCGCCAACTATTCCAGCATAAGTTTTACGCATGCGTAAGTTTTATGCGGATGCCCTTCCAGATGCAACCCAGTACTAATAAGCAGCCATACACACATTCACTATGGCCAATTTAGTTTATCCAATTCACATATACCGCATGTCTTTGGACTGTGGGAGAAACCGGAGCACCCGGATAAAACCCATGTGAACATGGGGAGAACATGCAAACTCCACACACAAATGCCAACTAGCCCAGCCGAAACTCGAACCAGCGACCTTCTTGCTGTGAGGCGACAGTGCTAACCACTAAGCCACTGTGATGCCCCGAAATCTAAATTTACAATGTTTATTTTGCCAACTCACATTATTATTATTCTTAAGGTTGAATAATTAATTGCAAGTTAATTCACTGAAATGTTTTGTTTTGTTTCTTCAATCAAAGTCTGACCATTTGCTTCCCCCTTTGGTGTGGCGATCCTTCTGTTGACTTCAACTTGAGGGCTTCCATAGCAACTGTATATTAATATCCTTAACTCCGCCCCTCTTCCTCTGTTAGTTTGCTAGTATTCTGATTTATTTGGAAGTACATCAACATACTGCAATAAAACTCTTGGCAATGTTTGGTTTACATGTTTTTTAAGCCCAGGGGAGTAAGGTCTATTAAAGATCTCACTAGTTAGCTTTCATCACAACAAGAGGTTCTGTATTCTTATTAAAAGACTTCTGGAGCCACTCTATATTAATAAAGCTGTTAGTTTGGTTTTCTCACATGTGGTACATCTGTTGTGAGAGCTGTTGTTTACCTAGTGAAATGCTGCATCAATTCCTGCACCACTGCAGCCCTCTGCACCTCTCAGACCTGTCACCACGTCTTTAGTGCCTGACAACAGACCTCAGTCAAGAACACCAGAAGACCAATGCGAACCCCAAATGACTCAAAACAGAGAGAGAGAAAGGAACAACACTGGAGCAAGACGCTAAAAAGACGTATAAAGACAAGGTTATAATAAATGGCATAGAAGAAGAGGAAAGAGCGCACTGAGTTAGAGAAAGCCACTGGTGATGATGTCATGGCTTTGGCTCTCCAGAGCGTTGAGTGGGACGGGCCTGAGCAAAGCTTTCAGGGGGGGCTGGGGGGCCGTGTATTGGATCTTGGCGGAAGGGGGACTGTAATTTGAGTGACCCCCATCTCAAATTGAAAGCAGTTGTGAATCCTCTGGAGGGTGAAGTTTAGCAATCCAGACTCGGCTCATGGTTCCCACGACACAGTTCGACCTCCCCCCTCTCTCTGTCCCGATGTCCGCTCATTCTCTCGTTCCATCCGAAAAATCACTGGCCTCCGTGCCTATAAATGGGAAGTCTGGTGGCATTTTCGAGGAATGGTCTGCACTGAAAAAGGCAATAAGGAGTACTCACAGCATCCATGCTTATTAAAAGAAATCTGGAGATTATAAAATGCCTCTGAAATGGAAATAGTTGAGGCAGATAATTTAGGAGACGGTTGAGTGGCTAGACCGCACCCGGCTTTATTTTGCTCTCAATTTTCTCTATCGTTCTGTCATAGACTTTATCTCTCTCTTTTTTGCAACATTTGGGTCAGGAACATGACACTTATTTTATTCTTTGTTTATATCTGATCGTTTATCCAAAAATATAATCAATTGCAATTAACAGATATAAATTCATTGAAAACACCGGTTTAAATTATAATTTTTTATTTAAATTCAATTCAATTCATCTTTATTTGTATAGCGCTTATACAATGTAGATTGTGTCAAAGCAGCTTCACATGGAAGTTTATAGTGAATTGAAACAGTGTCAGTTCAGTTTTCAAAAATAAGTTCAGTTCAGTTTAGCTCAGGTCAGTGTGGGTTAATAATCACTACTGAGAGTCCAAACACTGAAGAGCAATTCCATCGATGCGCAGCTCTACAGATCCCGAACCATGCAAGCCAGTGGCGACAGGGGCGAGGAAAAAACTTCACCAATTGCCGAAAGTGAAGAATTAAAAAAACCTCGAGAGAAACCAGGTTCAGTTGGGCACAACCATTTCTCCTATGGCCTCCTATGACTCCTATGACTCGTCTGTCCTTGGAGCATCACAGGAATCAGTCTCATGCTCTCCACCATGACCACCACAGCAGCTGCTCAGGATACGGCCTGGTCCAGAAACCTAGGGATCATCTCGTCGCTGGTCTTGGATCGCATCAGTGGCACTGCATAGTCTGAGGGCTTCGAGATGAGTACCCCCAGGTGGAAATACAGAATAAGGAGAATAATTAGCGTAGCTGCTGTTCATAGTGTTTATGAACAAGAAGCAAAATCCTGTGTGGGGCACATCATGCGTCATAGCGCTATGTAATGCACTGAGTGTATGCTTTGCTAAAAAGATAGGTCTAGAAATTGATGTTGATCATTTTAAAGAGGACCTATTATGCCTCTTTTTACAAGATGTAAAATACGTCTCTGATGCCCCTAGAGTGTGTATGTCAAGTTTTAGCTCAAATAAATTTTTTATGACGGTTTATAATTAAATTTTTTTGAAATGGTCTGTTAGCCTTTGATCTGAATTGTGCCGTTTTGGTGACTGTCTCATAGTGTTTCTGCAGGCTGTTTTTATAAAATGTGATTATAAAAAAAAAAACATAATTAATTAATGTTTACCATTACTTTAACATTTGGACGCTGGACAAGGGAGTTGAGGATCCACATGCAGTTTATTAATACGAATACAGGCAACAGTCAAACAGGTAGCAAACAGGAGCATAAAGGTAATCCAAGATGTAGTCAAAAAACAGGTGAATGGTCAGTACAGGCGACAAAGAATCAGTAATTAGGGATGGCTGACATGAAACTGACGTTTTAACACAGTGTCGACATCGAAAGTGTTTCGAAACACTGCACCGAAGCATGATCCGAAACACCCAGGTCACGTGACGGTGATTCAAAACACCCAGGCCATGTGATTAAAGTGTTTCGAAGCCCCAGGTCACGTGACTAAAGTGGTACAAAGCATCTGTCATTTCAGAAGCGTTTGGAGACCTGGTGAATCTGCGTTTGACTGACAGGGTTAGAAAAAAACCTCTATGTCATGTAGCCTAGTAGAGTGTGCGTGTGAGCAAAGTATCTGTGCTGCAAATGGCACGAGTTCGAATCCCAACTGTGGAGAGGTAAGCATGATCGAATACCCAATGAGGGTGGAGAGCATGTTAGGAGCTCGGCGGCTAATCAGCAGGCCAATCAGAAATAATAAATAACACCTGTTTATTCTAGTGATTGGGCTGGAGAGACACCCTTCTTAAGGAGAGAAGGAGCAGCCGGGAGAGAGAGAGGAGAGAACACACACACACCCGCACAGCTACACGTGGGGTGTGAATATACCTGAAAAATAAAAGTATTGTCTTACCTGATATCGCCGACCCTGTCTTCTTCTTCCCTCATACAAACGAACGTTACTACAGTGGTGCCGAAACCCGGGAAGAAGAAGAAACTTTGCTGCCAGAATTACCACTCCGTCAAGACTGCCATTTGCGGAAGCCATCCAGGCCCTCGCGTTCCTCCACCAACAACAACAGGATGCGCTGGTGGAGCTGAAGAACACCCAGGAACAACGTTTCCAAGTCCTCATGGAGGCCCAGCGGGAGGACCGCGAGCAACTCCGGAGTCTGCTGTCCCAGGAGATCCGGCCCGCTCCGACATCTGCCGCCCACCCTCCCATCGCCTTACAGAAAATGGCGTCAGAGGACGACCCGGAAGTTTTCCTCGATCTCTTCGAGAAGATGGCAGAGGCGTGTGGCTGGCTGCGGGCCGAGTGGCCGGTTCGAGTCGTCCCGCTGCTCTCGGGCGAAGCCCAAATCGCAGCCCAGCAGCTACCGGCCCAGAATCTTCTGGAGTACCATCACCTAAAGCGAGCTATTCTCCAGCGGCCCTTTGCGTTCGCCCAGCAGCTCCGTGATGCCTGCCGCAGATGGCTACTACAGGATGGCCGGACCGTCGCCCAGATAATGGATGCCGTGGTGCTGGAGCAGTTCATCACCCGCCTCCCCTCCCGAACATCGGAGTGGGTCCAGTGCCACCGGCCCAAGGATCTGGAGACGGCTATCCAGCTGGCGGAGGATCACCTGGTGACGAAGTCCAGGGTCGGCGAAATAACCTCTCTCTTCTCTCCCCCTCTTTCTCTCTCTCTCTCGTCCTGTTCCCAGGCCCAGAATGCGGAGGCCGCCCACGCCAGCACCCAGACGGCGGTGCAATGAGGCGGATCCGCAGCCAGCCCCGCTGGAAGGGGAAACCTATCAGGACGGAGGGGCGGAGTTTCCACCCCTGGCTGCTTCCCAGACAGCGCCAGGTCTCTTTCCGGTTCAATCGGTTGGTCTTGCTGGCCCCGGGGGTGTAGTGAAAAGGTCTGGGCCGATGCATTGGCGCCGCGGGGGCGAGGATAGCGCACCAAAAGTCAGCTCCGCGAAGGAGGTGAGTGCGTTGATTCGCGTCTCCGCCACGCCAATCGTCGCCCCCGGTCGCGACGGGCTATACCAGATACCAGTGAGTATTAAAGGGGGTACATATCAAGCTTTGGTGGATTCGGGGTGTAACCAGACCTCCATCCACCAAAGCCTGCTTCAAGACCCGGTATTGGATACGAGCCGCACGGTAAGGGTAAGGTGTGTGCATGGGGATGTAAGTCACTACCCGCTAACGGCTATGGATATTCAATTCAGGGGGAAAAAGCATAACGTAGAGGTGGCGGTTAACCCGCATCTCAAACACCCGCTAATTCTGGGAACCAATTGGCCTGGATTTAATAGATTATTAAGGATCTTATGTGCAGGTGTTTCTTGGAAAAAGAAATCGCCGGAGAGGGGGCGGGTCGCTCAGCTGGGGGAATTCCAAGCAGTGACGTCACGCACTGACTCAGGGGAAGGGCCGGGAATATCCCGGTGTAAAGACTTTCCCCTGGAGCAGTCGCGTGACGACACACTCAGACATGCCCTAGAAAGAGTGCAGGTCATTGATGGGAAAATCCTCCAGCCGGATCGACCCCTCTCCCATCCGTATTTTGCAATTATTAATGATAGGGTGTATCGAGTGACCCAAGACGCTCAGACAAAGGAAGATACAACCCAATTATTAGTACCAAAGAGCCGTCGGGAAATGCTTTTCCAGGCGGCTCATTCTAATCCTATGGCCGGACATTTAGGTCAGGCGGCCACACTAAATCGCCTCATGGCCCGATTCTTTTGGCCGGGCATTCACGGTGACGTCAGCAGATGGTGCGCGGCGTGTCGTGAATGTCAGCTGGTAAATCCACCGGCCACCCCAAAAGCGCCATTGCGCCCATTGCCAGTTATGGAGATCCCCTTCGAGAGAATTGGGATGGATCTCATCGGGCCATTAGAGCGATCCGCACGCGGGCACCGGTTTGCATTAGTTCTAGTAGATTATGCAACCCGATACCCGGAAGCAGTAGCGCTCCGTAACATCTCAGCAAAGAGCGTTGCGGAGGCTCTGTTTCGCATAATCTCCCGAGTGGGAATCCCCAAGGAGATTCTCACTGATCAAGGCACCGCGTTCATGTCACGCACCATGCGCGAGCTTTACGGATTATTGGGCGTTAAATCAATTCGCACTAGCGTCTATCACCCACAAACAGACGGGCTGGTGGAACGATTTAATTGCACACTTAAATCCATGATCCGTAAATTCGTTCACGAGCACGCGAAAAATTGGGATAAGTGGTTAGAGCCCTTGTTATTCGCTGTGCGGGAGGTTCCCCAAGCCTCCACGGGGTTTTCCCCCTTCGAGCTTCTCTACGGCAGACAGCCCCGTGGGGTTTTAGATGTCGTTAGAGAGGCTTGGGAGGACGAGCCTTCAAACAGTAAAAACGAAATTCAATATATTCTGGACCTTAGAGCAAAACTCCACACACTGGGGCGGCTCTTTACGGAGCATTTGCTTAAGGTCCAGGATGACCAACGCCGGCGTTATGACAGGGGCACTAAACTACGCAAATTTTCACAGGGAGATAAAGTCCTTGTACTGCTACCCACTTCCAGCTCTAAATTACTCGCCAAGTGGCAAGGGCCGTTTGTGGTCACACGACGAGTCAGCGATCTTGATTATGAGGTAATGCGTTCGGACAGGGCTGATTCACATCAGATATACCACATTAATCTGCTGAAGCAGTGGAGGGAGCCGGAGGAGGTGATGCTGGCTACGCTTATTAACAACGAGGATGACCTGGGACCAGAGAGCACGGGCTGACAGCGGCCAGGCACTCTGGTCACCGGGGGTGACCATCTCTCAGCGAGCCAGCTCATCGATATCCGGCACCTTCAACGTGAGTATTCTGACGTGTTCTCACCCCTGCCCGGTCGTACTAACTTGATCCAGCACCATATTGAGACCGAACCAGGCGTGGTCATTAGGACCCGGCCGTATCGCCTACCTGAACACAAGAAAAAAGTGATTCAGGAAGAATTGAGTAATATGTTGAAAATGGGTGTAGTAGAAGAATCCAACAGTGACTGGGCCAGCCCAATTGTCTTGGTACCCAAGACTGATGGTTCGGTCCGGTTCTGTGTGGATTATAGAAAAGTCAACGCTGTGTCGAAATTCGACGCATATCCAATGCCGCGTATTGACGAGTTGCTCGACCGGTTAGGTGCTGCTCGATATTACTCGACGTTGGATTTGACAAAGGGTTATTGGCAGATCCCCTTATCTCCAATATCCCGTGAAAAAACAGCCTTCACAACGCCATTTGGATTGCACCAATTTGTGACACTTCCGTTCGGGCTGTTCGGGGCACCGGCTACGTTTCAGCGGCTGATGGACAAAATACTTGGCCCTCACTCCGCATATGCCGCTGCTTATTTAGATGACATCATCATTTTCAGTAATGATTGGCAGCGGCATATGCAACATCTGAGGGCGGTATTGTCAGCGCTGAAGCGGGCCGGGCTCACGGCCAACCCGAAGAAGTGCGCAATTGGGCGAGTGGAGGTAAGGTATCTGGGCTTCCACTTAGGTCACGGGAAGGTGCAGCCCCAAATTGATAAGACTGCAGCTATTGCAACCTGTCCGAGACCTAAGACCAAAAAGGAGGTGAGACAGTTTTTGGGACTGGCAGGATATTATAGGCGTTTTGTTCCTAATTATTCGGCCCTCGTCAGCTCATTGACTGATCTCACTAAAAAGGAGGGACCAGATACCGTCCAATGGTCGGAGCAGTGCCAACAGGCCTTCTCAAAGGTAAAATCTATACTTTGCGGGGGGCCGCTATTGCACGCTCCTGACTTTGCTCTCCCCTTTATTTTACAGACGGATGCGTCCGATCGGGGTCTGGGGGCGGTTCTCTCCCAGGAGGTGGCAGGAGTGGAACGGCCGGTGCTGTACATTAGCCGCA
The DNA here is from genome assembly GCA_903798205.1 of Danio tinwini. Lineage (NCBI taxonomy): Eukaryota > Metazoa > Chordata > Actinopteri > Cypriniformes > Danionidae > Danio > Danio tinwini. Next base: position 4,396,293 of record CAIGQZ010000379.1, read on the forward strand.
AACTCAGTAAGAGTGAGGCAAAGTACAGCACCATAGAAAAGGAGTGTTTGGCGATAAGGTGGGCCGTTCTCACTCTTCGCTATTACCTCCTGGGCAGGGAATTCGTCCTCTGTTCAGATCATGCTCCTCTCCAGTGGCTCCACCGCATGAAGGATACCAACGCGCGGATTACCCGTTGGTATCTAGCGTTACAGCCTTTTAAATTCAAGGTGGTCCACAGGCCGGGTGCACAGATGGCGGTAGCTGACTTCCTCTCAAGGAAGGGTATGTGGAGGGCTGCAGGCCGGACGGCTCCCCGGCTCCCCGGCCTGAGGCGGGCGGTGGGGGTATGTGGAGAGGTAAGCATGATCGAATACCCAATGAGGGTGGAGAGCATGTTAGGAGCTCGGCGGCTAATCAGCAGGCCAATCAGAAATAATAAATAACACCTGTTTATTCTAGTGATTGGGCTGGAGAGACACCCTTCTTAAGGAGAGAAGGAGCAGCCGGGAGAGAGAGAGGAGAGAACACACACACACACACACCCGCACAGCTACACGTGGGGTGTGAATATACCTGAAAAATAAAAGTATTGTCTTACCTGATATCGCCGACCCTGTCTTCTTCTTCCCTCATACAAACGAACGTTACTACACCAACTTTTACTTTTTGCTTGACATATTTATTAAAGTAAATTTTTGATGACCAAAACAAGACCTATATTTTCACAAAGTGTTCATTCAGATGTCAGATCAATGTTAAAACTAAACACGTTACAAGAACTGAGCATTTAAAAAACTAACATCTATAGCTGCATCACCCTGGATTCAAACCCATTATCTCTGCATGCTAGTCTTGAACTCTCCACTAAGGCCCAATCCCAATTCTATTTTTGTACCCCAACCCCTTGCCCTTCAAAATTTACGGCTAAGACTTGGGACAGCACTACAACACCTGCACATGTCATCAGATGTCATCGCGATCTCTTGCTTCATATGAGATCAGACGGTCGCGACTGCTGTAGTTATTCCAGTTGTGTTGTGTTTTGGTATTTATCTTCAGGAAATCACTGAAGGCATGGATTATGTTATCATAACGATCTAATGTGGCAATAATATCATAACTATACTGTGTATTTACACCGTGGCCATATTCATCTGTAAACACACGAAAACAACACTAACATTATAGCAGACACTGTAAAAAGCTCATTCACAGCCACTAGACTGTTCTGACAGGGTATTCGAGTGTCATCAAGTGTCAGAATGTTGTGGGACTGCTGTACAGGAGTTATGATTAAGGATCATAGATCGCGAAATTTAGCAGGTTTTTTTCTAGCTTTTTTTTTAAAGCATGACAGTAAAACATGAACGCGGTTATGAATATATTAAAACATGTTTGTTTGTTGTAAAAATTTATAATAATGACAAAAAATACTAATTTGTGGATCTCCTTACTTCCGGGTTCAGCAATACTGCCGCTGTGGCTGATGCATTCTGGGAAAATTTCTTACCCCTTGGTTTCAAGTGTGGTCCTAAAAAATCTTTGTTCGAAGGGCTATTCACCCCTTCCCCTTAGCCCTACGCCTTCAAGCTATAGTGAATTGGGACACCCCTACCCCTTGGCGTGAACGCGCAAAATGAGGGGTAGGGGTAAGGGGAAGGGCTAAGAGGTAGAATTGGGATTGGGCCTAAATCACTTGAAATATCAATTCTACAATGTGAGGTATAATTCCGCAATTTGTGTAACTGTTTCTTTGCTAAAGCGGTTTCAGAGTAATACACTTAAAAAATGACCCCTAGGTGTCGCTGTAGAGACGGGTTTTGAAAAATTTTGAAGCTTCGACACATTTGCTTCAACTTTTTCAGTGTTTTATGAAGCCTCACTCTGCCCACCACTACCATTAGTGTAACATTTGGACGCTGGACAACGGAGTTGAAGATCCACATGCAGTTTATTAATGAGTAGTCAAGCAGGTAACAACAGTCAAACAGGTAGCAAACAGGATCATAAAGGTAGTCCAAGACCTAGTTAAAAAGCAGGCGAATGGACAGTACAGGCAGCTAAGAATCAATAACGGGAAAATGAGGCAAGGATCAAAACAAAGACAGACTAGACAGGATTAACGCGTCGTGATGCAACAGGATAAGAAGACTCAGCATTGTGTGTGTCAATGTGAGGTGTATTTACAGTCCTGGTAATCAGTCAATGATGAGATTCCAGCTGTGTGTGCAATCAGGAGAGAACTGGAACTGGTGTGTGTGTGTGAGGTGCATGATGGGATTGTAGTTCTCCAGCAATCTGCAACTGCTAGATCGCAGCTGATTGTGACAATAAGACACTAGATATATTCACACACTATTGCCACACAACTGTGTTTAAACCCCTTATAAAAGTGATTTTTGCATAATAGATGCCCTTTAAGTCAAAAATCATGAAGACAAACACTACATTTTTTCCAGTTATTTAAATATCTTAATTATACTAAAGAGGTTGTTTTAGTATTATTATTATTATTATTTAAAAATAATATTAGTATTTACTTCCATGAAATAACTAGATTTTAAGTCATTAAATATCTTTAAAAATGACCTTTTTTTTGAAAAGGCAAGATTTGTTCAGTTTATGCATTACTTATTATTTATTTATTTGTCATCTAACATATTTCAAGTCTATGTAGCATTTTACTTAATGGTTATACAACATGACATTTTAGATTTAACCTTTCAAACATAAATGTAAGCATTTCTTGAGAATAGCTCTTTGTGTTTTGGCCACATTACCACTTCAGCTGTACATTATTTCCTAATAATTCAACAACCCATCATACGGCCCATGCACACGCACCATTTATTTTCTAATAGGCTAATTTAATGGTCCAGACTCAATTATTCTACTGTGTTTACACACCTTAAGACATTCACATGTTTTGGACTGCTGAGGTTCATCATTAGCTAGATCTGCCTTGCACAAGCCAAGTCTGATAAGAGAAATTAAAGGTCTAAAGTCATTAAGGTTTCCCAATCCATCCACCCACTTGCTATTAAGATTGTTATTTTAGGAAAGCATTAGCAAGTCAGCGCATATCAGACACACACAAAATTAGTAGAACAAACTACTGGTTGCAGTGCACTTTTTAGGTTTACAAGACTAATCCAACCTGGTTAAGATCAGGTTCAGGGGTTTCACAATGCTTGGAATAAACTTCCACTGTTAACTCTGGTTTAACCCATAATGCAGCTGGAGGTATGACACAGCAGCAAACAATCCACATCACATGGCCCATAAGATAGTCAGTCTGATTTATTTCTCACAACAAAGTCAGCAATTAACCGCTCCGTTTATGATTAGGAGATATCATTATCAAATTTATAATGAATTTAAACACATTTATAACACTGCTGATGAAATAAAAGCTTGAGAAGGCAACATCAAATATTAGTATATCAGTGCAACTCAATCAAACTCTGATTTTAATAATGTAGGTTCACAAACAGTTTAAAAGTTAAAAGCTTTATATACAGTATTAAAGCAAATTCCCAACTAAATATTTATTTATTTATTTTTTATTTAAAGCTGCTAATGAATTGACAATTTAAAATAATATTGACATATAAACAATTATAATTCATATAATATAAAGACATTTTTAGCACCAAAAGACAATTATATATATTGTCCAAATATATATGGATTAGCTGTGGCTTTGTTGCATCAGATACACAGTATCTATAACTTTACTCACAGCCAGAGCTGGACAAGTAACTTCCGAAATGTAATACACTATATCAAAGTCCCTTTAAGGCAAGTCAATTCACTCAGCAGCCATATTTGAAACGTTGGGCATTCTGTTTGAACGGGGAAAAATCCAATTCTTCAAAACTATAAACCAACAAAATTAAACAATAGCTGTATCTTTAGTTTCACTTCTAAACGTCCGAATCACACAAAATCTGCATAAACTCATGCCTGGTTTGAGCCCTTCCCCTGGAGTATCATCACTGTAGCGATCTATGATTGCCTCATGTACTAGAATGTGAGGTTTATTTGCAATATAACTTTCAATGATTGGCTCCTGTACTAGAAGGCAGGCTTTAGTCCCAATATTGACCTTTACACTTTACCCCATTCAAAATGAGACGAGTTACATGTTCTGTGTATTCTATAGTCTTTGCCTAGATACTACCAGTTGTTGTCATTTAAATGTAATTATTTACAATACAATATTACAATATTCTCATTCATTCATTTTCTTTTCTGCTTAGTCCCTTTATTAATCTGGGGTTGCCACAGTGGAATGAACCACCAACTTATCCAGCATATGTTCCCTTTCAGCTGCAACCCATCACAGGGAAACATCCATACACACCCATTTACACACATACACCATGGACAATTTAGCCTACCCAATTCACCTATAGCGCATGTCTTTGGACTTTAGGGGAAACTGGAGCACCCGGAGGAAACCCATGCGAACATGGGGAGAACATTTAGACTCCACATAGAAATGCCAACTGGCCCAGCCGAGGCTTGAACCAGCGACCTTCTTGACTTTAGCATTAGTTCTCACAATTTTTTGCACTTTTGATTATAATTGGTAGCTCAATAAGGTTGTTTTCGTTAATGGTAGTTAATACATTTACTAACATGAACAAACAATGAACAATACATTTATTACAGTATTTGTTCATGCTCGGTAACAACATTAGCTAATGAAAATAAAGTTATTTGTTGTTATTTCGTTAACTCGGAGTGCATTAACTAATGTTAACAAGCATGAATTTGGATGTTAATAATTCATTAGTAAGTGTTGAACTATGATTAATAAATGCTGTACAAGCATTGTTCGTAATTAGTTCATGTTAGTAAGAAGCAAGAGCAAGAAGATCGCTGGTTCGAGTCCCGGCTGGACCAGTTAGCATTTCTGTGTGGAGTTTGCATGTTCTCCCCATGCTGGCGTGGGTTTCCTCCGGGTGCTCCGGTTTCCCCCACAGTCCAAAGACATGCAGTGGAAGAGAATTGGATAAGCAAAATTGGCTGTAGTGTATGAGTGTGTGTGTGTGAATGAGATTATGTGTGTTTCCTAGTACTAGGTTGCGGCTGGAAGAGCATCTGCTGCGTAAAACATATGCTGGAATAGTTGGTGGTTCGTTCCACTGTGGCGACCCCTGACAAATAAGTGACTAAGCTGAAGGAAAATGAATGAACTAATGAAATCTTATTCTAAAGTGTCACCTGATCATTTCTTTAGCAAAGTAGTAGACTTCAGTCCCCATGTGTGTGACTTGGTAAATAATCTAAATATTGAAAACATATTTTGTTGCATTAATAAAACTTACTAAGGCAACAAAACCAACCCACCTTCTTGAGCTCAAAAAACTAAATTTGCTTAAACAAGAGGCGACCTTAGTTGGGTACAACCCAAACCAGCTTTGTGCAACAGGTCTCTTGTAAGATCCTTGTAAGGACTCTTGTAAGAGAATCACATTTATTTAGAAAACAATGACATATCATTTAAGCGATGCCCAAAAGACTTTTTTTTATGATAATGTTGTGCTAAGTAAAAACACAGCATTCAGTCCTCATTTCTTTAGTCTTCTCAGAGTCCAGCTGATTGCTGCATCTACAGTATGTCTTGTCCAAGTAAACACAAGCACACACAGATCCAGTGGGAGCCTCTGCATTGTCCTGGATGACACACTGCCAACATAAAACTAACTGTAGGCTAAACGCTTCCAGACCACAGCTAATGTAATGCTTTTCCTCAGTTATATCTATTGCTTCAATCGCTGTCCAGAATACCAGCTAGGTAAAGTGCGTGCGGTAGGCTCAATGACAGCCAAGTATGTGTGTGGCAGACTTTATAAGCAATGAATCGCATTTATGGTTCAATAAGAATTACGGGCTTGTGCCATAGAGAAATGAGACGCAGAAGGGAGAGGCCGACGGTTTGATGTCAGACTTGAGGAAAGTTGTTTAAGGTCATGGGTTTGAGTCTGAAACCTCGCTTTCTCATTCCTTCCCTCTTTACATAAGCGCCATTGTGTTTTTCGATGATAAAATCAGGAGGAAGGAATGTTTGGGGCTGATTCAAAAATGTAAATAGCATTTTAATTGACAAAAAAATGTGTTATATGGTGACTCGGAGAAGCATGCTTTTGTGTGTCTACGTTGATTTGTTGTGTAAGACTGTGGTTGAGTCTGATAAGTGTGTGATATGTGAAATAACTTGACATGTTGTTCCTCTAAAGGGAGCAAATTAATGCTTCGTTATTTGACAGCATTTTCCAGTACAGGGTTGTGGCTGCAAGGGTATCCGCTGCTCACCGGCCACTTTATTAGGTACACCTGTCCAACTGCTTGTTAATGCAAATTTATAATCAGCCAATCACTTGGCAGCAACTCAATGCATTTAGGCATGTAGACATGGTCAAGACAATCTGCTGCAACTGAGCATCAGAATGGGGAAGAAAGGTGATTCTAGTGACTTTGAACGTGGCATGGTTGTTGGTGCCAGACGGGGTGGTCTGAGTATTTCAGAAACTTCTGATCTACTGGCATTTTCATGCACAACCATCTTTAGGGTTAACAGAGAATGGTCTGAAAAAGAGAAAACATACTGTGAGTGGCAGTTCTGTGGGCACAAATGCCTTGTTGAGGCCAGAGGTCAGAGGAAAATGGCCAGACTTGTTTTGAGCTTATAGAAAGACAACAGTAACTCAAATAACCACTCGTTACAGCTGAGGTATGCAGAAGAGCATCTCTGAATGCACAACACATCCAACCTTGAGGCAGATGGGCTACAGCAGTAGAAAACCACACCGGTTGCCACTTCTGTCAGCTAAGAACAGGAAACTGAGGCTACAATTCGCACAGGCTCACCAAAATTGGACAATAGAAGATTCAAAAAACGTTGCCTGGTCTGATGAGTCTCTGATAAATAAGTGAGTAAGCCGAAGGAAATTGAATGAATGAATGAATGAATAATTGACAGTAACTGCAGGTTTATTTTCCGGCCGTGCTGTGCGTGTTGTTGGGTGTGCGGGTGTGTTGTTGGGTTTTATTAGCCAGGCCTGTGTCCACATCATTTTGGATTGTCTGGGTCTGTAACATCACAGAAAGTAGCATAATGAAGTGTTTTAGTGTGAATCAGAGACACACGGAAGGTCAGAGTCTCTTGGATGCATTTATCATCTGAGCGTTTTTCACTTTGTTTTATAAAAGTGCACAGCTGCTGATAGATTCAACTGGAATGTCTTTAGAGTTGAATCCAATCAGCCTTCGCTCCCATGTTTGAACTCTCTTGGGAAAAAGGTCACGATCGCCAAGTCATTTTTCAAATCTTCATATACATTCATTTTGTGTGTTTTTGTAATTATTTATGCACTGTTGTTGGATTTATGATGATCATTTTTGGAATTAGGTTTTTTTATTTTTATGTTCAGTTCCTTTTATGTCTTTTTATCATTGTAATAATTTAAAGTTCTATAAATCTAAATGAATTTATTATTAGCTTTAAATTAATTTATTTAAGTTTCCTTAGCAATTCAACTTGAAAACACGAAAAACTGGAACTGGAACCATGGAAAACTTTTAATCTGCTAAAACTTGTCATATTGTATACATGCATAAACTCATGTCTTAATGGCAACCCTTCAAAATAAAATATTTGGCTTAATTTGAATTGATAACACAATTTTCTTACTAGAGTCTACTTCTCAAAGTAACAATAATATAATAAAACTATTATTTTTTTTAAACACAATGAATCTCAAAGATCTTCACTATAACCTGCCAAACTTGAGGAAATTTTGACAGAAATATTCAACTATTGGAGAGTTGTTGTTATATTCTGTATTTTTAAGTATATTTTTCATGTTTAATTTTTACACTATACTAGTCAAATCAATAATAATAATAATAAGAAGAAGAAGAAGAAGAAGAAGAAGAATACAATTTTACTATATTTATTTTATATAAATAAATAAACAAACAAACAAATAAATAAATAAATAAAATCAAAGAAAATGTACTTCGTAAAAATAATTTTTTATGTATGATTTAAAATTTTATCTTTTCCTGTGTTAAACAACACCTATGGGTTTTTGAAAGCTACCATCCATGTAGTGTGTAATACAGCTTTAAGTAAATGGAAACATGCAGCTGAGGTTTCAATCTGAAAGTCCACAGTGCACAGTGTTTAAAACTATTGATATTGTTTAGTTGACTCCGAGTCAAATTAATGATTTGTCCTTTGTTCAGATCTGCACGTGTCAATGTCAATATGAGACATTGCCAAATATGTAGCACCGGATCCAGTAAAACGTGAACGCGCCTTTCCCCCTACCCCAGGGATCATGGGATGGATCATGACGCGAAAATTACTATCACTGAAAGATGCACAGACATGTGGAAGTGGGGAATAAAGGGTTAAAGTTCATTTTCACAACAACACCACAGTATAGCCAACCTAGTGCTGTTTGTTCCTGTAATTTTTCTGATAATTGATCAAAATAACTTACCCTGTAGCGCAGGATTCGAGGCCAGTTTGTCATTAAAGGACGGATCAGCAAAGACTACTAATGTATGGGACTTTGTCAGCAACTGTTACATAGTTTATATGGACCACTTCCTGTAAGTGTTTCTTCTTCCAACACAACGTGAAGTGTGATTAAAATGGTTGCCTTGTTTTTTGTACAGTAGTTTGCAAAATATGTGTTTAATTGTGTGTTGTAACTTGTAATCGCTCCGTGCGACTTATGTATTATAGATCAGCGCTTGTCCTAGGTTAAATATTTATGGGGCTGTTCACATATCATGTCCAAAACCACATTGAAAACGCCAATTTAAAAATCTCCTGCTGTTTGTGGCTATAGCCATCATCAGCTGTTCTTCACATGTGTGGCGCGGTTAATTTTTAAAATAGTTCAACTTTTGCCACTGTGTGGATTAATACAGAATGTGTGTCATTGTTATTACTTGGGATTGTGGTTAAGAGTAGATGAATATGCTGATGTTTAACTGCATTGCTTTAATGCATTTCTGCATTGGGCTCTCACATATACTCTGGACACTACTTCATAGCAGTGCTGGGAGTTTCTCTACATCTTGTGCTGAACCCAGTCGACAAATCACAACAGACTGGGTCATCGGACCAATCAGTGAAAATTAGCCTCACGTAAAAGAGGGGTTTGGGAATAAATGAATCGCTGACTGAATCATATGGGAGTTGTTGGGATAATCAGGTAAAAATTACTGCATATTATAAGACAATGGAAGTGTTTTTTGACCTTGCATGCATATCAGACTATTGTTGGAGACCCCCAAAACCAAAATATGACCTTTTATAATGGATAATGGGGGCTCTTTAAAAAACTGTGTTATACTGCAAATCAACTAGAATCTTGAAAAATCTCATGATGCAGATTTTTGGCCATACTGTGCAGCACTGATATTCCAGCTGTCCACTGACCAGATTATGTCATAGGGTTAATTAAGGATAATTGCTATTTTTTTCCTTCAGTCATTTCAATGTCAAAAAAACCTGTCCCAGTTTTTCAGATTTACCAAACCCTAAACAAAACCAGACAAACTTAAGAGTTGAGTATTTACGATGCATCTCACAGACTTTGGTGAGAAGATCCTTTTGACATTTGACCTTTCCAGCTCTGCTTGAGGTGTAAGAAAGTGAGAGTGAATCTGTGTGGCATGGTCAGTTAGTATGTTCGAAAAGTTTAGCCCCGAAGCCAAGAGTACTACATAAGAAACTCTTTCTTTCACGATGCATTCTGATATTTTTACCAGTATGACCTAATAAACAAAACCTCTGCCAGCAAAACAATCAAAACACAGTCCTCACACGGCCAGATATTCTCCCACACAGAGTTTTCCTGTACCGTTACTCGTTAGAGGATATGACATCATTCGCAGAGAATGTGTTTCTCAGAAAACATTTTGAATGTAGAGTCATCTAATTTACAAAGGATCAAGCTTTTGGTGGGCAGCATATCAGACACCAAAAATAGCTACTTGAGTGGAGTCTGATAAAGAGCACGTCGAATAAAAGTCTCCTTATGGAGGAACATTTTAAGGGTGGAGATGTAAAAGATCTTGGTGCAGGTCTTGCAGAGCTCTGGGTGGCCACTGATTTCCACACAGCTGTCCTTACAATAGAAGGCTTTCGGGATTATGGGTGGACAAATAGGAGATCTGAAACATTACAGCCCACCAAAGATGCCTGTTGTATCCTTTTGAATGTTGGCCTACATTTTTTAGAGCAACAGTCCAAGCTCAGGACAAATGAACTTCAATTGACAGCATGTGTGGCATATTTTAAAATTAATTTCTTGTTTGTTGTTTTTCTTAAAATATTATAAGTCTGGGTTTCAGTGAGGCACTTACAGTACAATAAGCCAAACTGCAAACATTACAATGTTCAGTTTCAATATTGCAGCCAAAGTAAACAAAGTGAGCTAATACGGGTTTAGTGTGAAATATTGCGCACTGACCTTTTCTCTTTAAATATCCAATTTTACAACTTTAATTTTTACTATGACAACATAATAGCAATGATGTTATGATTTAAACAGCTTTACAGCTTAATGCCTTTATAAGCTTCATATTCGTAATTTAGAAAACCCCAAAGTAGGCTTTCTCACGCAAACATTTGGCAATATGCGTATAATCAAACACACGTATGGCCTAAACAGTGCACAAAACCAGGCGCTCAAATCAAACATGCAAAATAATAATAGTTTTAGAAGTGAAAATGAATTTGCACTCTTTTAAACTTTAGCTGCTGTGTCTGAAAATGGAAAGAATTCAATGTCAATTTCACTACCTCTGTTCTGAGATATTTCTTCTCATCTATTTTTAAAGACAGAATTGATGTATTCTTGGCTGGTTTTGATATGCCACAATCATATGTTTAATTCTGTAAGATTTGAGCTAAAGATCAAAAATGGCATCTGAAAATTGTGGTTGGTGATCATTTTGTTAAATTTAGGGATGTAACGACTCACCTGACTTGAAATTATGATTAGATTCACGATACTAATCTCACGATTTACAATTTAGTCATAATTCTTTTAACAAAAATATTTAGGACAAATTTAAGATGAAGAGCCCTTTCATTTTTTTCTTAAATGCTGCACATTTTTGCTAATTAATATATTTTCTGCCATAACTAAATTGCTATTTTAAAAACAAATAAATGCCAGATAAATAAAAAAGAATAATTAAAACTAAAGCAGACTCATTAATATAAACAAACTAAAACTGTGACTGTGTTGGATTTTACATTTTAAAAGAGAAATATCAGCAGATCTATGTTTTCTGGCATAAGCTGGCGTCTTTGCACATTTACAATGTCCCCTGCTGAAAAAACTCTCTCTGGGGCCTGAGATGGCTGGTGTGGAGAGGAAAGCCTTTCCTAAACCAGAGAGCATTGTGTACAAAGGTGGGCAATAGGCCCTCTGCTCCCAGGAACTGGCCACTGGCATAAATTACTGATTATAAAATTACTAATTATATAGTAGGATAGAGACGGGAGTTAAACATCATTAGGAAGGTGAATAATTAATATTACTTGTATAATAAGTTAGTATAAGTATCAGTGTGATACACTTAAGAGATAATCTTGAGCATTTTTAAATATTCAATAATAATAAGATAATTATTAAAACATGCATAAATTAATTTGAAAAGGAGAGGGTAAAAATAATCTAATACCTGGTTCTGTAACAAAACAACTTTCTCTTGTAGCATATAAGGGGGTCCGAGATCAGGTAAGTCTCGAGAGCTTCCCCTGGTAAAGGAGGAAAGAGAGAGATGGGGTGGATGGGGGGTTTCTTTAAAATAAAGATAAGGAAGGTAGGGTGAATGGGCTTATTTACTGGAGGCTAGAATTCATCTGATTGGTCTAGCAATGATATCTGATTGGACTGGCAATGATTATTGACAATCATATCACATGCTCCTCTCGAAATTAGTTTATAAAACTTCATTTTTTTTACCAACTTTTTCAGTTTTTTTATGTAATTTCTAGACTTTAGTAATTATATATATATTCATTCATTCATTCATTCATTTTCTTTTCAGCTTAGTCCCTTTATTAATCAGGGGTTGCCACAGAGGAATAAACCGCCAACTTTTCCAGCATGTGTTTTACGCAGCGGATACCCTTCCAGCTGTAACCCAACACTGGGAAACACCCATACACTCTTATGCACACACATACACTATGGACAATTTAGCTTACCCCATTCACCTATAGCGCATGTCTTTGGACTGTGAGGGAAACCAGAGCACGTGGAGGAATCCCACGCGAACATGGGGAGAGCATTAAACTCCACACAGACATGTCAACTGACCCAGCTGGAGCTCAAACCAGCGACCTTCTTGCTGTGATGCGATTGTGCTACCCACTGCACCATCATGATGCCTAATTCGGTGCTTAATTATCCTGAACACTTTATATGTTGTTTATAAATCAATAAACCATTATGCTGTTTATGTATTGGCAAGGCCTCATTTGCAGCTGCGCAGAGTTTCCAAAGCGACAGTTTAAAAGGGATTAAGATAGGGGGGTGAGCACTTCTAAAAGGAACACCAATCAACACCCCTGTGCAAAGCATCATACATGTCAGTGCATAAGTGTCCTTCAATTTTAGCCTTTGATATCCTTTATTAAGTTCTAAGTGGCCAGTTTGAGCACTTCAATTTTAAACAACACGTCAATATAGCAGCCTTGATTGTTTTCACTCCAAAGTGCCCATTGAAGAATGATATATCTCGTTAAGAACAAACCAACAGTCTCCAATCTTTTGTTGATGCATGTCCTACATGTTTTTTTTTTTTTATCAGGCCATTGCTGTCCCCTTGAAGACAAACAAATCAATGCAAGAAACGTAAGAGTGCATGTGTAGACTGATCACAGAAAAACCATGTGGTCACTAAAAATAGGTTGTGTGCACACTAAAGACTTCACAAAAACTTTTGATATGTAGTTCTATGTAACTATACAAAATTTCACAAAAAGTGCAAAAATAATAATAACAACAATTTAGGATTATTTCACAAGACTAATTTTGTAATTTTTTTTATCAACACCCAGAAAATACCACAAATGTTTTGCACAAATCTGTAATGGAATCAAAACTATTACCATTTAAATATCCTTACCCGAGAAATTATCTACTGGATACCCTTGGGATACACAAAAAAAAGATGTTTGCTGTTTGTTTAAACTACTTATTTAAAACGAGCTAAAACAACACAATTCTTGAGTTTTTTGGGACAACTTAATTGTTTTATGGTCAATCTGCTTAAATGTGTAAAAACTAATTAACTTAATTCCTTCATGTTGTCCCAACACAAATCGATTGTGTGGAACCCAGCATTTTTTACGTTGTAGTTTCTGCCTACAGTGTGTTTTTAGGATTTCTATAAATTTGGACAAACATGTCAGCACATCCATTTTGCCATATTCTGAGTCAATATTCTGAGATGGGCCCTTAGAACTACACGTATACACAATGGCTGAAATATTGCTTTTTTATTTTAAATTGAGCTATTCTATTGTGATTTGTTATTTGATCATTATTAGTTAATGTCACATTTTGTTTGTTATATGAAATGTTATTCAATTTGTGAGTTTGTCAAGCATTTTTTTTTATTCTGATGCCCAAAACAGAGTTGCAAATATGGTTGTATGCACTGTAGAGTATACGGATACTATGAAACAATTCACCATGACCACCATTTGGCACAAGTCCAAATTAGTTTTATACTAATCAACATTACGCCACAAACGCAGTCGAATCGTAATTCCTCTACACTTTTTAATAACAGTTAAGACATGCTGCTTAATTGGTCACAAAGTGTTTTGCCCTTAAATGCTTCAACATCTGAGGCATTTATTTACAAGGCAGGAAAACGAAAGGACTCAAACAATGTTACTGCCACCAGCTGTGGAAAGAGATCGCTTGCCACGCAGCAACTCCCAGTTCCCGTTTGCTTCAGAGTAACAGGTGTGGAGCCGTTGCCTGCATTTCACAGAGCCTTGTGGCGTAAAATGATCAAAACCCGAAGCCACAGACACAAAACTGCTCTCACGCTGAGCCGTCATGGACAGATCAGAGATGGACAGAGACAGGATGTAGGCCCTCTGTTTACTTTCACAAAAGGCTCCAGCCATTTCCTCTGGGTCATTTTGTGACTGAAAGCCATAGTCTTGGGTTCAATGCTTTGCCGTTCGGCTGACCGCCACGCCAATTGTGTTGACCTGTCCCCTCAGAAACAATAAAACGATGTGTTTTCCCTTGGCAGACAACTCGCAGCAAATTATATCTTGTTTGTAAGGTGATAGTTATGCGAGTTAAATGAGTGTGGAGTGTTGTTTATTGCTTCACAATGTTCTTGAGGGGGTGTCTGGACAATCACGCATGTACCAAAATAAATCCTCGGTTTTATTTATTTTCTGTCTCCGCCTAAGCAGTCAAATGACATAATCCTCAGTTTGGTTAAGTGCTTCATTTTTTAGCAGTCAAATGTATCTGATTTGAACTTTCACACTATCACATTTGACTATATTTGACGAGTTACAGTAGTTCAATCCCAGTTAAGACCGATCTGCTTATATTTAATTCGCATGCAAAACTGCGTCTTATGCGCAAACAGCATGACGATATACAAGCCGATTAAAGATATTTGAAGAAAGAAGTGAATAAAAACTTTGACGTGAAGCACAAAAAAAAAGTAGCAGTAATGATCTTCAATAGAAAGTCCACTGAAGGCAAACAGAAGAATACAAGTAGAGTCTAATAAAATAAATGTGAAGAAAACAAACAAAGCCAAACCAAAGGCAGATTCAAACTCAACTGGATTCTGAAAAGAACAGACTTTATATGAAAACACAACACTCATCATACTGGATACTACACAAAACAATAGACAGACAACATGAGGGCTATATATACGATACCAAATGGTCACATGATCAATAAAAACAACCACATGATTTGAGAGAACAAATCAAAACTAAAACAAGAGCATTACCAGGGGAAGCACATGACAGGAGCTCATGTGGAGACACGTTACAAATCAAGAAAAAAGCTAAGATGTTCAGAAACTCTTGATGTGTTTAAGTCATTTCAGAAAGATTGTATTTAGGAGTCATAATAATAATAATAATAATAATAATAATAATAATAATAATTATTATTATTATTATTATTATTTAATGTAAACAAAGTTGTTTATTGTTAGTTCATGTTAACTCACGGTGCATTAACTAATGTTAACAAGCATGAATTTGAATGTTAATAATGCATTAGTAAATGTTTAACTATGAATAATAATTCCATAACTCAATCATAATTCAATAAGTTCATAATTAGTTCATGTTAGTAAGAAGCAAGAACAAGAATGTCACTGGTTCGAGTCCCGGCTGGGTCAGTTGGCGTTTCTGTGTGGAGTTTGCATGTTCTCCCCAGGTGCTAAATTTTCCGTAGTGTATGTGTGTGAATGAGTGTGTATGGATGTTTCCCAGTGATGGGTTGCAGCAGGAAGGGCATCCGATGCATAAAACATATGCTGGATAAGTTGGCGGTTCACTCTGCTGTGGCGACCTCAGAATAATAAAGGGACTAAGCCGAAAAGAAAATGAATGAATGAATTTATATAGCACTTTTCTGGACACTCAAATCGCTTTACACATTTAAGGGGATTTTTTTTGTGTCTGTTGGGTGGTGTGTTTGTGAGGAAACATGTCAGATGCAATGGATGAAAGCTCTGTGCTGACAATACATTAGTTGAAATTAAAGGAATAGTTCACCCAAAAATGAAAATTCAGTCATTAATGACTCACACTCTACCTGTTCAAAACCTGCTTGTTTCTTTCCTCTATGGAACACAAAAGAAGACCATTTGAAAGATGGAAGAAAGAAAAGCCATTCACTTCTGGAGTATCTTCTTTTGTGTTGAACAAAAAAGCTCATAAAATTTAGAGAATAGTGATGATATTTTACTGATGGTGAACTATCTCTTTAATTGAGTTTTTATTATTATTTCTCATTTCAGATAAAACTTTCTAAGTTGCTTCTACAAAATACAATGTCCTTAAGCAGTTGTGATATCATAATTCAGGTTGCAGAACCACCATAAACTAAATAAAAACAGATAAAAAGCAAAACACACTAATACACATTGTTTATTGGTCATTTTGAGGATGGTTCACTCAGAAATAAAGATACAAAACCTGTAACTGGGG
>CAIGQZ010000379.1:4412551-4427173 GCA_903798205.1 Danio tinwini
GCATTTAAGGTACAAAAGTGTATCTTTTCAAAAGGTACCACCCCAGTAATTATTTCAGAGAGTGTTGGGTTAAAAAAATGTGCATCATTTTTCTGCAACCAAATTGACTTGAACATGTCTGAAACCTGCTACTAAGATCATCCCAGAATTAATTAAACATGGCATTAGCTTCTATATAATCAACTATCTAAAAAATAACCGATCACAAACACTAGAATTACTAGAAACTAATCCAACAGGTGATGATGTGACCATGACCCAAAGTAGAAAGTAAGCTTATGTCTTACAAATTGCAATTTTATCTTACATTTGTGAATTTGTGATTCTGCTATCTTACTTTACATTTTCCAATTGTTATTTTATGCAATGTAATGTGTAACTATGACTATCTCACTATTGGTGATTTTAGCTAACACACACAGCTTAATTTTTCAGTTTTGACAATATCTCAGTTGCGACTTTTCACAGTCATCACTTCGTCTAACAAGTAATACTTTATATTTCACAATCGTTAATTTAAATCTCATAACTAGCAAATTAATATCTCACAACGGAGACTGTTTAATAGCACTACAAAGACTTTATTATGTGTAAACTACCAACTAATCCAAATGACAACTTCTAATCTCTAATATTTGTGGAGTTATTTGAAACTCTCACAATTTCCTGTCTTCCTTCTTTACTCAAAGGCAAACAGCTTCCACATGACCAGAAAGCACTTCATAATGATGTCTTCAGATCTGTTCAACATACCTTTCATAACGCCCTCTGCGAACATGTTCTCTCACAGCTGTGTTGCCGCTCCGCTGATCTACAAATGACAAACACGAGTGAAACAAATTACATACATTTTCTAATGCTTGAAACCTCCTGTTTCAACCTTGAGAGGCCTGTAATTGGCCTTCACTGCTCTAAAAGCTCATGCACTGCCGTTCACCCTCCCACTGTGCACGCATGAATCATGGATCATTTGTGCAAGCCTGTGGCTTCCTTGTGGCAACCCCACAGGCCTCCAATTGACTCATGCTTAAAGGTGACTGTGATTCCTGCCAACATTGCCCTCGCTGACTACCTGGTTTCCCATGAACATATGTGTGATTAGTCAAAATTGGATCATTAAATTCTCATGCTGAGGTGCGGTGGTCACCTCCTGAAGGCAGGCGCTAACTGACTGTTGCCAGTCATTGTGGTTTAATGGCGTCTCAGGCTGATCAACAGCTCCAGGTCAGAGCCAGTGACCAGGCTGCTGAAATTAGAGAAATATGAGCTTGTGTTTTCTCCTCACACTCCCCCACTCCAGCTCCTCTCCATGCCAGTGGTGATGCGGGTAGAGGAACTAGGCCCAATATCTGTTTTTTATATCTAGGTCATTGGGATGCGTGTGGCTTTGGATGGGAGCGCAGCCTAATCTATGGGTTTTCTCCAGTAAAATGCTTTCAGCTGTGGTGAGCTTTTTCGCCCCTTTACGCCTGAATCTTGCACACTAACACGTCAGATCATTAGAAAGCAACTCCCTGCGCTTTCACCATCCAACCTGATGTTTTTACCGTTACTAGTTGACTGTCTCTTGAATTTAAGCCTGTTTTTAGCTCAGGAATGCAGTTGAGACAGATAGGAACATCTTTGGTAAGCTTCCTGGCATTTAATCTCTCCATGTTGGAGGTCTGTGAAATACATCTTCAAGTAGAGTATTGCTGTTTAAGCCATCTTCCTACATTATAAAACTACCGTTTGGCATTCAGCCGTGATTGCTGCTGAAATGAAGAATTTCTTCAGTATGTCTTCTGTTTGTTTGCTTAGAGATTTTTATGCTCGCTCTCTCTGTCTCTCTAGAAACACATTCGATTTTTGGTTTCCTGCTTTAGAATTGAGTTTCCTGGTGCATTGAGGGGACATTTGTCACAAGACGACCTGCATTGTTGAAAGTGCTAATATTAAATAAATAATTTAAGATGAAGTGTATATTGGGGAGACGATAGCTTATGTTTGTTTGCTTGTTTTTTTACTCCATTTGATATTTTTAAGGATACATTTATTTTTGAAAGTCAAGAGCTGTATAGATACATAACTTGAAGGGATAGATTACCCAAAATTGGCTCAAGCTCATATCATTACAAACATGTTTGGTTTTCTTTCTCACAAATTTTGAGAAATGTTTCCAAAATGTGTTTTGTCTTTACAATATAAAATACTCAAAACTTATACTTTTGCTTACCATACATTTTCCAAAACATCATCTTTTGTGTTCTACTGGTTTGAAATGACATGGTTTATAAGTAAATTATGATCAAATGTTTATTTCATTCATTGACCACAAAACATATTGAATATTTTAAAAATTATTTTCCAAGAAAAAATATATAGATTATCAGTAACAAAGTTGTATTAGTTTATGTATTCATTAACATGAACAAACAATGAACAATACATTTATTACAGTAGTATTCATGCATGTTGTTCATTGTTAGTTCATGTTATCTCGTGCCGCAAAAACTAATGTTAACAAGCATGAATGTGGATTTAAATAATGCATTGGTAAATGTTGAATTATAATTATTAAATGCTGCTGTACAAATTATGTTCATACTTCATGTTAGTACAATAAATACATTAACTAACTCTAACTAATGAAAATATATTGTAAAGTGTGGCCAGATTATCCAAAACACAGATCTGTTACCTTTGATGAAAATATTGCTGTGTAATTTGGTACATTGAATCAACTGAACTTTTCTAGTCATCTCAACTTACACACGTCAAACTGGCTAAAAATATTAAGCTAAACATTGTGTAACTAAAAGAAATTTAAAAACAAATTGTACTGTCTTTTTGTCAAATCAATTTTTTAGAGAGCAACGTGAAGAAGCTGTTTATTATTGACTATAATTTGGTCAAACTTATTGGTAATTTGTAAAATTTTTGAAAACTTTTACATCAATATTTCCATATTAATACTCATATTTATTTGTAAATGCAAAAATGGAAATGGTGAATAAAAAAACTACTTGAAATTTATGAAAACTAAATTAGTTCTGAGAACAATACTTTTATAATAATAAAAAACAATCTGGCTTTACTGCATGTAATACATTTTGTTGTGTTCCATCCCAAAAACACTGTATTATTGAATTGTTGTTTAAGTAACGGAAATCACAAGAGTTAATTTAAAAGTTTAAGCATGTTTTTGGAATCCAGTTAAGACACTGCTAAATAAAGCAACTGCATTTGGATTTAAAACCTCACTGTTTCTGTTATGCAGACTGCTATGCATTTTTCATCACTATTAAGCACAAATGGCCATTTTTTTTATCTGTCAGCGTCAGTTGCACAAGAGTTGAGACAGAAGTAATATTCTGCCAGAAAACGCAGGAGAAACAAATTAATCAATGCAAACATTTTTGGCGTGTTTACGTGACACTGTTTTCAAATAAAAATGTAAAATATTTTGTGTTCTGGCCATTCATTTACACCACTTGACAAAAGTCTTGTCATTCCATCCCAGTTGTTAGAGCAAAAAATAATAACTTGACTTCTAGTTGATCTTTTGGAAAAGTAGCAGAAGGTAGATTTTTACATTGAACCATCTGTAGAACTGCATCCCAATAATCACAAATACTGCAGAAGACCTATTGGAACCCGCATGGATCCAAGACTCACAGAAATCAGTTTGGTGAAGCAAAAATTATGGTTTGGGGTTACATTCAGTATGGGGCATTTGAGAGATCTGCAGAGTGGATGGCAACATCAACAGCCTGAGGTATCAAGACATTTGCGCTGCCCATTACCTCACAAACCACAGGAGAGGGCAAATTTTTCAGCAGGATAGTGCTCTTTCTCATACTTCAGCCTCCACATCAAACGTCCTGAAAGCAAAGAAGGTCAAGGTGCTCCAGGATTGGCCAGCTCAGTCACCAGACATGAACATTGTTGAGCATGTCAGAGGTAAGATGAAGGAGGAGGCACTGAAGATGAATCCAAAGAATCTTGATGAATCTTCGCCATTCCAGATGACTTCATTAATAGGTTATTCGAGTTATTGCAGAGATGTATGGATGCAGTCGTCCAAGCTCATGGGAGTCATACACAAAAATTAATTCTTTTTCCACTGCACCATGACTTTATATTCTATACTGTACAATATTTCTGTTATTTTGGTAAAGTAAGTGTAATCTAGAGGCCTTTACCTTTCATATAAGCCACTTCTGATACCAAATAATCAACAAGAAGTTATTATTTGTTGTTCCTAAAAGGGGTAGGCGACAATACTTTTGTCAGGTGTACATGATAACAGCATAGGGACCTGAAAATGGACGTTTTTGAAAATGATCAACTGTGTATAAAAATATAATAACATAGTATGTGTTCAGTATAACCATGCACAATTATTCAAGAAACAAAACAACTACATGAGAGCTCATGTGCAGGTAATCTTTTTTTTTTTCCACAAAAAGACATTGCAACTTCAGGCCATGGAATGTCTAATCCAGCATTTCAGTCATTTTTGCAGACATGTGCATTTTAGTACTACTTTGCTTGTGTAAACATGCCCTTAATTGCAACAAGAACCGACCAAATAAAGTAAATCAGACACAGGTGTCAAACATAATCAGTAACCATAGCAACAACTGAGAACATACTTAAGTAACCAAACACAGCAAAAGAGAAAACAGACACTATTTGCCCTTTAAATGGAAAACACAATGTCCTGTAGTATAGCGGATGGTTGTGAATCTTCCTCGGTAATGGTATCTCTGTCTCGGACTGGCAGTGATTCCACTACATCTCAACACTAACATTCTTCTGTTATTGCTCAGCCTGTTTGCATGAAGACAATTAAACTACAACTGAGGACAAGAATTCCTAACATGGAGCAAAAGCCTCATTCAAACAATGCATTTCTCCTTATCTCTTTAAAATAAAGCCGTTCCCCATGTGGAAGGTCAGGCTCCTTGAAGCTCTTCAAATCCAGCAGGCCGTTTGTTTGTCTAGAAGTAAAATGGGGCTTTGGAATGTCTGTCATTCTTCACGCTCGTAAATATTTTGAGCATAGTTTACCTTCCTGACGAATTCAATAAGCCAGTATGTGTTTTATCTTATCAATTTAACTGAATGAATTCAGTTCTTAATAGGATGCGTGGGCTTCTTCATTGTCTAATCACTTGTTTTAACGGCAGGCTGATAACAATGTGGTGCAGTAATTGAGCATGACCATCAATTTAATGTTAGACTGTTTCAAAATGAGTCTTAGCGGAGTTTGCATAAACTCTTTTAAGCAGACAGTGTAAGCTAATTTTTGCAATTTTTTTGTTCTCAATCTAGTTGCTTTCAAAACATTGGCCTGATTAAAGGGTGAGGTGATCTCAGAGACGCATGACAAACTGTTATGGTGATGATTTAAGACTTTACTTGCTCTGGCATGTCTGAGTAGTCCTCACGCTATAAATATAATGTAGGCTTATTATTCAAGCTGAATGCAATGACGTGATGGAATCATTTCAGTTTGCAGGAAGTTAGACTGGTATCTTCCCATATCAGCCCCAAAGCCATTTTCACAATTCAAATAGAATTAATAACTATCATACACTTATGAGAAATCACGCTGACATGTAGATTCAGATAACAGGTCAGCTATAATGATAAATACATTTAATTGAAGTGTTTCTGTATTCTCTGTTTTCAGGTAATATATATATATATGTTAGCAATATTGGTTCATTTGTTATATGTAATCTTATATAACTTTACCAAAAAAAAAAAAGTTGTAAAATTTTTAGTAGTTTTATGAAAAATGAGAGAAAAAAAGAAATTTCCAAACATAGGTCAATCATTATTCTATTGTCATTTCATACATATTTTATGTAAAAATATTCAGACCTTTACCCATACTTTTTAGGGCCAAAAAGTTGAAATATAAGTCCATACAAATCCATATGGCAAATATACACGAATGGCAAATCCAGATAACCAATAATAAATAATGTTTTTTCCAGAGCCCTGCTAAATAACACAAAAGTTGATTAGATTTTAAAGGAATTCAAAACTTCTTTCTGCATATGTGTAAAAGGTTATCCGAATGATCCCAGCAGGCACAGGCATCAACATAATATCAGATAAACGGTGTACCCAAACATCGTGGGACGCTCATTTTGATTGGAAATGAAAATCGGGTTGACGTCAGAACCCAATGTCAGGCCGACATTGATGTCCAACGTCAGGCAGACGTTGCGTTTTGGTTACTTTCCAACGCAACCTAAACACATGAAAATATCGACATCTAATTATGTTACAGCTTGGTGTTGTGTGGACGTTACAATTATGATGTCAATCAGACATTGGATTTTGGTTGCCATACCTGATGAATAAATGTCAGTATTTGACGTCATATGACAAAGATGTTGGCTGGACGTAGGGTTTTGGTCACTTTCTAACATATCCTAAAATCAACAAAACATCAATGTCATTTCATGTCATTATAAGACGTCAAAATAACATTGTCATTAGACGCTGTGACCTAAATCTAACCTAATATTATTAACACCTTATGACAAGTGGTACAGGTGCAAATTATAAAAATTTAAAATGACAATTAATTAGTATTTTAGGGTTTCACTGACATTTAGTCTATTAATATGTCATAAAACTATTATTGTTCTAAATATACCTCACAACACTTTTTAATATTTAAAATGTAGTTAATAACATTTTAATGTCTGTGAATTATAGTAAAAATACAACAAAAACTTTTTCCCTTTTCAACGTCTTTTTTTCTCTTTGACAAGGAATAGCCTATGTGTTATTTCTTTATTTTACTATTTATTATTGTATCATTTCTCTAAATTAACCCGTCCTAAAATATCGGCCTAAATGTGACAAGCCCGGTCTCACTGTCATTACAGTATTATTAGGGTCTCTGAGAACGTAAACAAAACCCCTAAAAATTCAATCCCAACAGGTATTTTACCTCAGGAAGTTGGCACCGTGACTCCAAACCACTTCATTACCTCTTCGGTTAATTTAACGCGTTTTTAATAGCTCTACAAATTTGACAAACTACCGCTGCACACAGAGACGCCGTCATAACAAAACAGAGCTTTGCCTGATTTCGGCACTCATGCGTCGTAATTGTTCGCTTTTGGGGTGACTGATTATATTCCCTGAAGCAAAATGATGAATGAGGACAGCAGCAGTAAAGGAGTTAACGCTCACAGGAAGTTCAAGGAGTCCGCGTCCACAGGGGGCACGTCAATACTCCTCACACACTCACTCGCGCTCACTTACTTTCAAGGCACATGCAGCCTCCAAACTCTGTCCACTCTCTCCGTTCTCCTTAGTCAATTTCTTAGTGTTTTTTTCTATTAGTGCACTCCGTAAGCAGGTACTCTTGTGTAAGTGTGTAAAACAGAGACAAAGAAATTTAAGTGAAGATGTTCAATGCGTAACTTTTAGCGTTCGCGAGCGCGTAACGTCTGTAGTGCGTGACGCGTGACTTACTCATATATGTTCGCGTGAGCTGTAAACGCAGAGAAGATGACACCTCAAACTCAGTGGAGAGACTCAACAGAAAGCTGGAAACTGAATACTGGAGCACCCAGCGTTGCTTAGGACATTAAAATACGAGAAGCCAAGCCGGGCGCGTTGTTTAGTGGAAGCGAGCAGGAATACGCACTGATGCGCGCGAGCTGGGAAAACTGCTGATCCTGTTCATTAAAGTGGGATGTAGGATTGTACGTACTTTGGCTGCGTTACTTTTGATGTCTCCGATCAGCACACCTGTAAAGGTATGTGTCACAGCTTGTCAACTATTTCAGACCTGTGATTTTCTCACGATCGAAGATAAGGGAAATGTGAGAGCACCTACAAGCAGACAGTTAATTAAACTGAGATTGATATACACACTGAAAGATAAAGACATCATGTGGTTTCACGAAGAACATCAATGTAACTGTAATTCCACCAAAAAAATGTTATTTACAGCTTTAAATGGTTCTTTACATTGAGAAAAGGTTAAAAACTTTTTTAGAAATTATTATTTAAAAACTAAAATCTTCTATTGCTAACCCCAACATCTTTTTGGTTCTTTCTGGCACCTTTATTTTTAAGAGTGTGTCTCACAGTTTTGGTGTATTAATATGTGTGCAATTCAGTATATGTATGATGGTATTTTTTTCTCACTCAGCTTTATCATCATAATCATACCTATCATGGCTTTTTGTCTTGTTTAAAAAGTGGGTCTGTTTACTCACCCCAGAGTAATTCTTGTCATCCAGTTCTTAATTATGTTTGCCTAAAAGGTGTGCTTTCATTTAATTTAAGCCTACATAAAGTTGTAAACTGTTCTCCTAGTCTAGACAAATCAGATGTTGTCTGTTTTTTAGAAGGTTTAACCAGCAAAACATCTTAGGTTGGATTAAGTCATTTTTTTCAGCAGGACATTGATGTACAACTTGTTGCCAGCTTAAGATGCTTTTCAAGTTCACCAAAACGATTACCAATCACAAAGGACCAGCCAGCCAACTTGGGCTGATTCAAGACGTTTTTCCATCAGGGTATAGACTCATTCCTTGGGATGTATATTACCTCAGTCTTAGCTAACGGGCAGCAGTGGAAAACCCTTCAACATGGGATTGCTTTGAGCATCAGATATTTGTCAGACTTTTAAAGGCTTTCTCAACTGCTCTTACAGCCCCCCTCTTGCTCAACAAACACTATTTTCTTTAGCAGCTGGAATGCTGACTATTCGGGGTGGACAAATAAAACTTCCCTTCGAATCCCGTCTGGTCTCAATTTACTCACTTGTTAGTTCAGCCGGGAATACAAACTCATTGAAAAGGTGTCAGTCGTTACAAGTGGGGATCTGTATGTGTAAGTATTGCCTGCAATAAGACAGAAATATGCCATTTAATATTCAGATAGAAACTCTCCTTCAGCTTGGATCAGTGAAATCATCTGACTAATGGGGGGGAAACACATATTTAATGCATCCCAGCTCTTCTCAATTACAGTACAGTGCTGCTGTTTTGTAAGTGTTCATACTGTGTGTGTGTACTTTATGACCTAAATACACATCACACAGTTTTTTCTGTCATTTCATCAGTCAGTAGAGCTGCGGGGTCATGTTTATTTTCCTTTTAAACTTGAAAGACACATGTATACGCAGTAAAAATACAATACCAACCAGCTTCAAGGTCCAAATTTCCTAAAAAATGTCAACACTCATGGATTTGAGCTCTAAAAGCTCTCTGCAAATGACAGTTCAGTGTTTTTCCAGCTTATTATGCTATTTTGAAAATTGCAGCAAATCCCTGGACAAAAAATTTTTTAAAACTCGCCCATTTGGGGCTTTAGGGGGGGAAAGGGTATTGTTTGGTCATTTTCATCATATCAAAGAGAAGAATAGCTTTCAGGATTGATCATGGAATCTGAACTGAGAAGCAGGAAGTCAGCCAAACCCTCCCTCTGGATGTTTGGACCTTTCAGTGTGAAGGTTAACATGCAAAGCTCTGTTTGCTTTGAAAGCCAACATCCCCTTTTCAGCATCCACTTATTCACTTGGAAAACTGTCCTTGCTAATGCCGACCTGCTTCTTAGTTTACCATGATTTTAGGAGACAAACCTCCTCCTTCTCCTAAGTGCTCAGAGGGAATATGCCAAATCCCCGTTTCCTCCCAGTGCACCTCAGCTACAAGAATTGGGGCTGATGAGCTTCCCAGCTCCAAACTCCATGTTCCTTATGGAGAGATGCTGTACAGCCTGAGGTGTAAAGTGCTGCTTGGATTCTTTGTGTCATCTTTCATACTGTCATTTTTATGCAGTAGTTGATCTGTGATGCCAGAAGTTTACTTCAGGTTTATTTGTATGGCACACTCTTAAGGCCCATTCATGTCGCACTGACAGATGACCAAAAAAGTAGAGACGATTACAGCACATTACTTCTCAGACATTTTACAACCCAATAGATGCCTATTTAGCATGTTCAGTTAGGGGAAACAAGCTTCAACAGACTTACACAGACAGTGTCAGGAGTAATGTACAAGCTGTTGATGTCATTGGGTGCAGTGCAAATTGGCACTCATATACGAGTTCTTCATTGGCATCTTTAAGGTTTTTTCACTGGGTAGTTATAAGAACTAGCCACCAGGATGGATCACCAAGGACTGACTATATTTGCACCTGGGCCATTTTCCAGGTCACATCCACACCCTCACTAGAAACTCTGAAGTGACTTATAGAAACACTCCACTTTTTAAAGGAACAGTCCACAGTTTGGGATCAGTAAATATGTTCTACGTCTCTTACAAATGTCTCCATGGTTGCAATGCACAGTTCCTGTGCAAGCAGGTGGTCATGTTAGTTAAATTGGTGGAAATTATCCAATTATTTAGGGGCTTCATAAAATCATTGTGTCTGCTGCAGCCATTATACAGCAGCAAATTTCCTTAATTATTATACCAGAATGAGAGTTTAGCTCCTAGCCATATTGGCATAGAAAATAGCAACATGGCATTTTCCATCAGTGTTCGTACACAATGTAACTACAGAGAGCTTTAAATAGAACAGTTATCGAAAGTCTTTAATCATTTTTGAGGTAGATGCTAATGGTCCAATCTGATTTAATGCTTCATGCTAAGCTAAACATTTTATCCACACTCTGATATGGTCTCAATTGATTCAAAAATGTTAAAACTGAACTGTTTAACTCAGGGGGACTTGTAAAACTTAAATTAAATTTCCAAAAAACTTGAGTGATCCTTTAAGCTGGCTACAGTTATTTCAAGTAATTGAAGGTAGTAATCAGTAACTGAAATATGTAGGATGACTTGATCAAAACTGTTTTCCCTAATCAGATCATTTAGCCAGTTTTACAGCTGGTATTAAGACTTTTTTTTATCCAGTGATAAGTGGACATTGCTAAATGCACGTGTACACGGGTTCTCAAACATTTTGAATGATGTGGGTTTTTGATGTGTTATTTTCATCTCAAATGCAAATGCTTTCATATATTCCTAGATAATAGCAGCTGTCCAGCAGATGTACATGTAGGGGTTTAATGGAGGTAGTAATGCAAACATTCCTCCCCAACTCCGACCTCTAAAACCCACAGCTTGAATACAAGAGCAGAGTCCCTCAGCAGCCAAGAGCCTGACTTTACACCATCTCCCTCAAACAGTGGCATTTCCGACACTGGCGGAGAAGAAAAGAGCTGGAAGTGGTTCAAAGAGCGGTTGGTTTTGGGAGGAGGCGAAGTTGTTGGTGCAGTTTGCTGACTTTATCACAAGGAGTCTTGTGTTTGCATTGGTGACAGAGTGGTTGTGTTTGTGAGAGTTTCCAAGTGCAGGTGTGTGAAAGCGCACAGCTGTGAATGCCGTCTTCTGTCTGATGACTCAAAATCTTTCTGCCCGACTTGGCAGCATCCTCCATGAGTAATAATAATATGTCCCCACCCCTCTGCACTTCTCTGTCACTCTCTTGATCACCCCAGGTTTCTGTCTTCACCTCTGCCATGTGCTTTCATCCAGGTCAAAGTTCACGCCAGTTCTGCATCATATCTTCAGTCTACACTTTGCCCTGTCTGGATAATTGTCCATTTGTTTTCTTTTATCTCTTATCGCTGATCGCTAGAGACATTCCTGGTCATAATATATTACTGTTTAACGTTCCAGGCTTGGGAACTCTATGAATGACACAGAGTTTCCTTTTCCTGGTTACTAAATGGTCCATTAGCCCCCCTTTTCCCACAGCTGATTAATTGATGAAGCTGCATGCTAGTTTGTCACCTTGAACTTTATGGACAGACACTTTTTATTTTATAGACACCATTTACTGCACAGCTTTTCTGCTATAATTAGTTGCATACACTAAGACAAAGGGAATTTCCCCTAGTGGAGCAGGCAAGAAGTCAGGGCTACAGGCCCTTTTTTTATAGCCCCACTCTTCACTACACCCGATGACACATTTATTGAGCCCTAGGAACTTGGAGCTTCAGCCCCCTCAGCCAAAACTCTTTCCCCTTACTGTAAGTTCTCTGGGGAATTATTGTCTTTCTGTGCAACCCTGACATATCTCTGAAGAACCATGAAAATGTGTTATTTGAACTATATAAACTGCTTTCTATTGGCCATCGTGAGGTCACTGGCCTTGTTTCATAGTGTGAATGTCAGGGAAAGCTCTGCTCTTTTTCTGGCCAGTTGATGATGGACAAATTTGGATGTTCTCACATGGTCTGCATTACTGATGCACAGCTGTTTTACTCTGCGCTAATGGGGCATTTCAAAATGTAGGCCAAATTCCCAAAGCTACAAAATGTCCATGAAATAAATTGAACATTCAGCTTGGTAGGAACAATCTGAAAAAATATATGGGATACATTATAAACATGATCAGCTTGGCTCTTCAACATAACATTATTTCCTATTTGAATGGATTAGCTGGAATGTAAACAATTTCTTTTCATGCAATGACTGAATACTTTTTAGTTTACCACAAAATGAAAACCTTGTCATCAATTTCCACACCCTCATGTCATTCCAAAACCATAAAAACTTTGTTCATCTTTGGAACACTGGTGAATATATTTTTATCAAATCTTTGCATATTTAATATTTTGTTTAAAAAAAAATTATATGAAAGTATAAAAACTCAAAATGAATCCATATCAAAACTATTTTGAAATTGCCATCTTTGCCATCTTTCCTTGGGCATTCTGTCTGAATGGGAAAACAATTAAAAGTCCATTTAAAAGTACAGATTTCAAGCTTTATTTGGATATATTTCCTATGTCTGTGAAGCAAGTATTCGCTGAAATTCCAGTGCCGCAAAACTGTTGTAAAAGCACATGTGTGGTTTGAGCCACTTCTCCGAATTGTCAGTTTCAATCGACGATTGGCACCTGTACTAGTAGGCGGGGCTTCATTCGTCATATTGACTATTGCACATTTCCCCATCCAAAACTATACAAGTGCCATGTGTTGTATATTCTATAGTCTTTGTATTTACTGCATGATTTCAGAATCAAATTATTTTCCAGTCTTGACATAACACATATTGTTGAAAAGGTCCACTTTTTTGGACTTAGAACCTAAACAAATTCACACTGTATGTGTCAATCTTATTATATCAATCTAAGTTGTAAAACATAAACTACCAGTCAAAAGTTTGGAGTCAGTAGGATTTTTAAATGTTTTAAAATGAGCTTATCCTGCTCACCAAGGCTGCATTTATTTAATCAAAAATACAGTACAAATTGTACAATTGTGAAATATTATTGCACTATAAAATAACTGTTCTAAAGTAGTTTATCATTAAATAAAAAAATGATTCCAGTAATTTATTATTATTATTATTATTATTATTAATGGTGATAGAAATAAAAACAATAATGAATGGAGTAATAATTTCATTTAAAACTACATACAATAAGAAAGAAGTTATTATTTTTTTTATAAATATTAAAACATTTAACAAGTTTTTTTTACATTTAATAAATGCCGCCTTAATGAACAGAATAATTTTCTTACAAAAAAAACTGACCCTAAACTTTTGACCGATAATGAAACTTGGTTAGACATATGTCTTTAATTTTATAGCAATTTAATGTTCCAAAATATTATAAAATATAATTTTTGGATAAAATAAATTTACTTTATCACACTACAGTATATTAAAGAAAACATTTCATTGATATAGTAAAATGAAAAAAAAACATTGAAATTAAGTTTATTTATATTGGACTTTTTATTGACTACAAAGGCAACATAACTTCGACAACAGTACAACTACATAATACTGTTTTTTATTACATTTTTGATTGATTTGATATCAGTTTACATTTGAGCCAAACCAATCTGTTACAGAACGTAGACCAAAACATGTAATTTTATCAAGTTAATTTTGAATCATTTATATTCTGCATTTGCTAGAACTCATTCTGATGGGAACGACTGCCAGATGCTTGGTCTGAAGTTCAACCAACTAAAATGTCTGTGTCTTCAGTTAAACATTCTTATTTCATCTAAAACCAATCAAGTGCTTTTTTTAGACATACTTGCATCATATTGTAAAACCCCTATATTAAAGCGTAAGAAGATGCAGTATTGAACAAAGGCTTCTCAAACTCCTGTTGACCACATATGATTGCGGACCGCATGCAGTGTGGCCTGCATTGCTGCTCCTCCCTCCTCACTGCCCATTTACTTTCATGCCAAGTGCATTTCCTCAGCAGCATCTGTGCAAGTACAGGCGACTACCCCAACTGAGCATTATCCATTGTGTTGGCCAAGTCTTTGTTGTTTAACCGAACAAGGAAAAGGCTAAAAACTCTGGTGGCAGACATGTCGGGGGGAGCGGTGAGGTGGATGGCAGTGCTGTGGTCCGGCTCCAGGAAAATGTGAAGGTCAGCTGGAAAAAAAACAATAACCTTCAAAACTGCCAGTGTAAGACAATAGAGCAGCAGGGCCTGTAGTGACCCCTCCTCACTTGGGCTACAATAGTCACGCTTCTGTTTATTTTTTGTGTTTGGGTGCATCAGCATTGACCTCAACAGGTCAGTTTGTGAAATCAAAACACATCTTTAGCCCTCCACACACACACACACACACACACACACACACACACACACACACACAC
>CAIGQZ010000379.1:4446059-4457889 GCA_903798205.1 Danio tinwini
TTTCTTTCTTTCTTTCTTTCTTTCTTTCTTTCTTTCTTTCTTTCTTTTTTTCTTTCTTTCTTTCTTTTTTATTCCTTCCTCCCTTTCTTTCTTTCTTTTTCTTACTTTCTTTCTTTTTTCTTTCTTTCTTTCTTTCTTTCTTTCTTTCTTTCTTTCTTTGTTTTTTCTTTCTTTCTTTTTTCTTTCTTACTTCTATATTGTAAATTTGCAATATGCAAATGTCATGCTTTTGTTAGATTTATACACACTTAATACACACTTGTTGTTGTCTTGTTACTGAAATACAGAAGTGCTCTACAGTATTTCCCAGCAAAGAAGAAAAAAAACTGACACGGTTTTGCAGCTTGCACACTAATACACACCTAGACAGGATATCCTTGTACGAGAGAGAAATGTGTTCATATGAACAACTTGCTTGCGTCTTTTTGCACACATTAGATACGGTGTGTGATTTCTGTCAGCTTTATGACTGTTGAGGTCTACAGTTGTTCGCTATTTGCTCTGGAATAAGATTTGGTTCAGAAGGTACCACTTGGATACCTGATGTCTATGATAGGAAATTGCTCAAAATTTGCTACAGCATGAGGACTAACTAAACTCCAGCGAGACGACATAATTCCCAGCAGTGCTGCAGCAAATTGCGGATCAGGTATGTGATATCTGTCTCTTGGCTTTCACTCATCTGGCCAAACGTTCTCCAAAGACCTCAGTGATCTACAAAACAGGCCCGTTTCTCTGTTAGCTGAGCCTTGTTAGAGCTAAAGTAAAAAGCTGAACGGTGCACATGAGATTTCTGACAGAAACACCACAATTACTGGAACTTATAATAGTAGATGTATCCCTGACTAATAATTTATCACAATTACAGGCACAAAGATCATTTTAAGGTGTCTTTTACATTATTTTCTATGTCATTATGAAAATTTCACAAGGAAATGAGCTCTAATGTATTATTTCAGATCTCCGAAACAGCTGCACAATTATTTTATTTTCCATTAAGAATCATATAATTATGAAGAACAGAATATGTGTGTTGGCTCACGCACACGTTCATCGGCTTAATCTAGAGATGCTTCAGTTTTGTTGGACATCCAGAGCAATTTATCAACTCTAATTTCTTCAGCGTGCTCTTTAAACTTAATGACAGGGATAAGAAAATCCATTGGGATGAGGTTTAAGGTGAAACACTCCCCTGCCTGTGGTTCTTCTGTGCCACATGAAGGTTTTTGTCTTCATGCCCAAATGGTGATGGAGATTGCTGCCTGTTTGCTTTCGTTCCAGAGGATGCTCTGGGTTTACATTGTCACACTTCATGCATCTGTCTGGATGAATTTATGCTGCACTTTGAACGTGCTCTTGCATCCAGCACAGCTGATCTCAAGATCGAAAAGCAAAGTATGGCTGGCTGTAGAGGATTTCACAAAACATTTTTTCCATTTTCTCCTTTTTTTTTTTATGTGTGACTGCCGCCACTGTGGTGCTGATCTTGGACTGTGGCCAGCAGAAGATAAACACATGCTTTCATGGTCTTTATGAGTGTGTTTAAATCACATTTTAAGCAATCAATATTACAGAAGTTGTGTGTATGAATGAAGAAAGAGGCTGCGAGTGGTTCCAGCTATCGCTCAGAAGAAAACTTGATGGATGAAAGGGAGACTTGGCGAGGAAGCTGGCGCAAAGAGTAACAGTTGACTGCGTCGCCCTGCCTGCGAGGTCAAAGGAAATGGAGGATTGTTCGTCTCAGCTCTGTAACTGGGCCACCATTGTGACGAGCACAGCTCAGCATTGAGTGTTGAAACAATGCCCGTCCTCACAGCGCTCTGTACGGGCCGGTGTTCGCTTGCCTTGACGACCAGACTGTTGTGTTCAGCTTTGATATGGCTCTTTAGGCAGAACGCTGCTGCTGTTATGTTTTAGATGTTCTGGTCGTCTGAGGGCACAGCTGATTGAATGACTTCTGTGTTTTCAGGCTTAATCGTCCAGCAAATTGCAGTCAGGAAGTTGTGATTTTAGTTTCCTGTCTATACGGGGTGTGTACGGCACTATTCAATTGACAGCCGCTGTGGCTTTGCTGCAAACTAGCGTGTTGTAGTTTTGCAGAGTCACACCTTTGAGGCAGGAAGGAAAATATTTGCAGGAAACACTTTGCAAGCACTCACAGTTTGTCTTTGTACTTAAGAAGTCTTATCAGTATAGTCTTTCACACTGCTCTGGTGAGGTCTTACTTCACTTTGAAATGATGAAATGGCAGTCCTGATCTGCTTGACCCATTTTGCTGTGTGATGTGGCTTATTGTCCTGCACAAACGTTGCTGGCTGATTGAGCCATGAATGCAGGGAAGAAGAACAATGTTGCAAAAGTAGCACCTGATAAACATTTGCATTCACTCTTATATGTATCTTGTAGGTACAGTATGCCATGTATCTGTATGATGTTGAGTTCATTCCAAATGCAGAGCACCGCATCACTCATTCTAGTTAACTTGTGGGTTGTTTTTTTTACCTCAGACAAACCTTACACTAGAGTTGACTTATTTAAACTTGCATGACAGATGCGATTGAGATGAATCCTGCAAGATTGGGGCAAACATGTTTGTCATTCTGTGTCATTCTAGCCACCCGGTGTAAATTCACTTTTGTTAGCACATTTGCACTTTGTATGTAATCTTTAATTGCAAAAACTTTTGGTGTGAACCCAGCTTAAGAGTGTGAACTCCTGCTACAGAAAACAATTCTTACCCAAATCCAGCTGCAGTGTTGTACTGTTTGCCTATTGAGATTTTTTTATTATTATTCTGTCCTCGTTTTGTTCATTGTTGTTGTTGTTGATTTATTGATCCACCAGCCTTTATGGGTACTTGAATGAGTTAGTTGCAAAATGCAAGACCTCGAAATGCTGTCTGAATTTATTTTCTAAAATTAGCATTTTTCTCAGCCTCCTATGTTTATGTTCAGGTATTTCACTTGAAAGTCAATGAAAATAACACATTCTATACATAAAGTCAAATTACCGAACCTACATGTAGGCTGAAAAAAGAACATTTTAGATGGCACTTCGAGCCTGAACTCTTCATTTGCAAAGATAAGATAGAAAGGTAATACTCTACATATCTTCGATTTTGAATGATCAACTTCTTTTGCAAAGACCGAAAGCTTCTTCCCTAATTTCTTTATCTAGAAAACATGCTGAAATATGCATAAAAACTTTTACTCCTGTTAGGATATACTACAAAGCAGTGAGCTGAATTTGAGGAATTGTAGTATGTAAAACAATAATATCATAATATCATGTTGTTGGGCTATTTTCTGAAGTTTTAGAGTAGATTAAAAGTAGATTAGATTAAAAATATTATAGTTTTCGTGATATTTGCTTTTGAGGGTGGCACAGTGGCTCAGAGACATGCGGTATTGGAGAATTGGATTAACTAATTTGGCCTTGGTGAATGAGTACCTTTTGCTGTGGTGAACCCTGATAAAACCTAATGAAGTGATATTTCCTTTTCAAAATGGTTCCCTTACTGTATATTCATTTTTCATTTAATAAACCAATTTCTGTATTGTATATATCATATGATATATTGTATATATCATCTAACTTGTTTCTGTCTTTCACTTCTGCAGCTGCCAAGCGCCCCTCCTCTGTGTCCTCGCTGAGTGGGATTGTGAGCCGCATGGCCTCCTCAGGAGGCGCATCCCGCGGGAGCTGCACCTCTGTTAACACAGTGTGCTCTGACAGTGACCGTGCTGCCAGTCTTAGCTCCTCTGCCTCCTCTGCCTCACTGCAGGATGGACACTCTTCCTCTTCCTCCTCATCGCTCCCCTATGGAGCAGTGCCAGCCTACCCCGGGCCACAGCGTAACGGCTCTGATATCAGCCTGGACCTCACCCCTCTCTCCCTGCTGACGGGAGCCGGTGCCCTCTCCACCTCCACAGCAACACTTCCCAAACTCACCCGCCTGGAGAGGGTGGCGTTGGAGATATTGGAGACTGAACAGGCCTACGTGAGAGACCTCAAGAGCATTGTGGAGGTAAAGGATAGACACATGCCGAACTCTGTTCGTGCATAAAATGGATTTTGTAAGATACAGTATTTAATTTCCTCATGGGTATTAATGTTAAGTTAATCCTAAAATAATGATGCAGTAATTGCTTAATTTCCTTTACCTTGGATAGTTTACCAAACATAAAAAACTTGCATTATTTACTCATACTCATTTCATTCGATTATACAGCATATTTTCATATTTCCTTGAAATGATTTTAGGCCCTTTTGACTAGGCCTGTAAGTCATAGTTGAGAGAACTCTGGAAACCACATAGCATCCCTCTAAAAACCACTCAGTACACCTAACAATGATATAGGAACCATGAATAACAACTTACAGTACCAATATATTCCCTAACAACCATTTTGCAATAGCTTAGATGCCACCCAAAGCACAATAGTGAGCATCTAGTAATGTCCTACAAGCCACCAAGTGCTCCCGAGCAACCTCTTATCACTGGCTTGAAAACCACTCATCATCAATCAATCACTCTTTAGAATCCCTTGGTCAGTATCTAGCATCACCTTAAGGCCCCGGGAATCTGCAAACTAAGTTTTTTTTTTCTTTTTCTGAGGACGAAAAAAAAAGTTTGAAAAGGCAGAGGGATGCTATATTATTTTTAGTAGGTGGGGTTGTAAATGTGCTTATTTTAACGCTGCTTATTTTTCCATCTAATCACAATGATAGAAGCTCTATGAGCAATGATTCTCCATGAGAAGTGTCACTGTGGTACATCACATCTTTGGTTACATTGTTTTCTATTTGTTGCGGATAGAAATCAAATGGCATTTTGGATGTTGTTCTCCTGTCTAACCCCAGTTGAATGAGAAATGAATTAGGGCAACGGAATCACACGTCAAAGAATTTGGAGTTCCAGAACTCACCCATTGATTTCATAATCATTATGGACCAATGGGAGCTCAAAATAAGTTTTGGAGATAAAACAAACTCCCACAGAAGTTTCGAACTGATGAATCTCAAAAAGAACTTTGTTTCGACTTCTTTGAAATAACATAATTTCAGATCATTGTTCGATTTCATATGAGGTATACTGGGGTCTTTGAAACCAGCAAGAATGCTGTACCTAATGAGTGTCTAGCAACACTAGAAATAATCAAGAACACTCTAGTGAGCACCTAAACCAACACTAGTGATCACATATGAAGGACCTAGACACCATCCAGAACATAGTAAGTTACTCTAAATCATAGATGCTCAAACTAGGGCCCACGGGCAAAGGTTGACCCGCAATACCATCTGAGAAGAGAGGGAGAAAGATGGGAATCCTTTCAACATTGTCAAATCAAATTTAATGTAACTCTTTGTTTGTTTTATTGTTAAAACCTAACTAAAATTAACCATTAAAACCAAATGGTGTAAATAAATCAGATTTTGTAAAATTTCCAACAATGAAGACTTTGGTGAGCAGATTCTGCTTGACTTGTGTAACGTAAACCTTATTCCTCAGATCTCAAGAGGTGATCCAGTAATATTTCGCCTCTTCATAGAGCGTCTTCCATTCCGGTATCGGGCTCCGATTGGCCACCAGAGCTAATCGTTGCCAGTGTGTTTTGTGTTGAAATATTGGATGCGTTTAAAACCGCCTACTACTCCGTAGGTACTGCATTTGAATTTAAATGTACTACTTGACCGTTAGAAAAGTATGTTTTATACAGTATGAATGTGAGCAGTATGAATGAAATTCGGACGTACTACATTTGACATTTTGTCGTGGTCACGTGACCTACCTGCATCAGTTGCGTCGCTTCACTGCTATTCATAAATTCTCTTGTCCGGCATCGTGGGATATCACAGCGTGCAATAGATGTGCACTTCAAAATCTCGCCGGAAGTAATAGGTCATCTGGGTACTTCTCGCATACTGATTTTTTTAATTCTATGAATTCGGACTTACTACTCGGCTCGCATACTGATTTTAGCGTACTATATAGTATGGAAGTATGTGGTTTTTAGACGCAGCCACAGTGTTTTGAATTGTGTTTTAAATTTAAATATTCACAACCCAAATAAACAGCTATGTTGTTAAAATTCAGGACCTAAAATTACAGACCCCAGCAACTCAAGGCAATAAAATGCAAGCAATTGTTAATTCGATTTGACAGGCTTTTTATTTTAATAATTTTGGCGTTGATTTTGTTTTATAGAAATCTGAATGTTGAACTTGCATAGGATGACTTTGAGTGAAAAAGCACCCTATGGTACGGTATGTATGCTATTAACTCTTCTTGTCCAAACCCACCCAGGTGGTGTTGAATTCCTTTGAGCTCTAGGATTGCTCAGTCATGGAAACTCAGAAGATCAGCATTTCAGCCGTCATTTCTGTTCACCCGTCGCCCACCCCGAATATAATCCAGGACCCTGGATATAACCGATTGAAGAGAAAGCCAAGCTCTCTCCTCTTGCCAGCGGCGATTTAAAATGTGATCATTGTGAGATTCTGTTGTGCCATTCATCACACATTCAGGTAGAGCAGAGGAGGTCATGGCACTGGATGAAAGCAGAGATAAATTCAGACTGTCACTTCAAACGCATCTCTGCGCTGCTTTTCGCATGCACAGCTCTGATCCGGGACAATGAGGAGGCTGTTGCTCAGCATTTCAAGCGTTACACACACAAATCTGAATGTGCTGTAAATATAAGAGACTCTTTGTGGATGCTTCTCAACACATTTATCCTATTTCCAAGCACAGGTTGCTGGAAAATCAGACCTCCACTGTGACCTCCAGCAGGGGTCATGGACATTCACAAGCACATGTCAGTATTTTATCATTCCCTTATCCCTTATTAGTTGAATGGTAGGGACAATTTTGGACATTCCCGAGTTGAAAATCACTAAATAGCCAATTCTTATTGAAAAAAACATTACTCATAAGCTGTAAATCACACCTGCCCTTTAGTTCAGGGCTTTTTTAACTGATTTCAGTGGGCTGTAATAGGGAGTCTTTGCAGATCCTACAATGTAAAAAAAATCTGAGGTGCCGGAAAAAATCGTAAAATAACGGGCGTTAAATAAAAAAAAATTACTGTAAAATAATACATTAAATTACAGAAATTTCCTTAAATTTAAATTTCTGGTAAATTTCTGTAATTCAACCTCTGTTATTTTACAGTAAATTTCTGTAATTTAATGGCCGTTATTTTACGTTTTTTTTTCCAGCACCCCAGATTTTTTTTTACGGTGTACAATATTGTTCCTTTTTAATAAGCAGGGATGGATCAAATTAATCCAAGGTACCAGTTTGAGCCAATTAAGCCAATTTGAAATGCTACAAAAGATTTTATTTCAGGGTGCACTCACACTATGCTATCCGAACCGTGCCCAGGAACATTTCCCAGTTCGTTTGAGAAGTGTGAGTGCTCCGAATCGGGCTCAGACGCGGTTCAGATGGCCTGCCCTGGCGCAGTTGTAAAAAAGGTGTGCCAGAGCGCGGTTCGGTTGGGCTTTGGTGAGTACGCTTGTAATATAAGTAAAATAGCAAAAAGAAGAAGGAGAGAAGGAGTGAAAAAAAAAAGAACAAGAGCGGATATACAGAACAAGTGCCATAGAGAAGAGGCATTTAGTTTTTAGATTATATTTACAGTTCTGGTTGCTTTACGACTTGATAGTTCCTTACAAGTTTCAAAATATATATTTAAATCAGCCTTGAAATGAGAGACCATTTACACTTGTGTATATGAAGCTTGCCTATTCATTCATTCATTTTCTTTTTGGCGTAGTCCATTTATTAATCGAGGGTCACCACAACGCCAACTTATCCAGCACATGTTTTACGCAGCGGATGCCCTTCCAGCTGCAACCTAGTACTGGGAAACATCCATACACATCCATTCAGACACATACAATGCAGACAATTTAGCTTACCCAATTCCCCTATATCGCAAGTCTTTTGACTTGGAAATCAGAGCACTCGCAGGAAACCCACACGAACGCGAGGAGAACATGCAAACTCCACACAGAAATGCCAACTGACCCAGCAGGGACTCGAAACAGCGACCTTCTTGCTGTTAGGTGATTGTGCTACCTACTGCTCACCGTGTTGCCGAAACTTGCCTAATAAGATCAAAAGATTTAACATAAACATGAGATTCTTATCTTTATCTTTTTTATCTATGTAAAATATGGCATCTCTTCTCTTTATATTAATTCTATGACCACTCAGTATATTAAATAGACATTCGCTTCATCGATGACGTAAGCATGTTCAGGTTTGGAAGGCAAACAGCAGTATGAGTGCAGGCCATCGGGGGAAAGGGTAGGTGGGACAATTGCGCTTCTGTGGTTTAAGGAAAATGTATAAAAGATGGACAAGGTGTTTAAAACAATTATTATCTGACAAAAAAATTTTTTACTGCTTTTTCAAGCTAATACATGGTCATTTTAAAGATTTGCTTAAAGTAAGTTTAAAAGCTTGTTGTTTTTAGTATGTTTTACATCAATTTTGCAACATATGCTCATTTTGAAAATGTAGCCCTATATATGTTTCTGGAGATTGCGAATTATGAAGCCAGAGCTACGTATGACTGCATTTCCTCTTTAAAACGAACACTGGGCGGTATGACGCCATTTCTTTCAGCTATTACCAGCTGACCGATTATCTCCGTACTTTCTCGCTGTTACCAGTTTGTCCAGTTAGCTTGCCATGTACGTCGGTGCACTTGAGATGCAGAGAGGAGTTGACCACAATGACGGGGTTCGAGTCCGGCGAAGAATGGTTCCAGAAAGTGGGTAATACAAAAACAGAACCCAAAAAAAAAACAATAAAACCAGTAAATAACAGGGTGAGAATGTGGTCAAATCTGGCAAAAACAGGCGAGGGCTTTTCTTTTTCTGGATTGCTTTGTAAATTTGTCGGTTGGGTTTAGAAAAGTGGGTGGGCGGGTCAATCGGCGCTTTTGAAAAAACTGTTGATTGGGTTCAGGGCAGGATGAGGGTAGGTCAGTCGATATAAGCTTGCTAATAGGTAAGTTCAAAGTAAATAATCAGACCCAGATGCATGACATAACTGTCGTGGTTGATGTAAGGGAAAAGGAGCGAGGACTCAGGTGCAGAATAATAAGGGTATTTATTAATAATAAAATCATTTTTAAAAAGTATAAAATAATATACTTCACTGGGGAGGCTGGCAGGGATCAGGACTGGACAAGGCTACAAACGACAGGACACAGAGAGAAAAGATGACAAACTGGCCCAGGATATCAGACATGAGGAGAATATAAGCAGAAATAAACACAAACAGGTGAATCTGATAAACTAATAATGGGTTAACAAGGAGGGTAGGGCTAGACAATAGACGGGAGAGCACATGACACAAAGAGACAACACAAGCCATGTGCTCACATAAAACGAGACTAGAACACGCAGCCAATGAGAAAACTCATTAACCGCGCGTTCACAATAAACAGACAAGACTGAAGCATGCGGCCACAAAGTAAACATCCAACCACATGCTTAGACAACACCAACAGACACAAGACACGAGCACACGATAATAAAAACACCTAACCGTGCGCTCACACATAAGCAACATGTATGTTTCATCTCAGCGCCAACCGAAACCAAAACCAACCAGGCTGAGACGCTGAGAATGAAACAGCACGATGCCGACAGAACAAAACACAAACACTAGTACGAGAGCGAGCGTGTCCCAAGCGCGCACAGGCCATACGCGTCCGCATCAAGCGGGAGCGCGCACGGTCTGCACGCACTCACGACAGTGCGCACAGGGACACACACACACACACACAATGACAGAAAACAAGTTCTCAACCCGAGAAAACTCTAGCCGAGCGCAACAGGGCATGACAAGACAGAGCTAGTGTCTGGACTCTGCCACCAAAACAAGAATTTACAAGACCAGAGTGGCAGAACCCTGACACTAACAGCGTATTTTGCGTAACTACAGTATTTTATCATTTAAAACATGTGTTTTAATTTATATGATTTCATGCAGTCTTGTTTAGAGTGTTACTTTTTTTATATAAATCATCAATTTCCAAATGAGATGTAAATTCCTCCAAATCAGCCACCAATTCACCTTACACGTAATCCAGTTTTCTTATAAGATTCTATATTATGAATATAGCTGTAACATTAGGACACTGGACAAAGGAGTTGAGGATCCACGTGCAGTTTAGTGAAAGCTTAGTCAGGCAGGCAATAGTCAAAAAGGAACAGACAGAAGCATGCAGGTTGTCCAAAAGAGTAGTCAAGGTCACAGGTAAGAGATCAGTTCAGGCAGCAAACAACATAAAACAGAAAACAGGGCAAGGTAAGACAATGGAACGCTTCATAATGCTACAGGAAATAAACAATAAATGTTGCTGGATCCAAAGTGGTCTGTTGTTCTGTTACACACCGTCATGTAATGCAGATGAGAAAAACAAAGTGCAGATGTAGATGTAGCATTTAACATATATTTAATGAAAGACAAAACAAAACAAAGAAAAACTAAGACAAGGCAAAACAGACCAAAAAACACACGGGTATCATAAGAACAACAACAAAAAAAAAACAACAACAGACAATGAGAGGGAAACACAAACTGGTGTGTATAGTCCTGTCATTAGCTGTGAGTGTGTGTGTCTAAATGGCCATCAGCTGAGGCAGGAGAGATTGGTGCAAAGCATCCTGGTAGTGGTAGTTTATGTGGTGTTAGATCACTAGAAATCGTGACAATAGCTATACAATTCTAAGTTCATCATATTTTGGGGTTGGTTAGAGTAAAGATCTTAAAGGGAGGGGTAAGAGGGTCTATCATTTGTGGCATTGTGATTGTGGTCTGCAGACTCTGCACCGCCTTTGAACTTATGGGAATGTTGCCAATGCCGACCATCAACAGGTGTGCCTCAAGCTTGTGCCTATGTGTGTGTGTGTGTGTGTGTGTGTGTGTTATCCTTTGTATCTGTGACTGATTGATTGCAGAAGATCATGGGCACATAAGCCGGAGGTTAGGGAATGGCTGAAATGTATCTCCTTTTCTCTTTTGCTGATGGTTTATTTGAAGTCAAGCTTTTCATGAGCCAATAAAAAGAGAGACGGCATGCAAGCTTATGCTGCTTTATGAAAAATGCCTTCGGATCAAATAGCCATAAATTGGTTGCTGAAAGATGTGGATCACGGTGAGGAATGCTGCTGTTTTATCAATCTGCGGTCTTAAAATGGAGGCTGAGCGGTGGACGGTTTCGGGGATGTTGTGCTGACTCTGGGATACGAGTGTGTGATGTCTGATTGGAGTCAAACCCAGTCGGGCTCAGCTTCTATTAGTCAGAGCCGTCTGGTTTTGATAGAAAGTGCAACAAAGAATGATGTCAAGCTCTCTGGAAGCAAGATGATCGTGAGCTCATGAGTGCGCTGTGTCAGGGTTTTGCTGGTTATTTGTGTGGGTTATTATTAGTTTGTGTTGTGTGGTGGCTTTCAGGTGCAGTGGGTTCAGTTGTATAGTGTAGTGTATAGTATCAGTGTGTGTGTGTGTGTGTGTGTGTGTGTGTGTGTGTGTGTGTGTAGAGCATAGGGAAGTGCGACTGAGAGATTCCCCGATTTTGTTTCAGCTGAGTTTCAGCCAAATAGGACAGGAAATTGGGGGACGAGGGGGGTTTGGCTGTAGCCCCCATTCTGGGGCACAAGTGGAGATGGAGAGGGGCTGCTCACGAGAGAAACTCCTGTTCCAAACTCCAAACTGACCTAGTTTCTCAGACAAAGACTCTGAGAGTGTGTTCAACTCCTGCTCTCTCTCTCTCTCTCTCTCTCTCTCTCTCTCTCTCTCTCT
>CAIGQZ010000379.1:4458308-4476517 GCA_903798205.1 Danio tinwini
TCTTTCTTTCTTTCTTTCTTTCTTTCTTTCTTTCTTTCTTTCTTTCTTTTTTCGTCCACTCATTCATCTATCTCTTTATGTGGCTATCTAGCTGTCTATCTGACCTTTTTCTTCTGGTTTCTGTCTGTCTGTCTGTCTGTCTGTCTGTCTTTTAATCAGTCGGTCTATCTATTGGTCTATCTGTCTAACCTTTTCTTTTCTTCCTGGTGTTTTCTCTCGTTCTGCTCCATATCTCATATGTGAACGTTTATGTTTTTCTTTTTTGCCAGACTGCCTGTCATAACACACTTCACATACGCTCTAGTA
The DNA here is from genome assembly GCA_903798205.1 of Danio tinwini. Classification (NCBI taxonomy): domain Eukaryota; kingdom Metazoa; phylum Chordata; class Actinopteri; order Cypriniformes; family Danionidae; genus Danio; species Danio tinwini. The sequence goes on from CAIGQZ010000379.1 coordinate 4,458,615, forward strand.
AGTCATTTGGAAAAGCCAGCCTCTGCCAAGAAAATGTGTGCATAACTTATGGATCTTTTGTCTGTGGTCGGTCCCGCTCGTCTTGCACACTCTCTTTCCATAACTCACAATGTAATCCTCAGATTTCCCCATTACCTCCTGGATTTTCACTCTTCTTTGAGTAGCTGTGTAGTGCTCCAGTTTAGCACGTGTGTGTCACGATCACGAGCGCCATTTGTTTGGGGGAATTCTGTGTGTAAATTAGTGTAATTACAGTGTCCTAGTTCCTCATGTCCTTGTAAAGGTGCTGAATGTGCCAGTCCCTTATTTTCTGGCTCAATTTCCCCCCACCTCAACATGTTTGCCTTTCCAGATGCCTTGTGGCTCTGGAAGCAGAAGAAGAAAAAAGACCCCACGTTTTACAGTCCAGGAATGCAGGGAAAGCTGCAGAATGACAAACAGAGCCTGTAGTAAAGCTGGTTTACAGTCTCACAGGATTCATATTTGTTTATTTGTAACTATTTATTGTAACAGTTCAATTTGAACTGTTCTTTTATTAGTTTGTTTTGCCTGGTGGCCTTCTTTTGTTGGCTGTAGTGTTCATAGTTTCTCTCAGGAGATTGTAACTGCCATTTTTGGCACTTTTCTGTACTTTAGTCCATGCATTGCTGTCTAGTGGAATTTATTTGTCTGTGCTGGTTTGTTGGTTTTGGTCCCAAGGCTTGCTTATTAAGGGTTAATGAGGCCAGGCACTGATAAACTGACTGATAATGGTATTGATAGATAACGCTGTTTAACTCTGCCAGCCCAACAGCCAGGAACCAGACCACTCCTGAGACCATTTGCGTCACATCTATTTTGGGTTTTGGACACAAAAGAGGTTGTAAAATATAATTAACTTTCTAATTGAACACAGAACGCATTTTCCTGATTGAGGCAAGAATGTGTCTTCATAACAGCAGCGTTATGATGATTACAGTGTTAGAAAACCACTTTAAGCTGGAAACCTCACTTGCCCAGGGTTGTTGGTTTAGTATAAATGATAGCTAATTATTAAGCTGCACTATAGATCTTTTTAAAGGGACGTTTTGGGTTTAGTACAAGTTAAGCTCATTTATTTTTGTGGCTTAAGGCAGATTCACCACAAAGAAGAATTCAGACTCATCTCTTGTTTTCTTTAAAAAAAAAAAGAAATTGTGATGAGGCCTTTACCATGGAGCAAATGGGGTCACTTTTTTAGAAGATGTATGGTCAGAAATAGAAAGCATATCATTCTAGATTTCTAAAATGTTATTACTAAAGTTTATTATAATTTTTTCTTAGTACAGTGATTTGTCGTTTTTATATTGATTTATTCCTGTAAATAAATATTTCTCTGCAGCCATTACTCCAGTGTTGCATGATTTTTACTGTATTTTTTTTCTTTGATAAATAGAAGGTTTAAATAAAATAATTTCATTTACAGTTTTTTCTCAGTGGCTTTGGTACATTTCTCAGATCAGAATTAAAATTTGTAGTAAGTGCATTTCTTAAAACAGTGATTACATAGCAAAACACCATGGATTACCTGCAAAAGCCAGTCTCTTGCTCAAAATCCTCAGTTTATCTCTCAAATTTCTGTGTCAGTGAATGTGTCAGTGCCGTCAGAATGACAAGTCCTGTTGTCAATGTGTATGGATAAGACTTAGTCATGTTGTTGTCAATATAACAGTGTACTCTGGAGGGATGTTCTGTGTAAACTATGGCTGATCTTTTTATTTTTTGCTGTTTGTTGTTGGCAGACCATGTCATTATGATACAGAAAGGAAAATACAGCACTGCATAACACAAATAAAAACAGAACAAACGTAAAAAATGTGAACATAGGACAATATCCTTTTATATGCACCTTCATTAGACAAAACCAAGATTCACCTGTGAGAAATGTACCAATTTTAGACATATTTAGAACAAAAAGTCTAATTAAAATATATAGAAAAATAGTACGACAACTTGTTCAGCCATTTTTCATGTAAAGACTTCTGCCATGAACAAAGGATTAAATGTTGTGGAGGGTGAGACTACTCAACAGAGACTAAAATAATACATTTTGATCAACATGACATGAGCAATTAATAATGCATGGATGTACCAAAGCATTTGCAACTTGTTTAAAGGAATGAGAAACTGCTTTTCTGATGTGCACAATTGACACAATGATGTGAAGATTCAACAGATAGTTTTGGGAATTTCAATTCTGATCTGAGAAATGTACCAAAGCAACTGAGAAAAACTGTAAGCTTAATCCTCTTCTTGAGTCATTTCAGAAAATTATGTAAAAAATAATTACATAAAATTATTTATTATTAATATTATTATTATTATTATTATTATTATTTTACAGACATTTACATTACATAGACATTTTTGATGTCTAAAATGTATATTTGTAAATGTAAAAATGTATGTTCTTTTTGTGGAGGAAAAATCTGCTTAAAATTAACTAAAAATTAACCCTTCCAGCTACAACCCAGCACTGGGAAACACCCATACACTCTAACATGCACACACATACACTACGCAAAATTTAGCTTAGGTGGTCAAGAACCCAATTGACCTCTAGCGCATGTCTTTGGACTTGTGGGGGAAACCGGACCATGTGGAGGAAAACCCATGCAAACACAGGGAGAACATGCAAACTCCACACAGCAATGCCAACTGACCCAGCCAAGACTCAAACCAGTGACCTTCTTGCCTTTATCAATAAAATGATTTCAAGGTATCACAGTAGTCTCATAAAAACTGATTTAAATGTAATGCATCTTTGCCTGAATACATTTTTTTTTTTTTAAATAAAGTAATAATGTCTGATGAAGGCATGGGACCGAAATGTCATATTTAATGAAATAATAATAGAGTAAGTATTGATAATGTGAGGCATTGTTTGCTTCCCCCCTGGACATTTTCCCATCATGCTTTTTTCTGTGCACCTATTATTGCTTCAGGTGTGCTGAGTTTACTTGGCTGCAAATAAAAAATAACACATTTTTACCAACTCCATGTCTTGTGGCTTTTAAAACAACGACTGTTTGATTATTTTATTATTGACCCAGATCACTTCAAATTTAAGTGTCTCCTTGTGACCCAGATCTTTAACCCAGTGAAACCACCCCATACCACTCCAAACTTCAGACAATCTGGAGACCCCCTGCTTCTCTGCTCCTCAGCAGGAGGCCAGAACCAGCCAGTATTTTACATGGCATGGTGATGAGACGCTTTTCTCATGAGAGCAGATTATGACTTTTTTCAAGGTCAGAGGTGAAAGAGCAAAGAGAGAAAAGATAAATATTTTTAAAGAGGCTCCTTTTAACCACCGTATTAGGCTGCATGCTTTGCTTTCCTGTCCCGCTTTGTATGTTGACACTGAAGATCATTGAGGGGCTCAAGTGTGGCGTCCACAGTAATTACGTTACAGCGGGTGTAATCATTTGGGGGTGAGAGTCACATCCTGCTGTGAAAGTCTCGTTTAACGTCTCTATTTAGTCGATGAATTATGAATCGGCTCAGTGTTTACTATGGAAAAAGTGATGGAGTCGAGGCGTTTCACCAACTTTACAGGCCTCACGGGGGGTTTCAGAATCACTAACAAAGCAAAACAAATGCAAGTGTGAAAATGCTGGTAATGATTTCAGTGAGGTCATTGATCCTCAATCTCTCTGTTTTTCTCTCTCAGGACTATCTTGGCTGCATTATTGACTGTGGCGACTTACCGCTCAAACCCGAGGAGGTCAGCACCCTCTTCTGCAACATCGAGGACATCTATGAGTTTAACAGGTTTGTGTGTTCTTTTAGTGGTGTCAGGGAAATTGGTACAGTATATTTAAGTCTAATGATAACTATTTGCAGTACTAGTTGTCCTGAGGGCCACATTAATGCACTTACCGCTGTCTGAAGAGTGTCAGAGGTTTTGTTTTAGCCAATTACAGACATGTTTGTTGAGTATGAGAGCACAATGGCAATTCAGAAGCATTTAAATTAAGGTAGCACAAAAATATTATTATGATAATGTCATTAATGCCTGGCTAATTTTTCAGCGGTGCTGGATTCATTTTTGCCATAGATTTTTTTTTAAACAGAGAAATACTATTTTATTTAATGTTATTGGTTGTATTTGTAGAGAAATATATATTAAGTTTATTGCAAAATATGCACAAACAACCACACACATATACTGTATGCACATGCATACAAACTGTACACTCACCGGCCACTTTATTAGGTACACCTTACTTGTACCAGGTTGTACACCCTTTTGCCTTCAGAACTGCCTTAATCCTTCATGGCATAGATTCAACAAGGTACTGGAAATATTCCTTAGAGATTTTGGTCCATGTTGACATGATGGCATCACACAGTTGCTGCAGATTTTTCAGCTGCACATCCATGATGTGAATCTCCCATTCCACCAAAGATGCTCCATTAGATTGAGATTTGGTGACTGTGGAGGCCATTTGACTACAGTGAACTCTTTATGACATGACGCGTTATCTTGCTGGAAGTAGCCATCAGAAGATGGGCACACTGTGGTCGTAAAGGGATGCACGTGGTCAGCAACATTACTCGGGTAGGCTGTGGTGTTGACACGATACACAGTTGGTACTAATGCGCTCAAAGTGTGCCAAGAAAATATCCCTTACACCATTACACCACCACGCCAGCCTGAACCGTTAATACAAGGCAGGATGGGTCCATGCTTTTATGTTGTTGATGTCAAACTCAGACCCTACCCTCCGAATATCACAGCAGAAATTGTAACTCATCAGACCAATTTCCAATTTTTCAATCTTCTATTGTCCAGTTTTGGTGTGCCTGTGTGAATTGTAGCCTCAGTTTCCTGTTCTTAGCTGACAGGTATGGCACCCTTTGTGGTCTTCTGCCGCTGTAGCCCATCTGCCTCAAGGTTGGACAGGTTGTGCGTTCAGAGATGCTCTTCTGCATACTTCGGTTGTAACCAGTCTGGCCATTCTCCTCTGACCTCTGGGATCAACAAGACATTTGCGCCCACAGAGTTTCCTTTTACTGCATATTTTCTCTTTTTCTGACCATACTCTGTACACCCTAGAGATGGTTGTGCATGAAAATCCCAGTAGATCAGCAGTTTCTGAAATACTTAGACCAGCCTGTCTGGCACCAACAACCATGCCACATTTAAAGTCACTTGAATCACCATCCTTCCCCATTCTGATGCCCAGTTTGAACTGCAGCAGATCGGCTTGACTATGTCTACATGCCTAAATGCATTGAGTTGCTGCCATGTGATTGTCTGATTAGAAATTTGCATTAACAAGCAGTTGGACAGGTGTACTTAATGCATACATACATACATGCAAGTATTTTAAGAGCATAGAGAGAGTATAGGGCCTCAATTACATAATTTGCAGTGCTATTATGAGAGTTGTTGTAATTCTTTAAATGAACATTGCATGATGGGATTGGCATGTGGTGGAATGGCAGTACAGCATCATTGTAATGTAGATTTTCTGCACAAATTTTGAGAAGGGTTTATCTGCAGACTGATAACACATGCACTGTAAAATATGCACTAGAATGGCTGAACCTAACCCTGCCCCTAACCCTACCGCTCACAGTGACGTCACTTGCTCTATTGAGTGCATGTGTCTGAGAGTGCATGGGTAAATCTCCAGACAGACACTATTGCAGCTCTCACTAATAATTAATTTTTTTCAAAAGCTTAAATTAATAGATACAGACAGGTTCAACAAAAACATATTCAATAGATTAACACCCTTGGATCCTGCCACAGGTCTGTCTTTAAAGGTTTTTGATTTATTGATAAATCAATTAGCCTATTGAGAAAATAAATGAGTTTTTACTGCAGGAAATCAACTGTTGCACTCAGTGTGCCAGGAATTTGTTCACAGTGAGCTTGGCACACTTACAAATAATGTTGTTTAAGTAAATAATAGATTTATCGTGTGGGATATTTCAAATAGTTCACTTAAGTCAAATTAAACTTGTCAAATGTGAACACAAGCAAATCCCTGTGTAGTGTAAGTACAATAGACCTGACACTACTTTTTTATTTCAAATTTCTTTTATTGGGCTTTTTACATGGAATATCAATTACAACATAAATTTTATAATTATCCTTCCATGTTGTTGTTAACACTACCCAATAAAAAAACTTCCCTCCCTCAGCAGCCTCTAACTTCCCATTGACAAAACTAAATAAACATAATTAAGTAAAAAAATTATATTAATATATATATATATATATATTAATAAAGAAAATGAATAATAAATATGTATTCATATATTATTACTCAGCTTAAAAATCAAGAGAGTTAGCCAGCAGATAATCTAAAAAGGGGCGCCACAACTTGTCAAAGGTCTTTAAAAAACCAGTAAGTGATAGTCTAAATTTTTCCAATTTAATGCAGGTAAACACTTCTTTTATTCATGCATCAAAAGAGGCTAGAGAGACATGTTTCCATTTTAACAGGAGGAGACGTCTTGCTAGTAAAGTAGTAAAAGCTAAAGCCTTTCAGATCATTACTGAAAGGTTAGCATTTACTGCCAGCCCAAAAATGACCAGAAGTGGATTTGTGTCCAGATCTATGTCGAACGCATCCTTCAAAGTTTTAAATATTTTAGTCCAATAATCAAATAATTTAGGGCATTCCCACAACATGTTACCTGACACTACTTTTTTAACCCTCAATATGTTTCTTAGTTTCATAGTACTACCTTTTAATTTCATTTGTTTAATGTAGTTTACTAACTTGAATTATATTTGAAGTTATATGCTTTCATGTATTATTTACTTATTAATTGCATATTAAATATATAAAAACAATTCTGACAGTAAAACTATATATATATATATATATATATATATATATATATATATATATATATATATATATATATATATATATTTTTTAATACTAGATAATAAAAATAAAGACTATTACAATAAAATAGTCACGATAGTTCGCTAAATTGGTTGGAAGTCATTTTTCTCATTGATGTTGACTACTGAAAGTTTGGTACGGTGACAACAACACTTAATTTGATAGCGTTGGTGGTCAAGATGTCTGTCTGGGTGACAGTGGTGTCTGCTGAATTTGTCTCAAACACAATGACTGGCCTGCATCCTCGCCTGTCCCACTGTGAGGGACAATGTGCAGATGTCTGCCAGGAGCAACTGTACAGCATTTCTGATACACTCCAGCAGACTGTCCCTGAGCTGCTGCAGTCGATCTGGAATGCTCTTCATGAGACGTTTTCTCAGCCGTCGTCATAATTTAAGCTCCTTTAAAAAGACACGCAGCATATGGTTTATTACACTATGAGTTCACGCATGGTCCACCGAACAATTTACTCAGTTTTGTTATGTGTCAGCTTCACACTGTTTATTGAGAATGACACCCTGTGTTTATTTCAGACTCATACGCATGGTTTAGCCTAGAGGTTTTTCAGTCGGTTGGTTTGCTGCTAGTTGCCACTCAAACACCCTTGCTGTTTTTACATGCAGTAATTGTCTTTCTTGGTCTGATCTGGTCCAATCCACATCATCCCCACTAATGACGTTAGGCAGTGTTCAAATTGAACATGGCGCCTTACTGCCAGTTCTTATGGGAAATTAGCTGGGCTGTGTTGAAAATCTTGGGACACTCTTGGGTGTCCTTGTGACCTCTTTTAATAAAGCTTCCTTTAATAAAAATCACAGAGCTTTTGTTCTCATCATAGCTGCTTTTGGCCTCTGTTTGAGATCATTTTGGCATGTAATGAGCAGAATAAGTTACTAGCTTATAAGAAATCTGCTCTTAAAGGTACAGTTATCCAGAAATAATAGTCTTCAAAGTAGGCCAGTGTTTGAAATATTAAATTCAAAATAGGGCTGCATGATATTGAACAAATCTGATAGATTTTTTGTTTTTCTGTGATATGAATAAAATTTCAACAGATCGTTCATTTTGGTTGATTGAGGTGAATTTGTAAGAGTGTTAATCATATACAAAAAAAATGTCAAATGAACAGTGCTTTTTGTTTTTCTGGAGAGTCAAACAGTATTCAGGTGCAGACATTGAATAATGAAACAACACTGTATGGTCTTCATTGGATTAATTCAGTAAAGTTATTCTTCATTAAAGTTATAAATGTACTTTTTGTGTGCCCGAATGCTTTAAACTCTCTTGAAATGCCTTTAAAACACATGTAAAAGACAAAGTTTCACTCTGTTACGGTTATACTTTGTAAAGACTCCACAAATCTCATGTATTCTCAACTGTTGTGCTAATTAACTATAATCCCAACTCAACATTGCATATTGCGATATCGATGCTGAAACAATATACTGTGCAGCCCTAATTCATAATGAATATTTGATTACAAAGTACATTAGAAACATTAATATTGGGAAGTATTGTAGTATTACAATTATTTGAAAACGTTTTAATATGTTCAGCTTCATCAATAAAAAAAGTAACACCCAATTCACACATGGGTTTCTGCGATAACACTTCTCATTTACTTGGAATGGAGCATTTCTGAACTGAATTGTGAGTACGCTGAGTTACTGCAGACACAAGGCAAGTATCATCAATCAGCAATTATGCAAATATACTAGTGCAGATGCAGGCCAATCATGCAACACCAGAGAACAGAATTTGTCAATACAGAGGAGAAGCATTAATTATGGTGGTTGGTAATCACCCAGTGCTTTATGATCAATCTTTGTGTGCATACCAGGACTGGTATTTCAGTAACCAAGCCTGACAAGAGGTGCAGAAATAGTCAGTGAATATATTGTGCATGGTGGTATATGATTGGCTTTTGTCACTATGACAATTGTCATGATTTACTGCACTACCTGACAAAAGTCTTGTCGTCAATCCCAGTTGTAAAAGCAACAAATCGTCACCTTGGAATTATAAAGTTCTATCTGTGTTTTGAATGATTTTTAGATATTGAGCTTCAAAGTTTTTGCATTCCATTGCAAACAGTATGTGTGTAACATTTGTTTTTTAAATAAAACGTCTTAAAATGTAAACAACTTATAAAAAAAACATCCATAATGTAAATAAGTTGTCATTTAATAAGAATATGTCAATAACTAAATTTTGACAAAAATGTCAGATAGAACCTTATAATTCTAAGGTGACAAAGTAATAACTCGACTTCTAGTTGATCATTTGGAAAAGTGGCAGAAGGTAGATTTTTCTGATGAATCATCTGTTGAATTGGCCAGCCCAGTCACCAGACATGAATATTATTGAGCATGTCTGGGGTAAGATGGAGGAGGTATTGAAGATGAATCCAAAGAATCTTGATGAACTCTGGGAGTCCTGCAAGAACGCTTTCTTTGCCATTTCAGATGACTTTATTATTACATTATTTTAGTCGCTGCAGAGATGTATGGATGCAGTCTATACTTTATATTCTATACTGTACATTACTTATGTTAAGTGACTAGAATTTTGTCTAAGCAAAGTCAGACCTTACTGTCCTAATTAAATAATTAAAAATCAAGGCATGATCATATTTTATTTTGGTAAAATAAGTGTAATCTACAGGCCTTTCATATAAGCCACTTCTAAAACCAAAATGATCAACTAGAAGCATTATTTGTTGTTCCTAAAACCTGTTGTCACGATCACCAGCAATCCAGCATGTGCAGATCGCTGGTAAACACACAGTTTACTAATGGACTACAAATCCGCCATTTATAGACTACATATTCAGTCATGCACCACACCCACACAACTGGTTTCAAATCCTGTCTGATTGTAAACTCACAGCTGAAGCAGCTCATGAACTGATTACATAGACTATAAAATCAGCACACAACACACAGAAGTTGCTGAGTCTTGTTATCTGTATAGTGACATTACAACACATTTCCTTTGTCTTGTTTTTTGCCGTGTTTTGACCCTCGCCTTGTTTTACTCCTGTCTTCTGCCTGACTTGTGACTATCTGTTTGTTATTTTGATTACGACTCTGGATTGCCCTTATACATCTGTTTGCTCCTATGTTGATTATTGCTTGCCTGACCATCCTGTTATTAAAACCCTGCATTTGGATCCGCACCCCTGTTGTCAGTGTCACATCCCTGGTTACACCTATATATAGCATATTTGATATAAAAGTAAAAATTTATTTGTACTATTATTCAAAAATAGTGCATGCATATTATTATTTCATCCACTAAATGTCCATGATTAATAGGTTGACAGTTAAGTCACTTTCTAATGAAGTAATTTATTAAACTTTAAGCTCTTAAATCATATGTGTGAATAATGACTGAAATATGCTCCGCTCATCCCACAAATCTGTGTGTTTATAAAAAACTTTGAGTTGGAAATTATTTAATACATCTCTGATCGCTTTTCAGAGAAAAAATAACAGCATGCGGGTTTGGACCATCAACAAGATTGTGTCAATTTTCACTTCTGAGTGAACTGTCCCTTGAAACGAGCTCTCGTGCGTACCTCTGCAGTTGTTAGGACTTTCTAAAATAAATGACTGACCTTGTTTCCTCCCCTGCCTTACAGTTTAAACACACAATGGCTCTCTCTTTGTCTTGTGGTCCTCTTAAAAGCCCCTCTGCTCATCGCTGTGGAATGCAGCCTCTGTATTCAGGCTGGATTCTGTTGAGTCTACTTTCTTGGCACCGTTCGGAGCTTTAGGACACATACAGATGTCATTTTCCTCTTAGCCAAAGCAGCCGGGCTCCGAGGTACAGCTCCAGCCCCTGTGGTGAACAAGCCACACATGACCTGTCAGAAAGTGAGGGTGCAGCCAAGCAAGCAGTGCATCGTGGGACAGCAGACAGGACTTATTTTGTTCCCACAGACATCTGTCCAGTTCTAGAGAAGCATTGTAAATTGTGCCTTTTGTGCTGGAATGCTACATTTGTCTTGCGACTGCAACAGAATGGGTTGTTTTTGCTGGCTTGGGAATCTCCTCACTATTTTGCAGTGATGAAAACATTCCACTGCTGACTCATTCCTGGGTTTTGCAATCGTTTTTTCAAAACCCTCTCATCAGTTTGTATTGTTCTAGGTTTATTTTTGCTCTTGTAATCACACTCTACTGGTTCCTGGTGCCCTTAAATGGGTGTTAAAACTTCAAGGTCAGCCACATTGCACCCATTTGTCTTCAGTGACTTTTTTGGAAGGATGCTTTTTCTTTTTGAAGCCATTCAAAATACAATGAACATATACAGTGGGGAAAATATGTATTGAACACGTCATGTTTTTTTCCAGGGAATAATATTTCTAAAGGAGCTGTTGAAATGCAATAAATTTTGGTAAAAACCCAAACAATACAAACATAAAAATAAAACAAAATTTGTTATCTGTAATAACAATGAAATTATACAAGGAGAAAGTACTGAACTACTGAAACATATTTAATAATTTATATAAAAGTCTTTTTTTAATGATGGCAGATTAAAGATGCCTCTCATATCGAGAATGAAGTCACATGCATTGCTCATGTGGGATTTTTTTTTCACAGACTTTAACAATGTAAAAATCTTGATGGTTCTGTGGGTTTTGTCTCTATCAAATCTGATCTTTATTTAGTTTTTTCTATTGGATTCAGGTGATTGACTGGACCATTCCACAGCTTGATTTTCTTTCTCTGAAACTATTTGAGAGTTTCCTTGGCTGTGTTTTGGATCATTGTCTTGCTGAAATGTCCACCCTGGTTTCATCTATATCTTAATAATTTAGATGTTGGACTGAAGCAGCTAATATTCATTTACACTAAGGAACGGCAGAGGGTTGCTGAATAACTACTGAGAGATTTCAGCTGCTGTCTGGGCTTTCACTGCCTTTCTACACCTCCCTTTCTTCACGTGTTCAATATTTTTTCCCATCATCATTTCATTTTATTACACATAACTTAATTTGTAAACTAATTACATTAGTTTTTTTTCCATATATGGATTTCTTTTAAATGTTAAGTCAACGGCACCTTTAGAAATATTTTTTCTGAGAAAAATGGTGACAATTTCAATACTTATTTTCTCCGTTGTATACTATAGTTCAAATGTTCGGTCAGTACTTTTGTTCAGCAAGAGCAAATTAAAGTGACAGTAAAGAAATTTTTGAATATTATCAAAATTTATGTTTCAAATAAAGTATTTTCTTTGGATGATTTTACATTCTGTTAATATCAGATTATCGTGGAAAAAAATATTTATAACAATCTAAACTTTTCAAAATGTCCACTTTTGGACTTTTAGGCACTAATATGTACATATTAGGTCTTTATTTATACCAACTTAGACTTTTTGGTACAAATATACCTTTTGAAAAGGTAAAGCCTATATCTTGCACAGCAAATTGGCATTTTAGAATGGTTTCGGAAAGATTGTGCTGACTGCTTACTTGAGTAGGAAATAGTAAAAATTTGAAATAATAATTTTGAAATCTTGACCAAAAATGATGCAGTAATGTAAAATAAGCATATTTAGCTTAGAGTTTCTTTGTTTCCACGTCATATTTCTTCTCAATCTCATCATGTTCATCTTGGTAACCAAGTACAGAATTGTATTGAATATAATTTTCTAATGATATTTATAAAACTGAAATAATATTATTGTTTATTTGAGTCTTTTATTTTATTTATTATCCCAAACGGTTGAAACTTATCCAGTTGACTTTATGGCAGTTAATAATTTTTTTAGAGGCTTTTCACTTTTATTAGGATAGGATAGTGGAGATTTCAGACAGGAAACTGTGCTGTTTTTGATGAACTTCACAATGTTATTGATCAGAACTGAATGAGATGATGAACTTAGTCACCTTACTGAACTAATTATAGACTCAAGTTCCTGTCATAAATTAGTAATTAGCAAAAACAAACAAACAAAAAAGTTCTTGCTGCCTTCAATTTTTTTGATGAAACAAATTAACTTTAGTCATCTCCACTTACATCAAACTAACTTACAATATTAAATTAAACTTTATGTAACTTAATAAACAATTGAGTTAAAACCTGATAGCAGCATTACAAATATTTGTTGTCTTGACTTGTTTTCAGTACATTTTTTGCAGTGTGATAATAATTGTTGTTATTTATAACATATGAACTGAGCAGAGAAAAAAGCTGATTTCAGAACTGGCGTTAACATAGTTATTACTCTTTGAGGCATCATACAGTAGTCATTAATGAAGCTGCCAGCACCCCATGCATGAGCCCTACTCCTCTATTAAAGGACTATAAATAAAAATGTCTTGACTCAATGATAATTTGCCACCATACAGTCTTATACAGCAATTAAACATCAAGCCCCAGACAGATTCCTCCACAATAAAAGCTTAACCTTTACCTCCTGTGTTGGGTCTGACTATATTTTGGATTTCACCTTAACTCTGAGAATGAGGTCTTTTTCATAATAGAGATAAATCGAGTTTTCCCCAAAGCATCGATTTCAGTACTCTCTTGTCTCCTCACTGTCTCGCTGTCTTCTTTGATCTCATTCGGGAGAAATTACGGGTGTAGATTTGTCCTGAGGATTTGTATATTGCATAAAAAAGAAGAATGACCGTGTGAGTTTCCCCCTCCATATAGGATGCTGTGTCTCCAGCAAAAATAAAGGCTTGACTGCTGTGGGAAGTACAAGCGAGATGAAAGAAACAATAACGCACCAAACTTCTGTTTGAGTTATACGCAACATGTTAATGGATGAATGGTGGGAGTAGGACAAAAGAAAGGGATGAGAGCATGAATCGAGTGAAGATGACAACTTTTGATTTGTGTCCAAAAAACAGGGTGAGGTGAAATCTGAATGGGACAAAGGGAATTCGCTTTATTTTATGAACTCGAGGCCTCTTGCAGGTAACTCCTGTCTGTAGTCATAACTCATGGAAATGATAAGAGATACATTTTAAGGTTTTGTCATTGTTCATTGTAGTCTGTTGTGTTTTTGCAACATGGTTTGGTAGCCAGTTCTGACACCATCAGCGAACCAAATTGTTTTTTTAAGGTATTAAATTTCTCCTTTCACCTCAGATGTTACCACAAACACTTAAAAAGTCTCGCTGTGTGCACTGCATCTGGCAAAGAAGAACCTGGGAAAGTATTTAGTATGAATGTAACACATATTTCAGGTCTCAAACCTTGCGTCTGCTAACACTTTCCTGGGATTTGAGTAAAAGGGCCAAAACCTCACAAGACTGGCCAAGACCTAATCGAATCCAACTTATCTATTACAGTTCGGACAAGAAAGCAGATACTTGTGGCTTTGAATCGACATCTTTATTCTTTTCAATTGACAAATTACAGAGCTATGTGTTGTTATTGAGCCACACCTTTCAAGACTTTCAAGTCCTGGTTCAAGAATATCCCAATCTTTGCAAGCCCCAAGAGCATTAAGCTTTTTAAACAGTCTAAGAAAGCATACATGAACTCATTCAATTTCCTTCATAACCACAATGAAGTCCCCTCACCACAAAGGTCAGCCACTAAATGAGTTTCGTCTTCAGCTGGGAAGAGAGGATGAGGAAGGCTGGAGTGCTGCGGTTACCTCGCGAACTTTTCCCCTCTTCCACATGAAGGAAAACCCATAGAGTTTAGGGAGCGTCACGTTGTTTTCTTTCACGGTATGGAAGGAGGGGTTCCCTCGAGACTGACTGGACTGGTGGTTTGAGGGCATCATGGGAATGACAGTCGGGGTTTTGCTAATGGACTGAATGAAATACGGCATGCCTGGTCAGGCTGTCACACACAGCTCTTTATTCAGAACACAGTCAGAGGACATCAAGTCAATCATCCACTTTTGAAAAAGTCCCACTTGCCACAAGAGATCATATCAAGTCCATAAAGCTAAGGGAAAACTCATTTGAGTCACAATAGAGATTGTTTTGCTAAACCAGGCCCAAATGATCTTTATTGTCTTACAAGCATCATTACCAGTCAATGCAGTTAAATATTTATTGATTTGCTACCTCAAATTTACTTTTTTTTCTAGTTACATTTATTCTTGGGTTCTTAATTGGCATTGATGTTTTCATGAAGAACTTTTAAAATCTGAAGAAGCAGAAGTTGCTGAGACTTTTATTTTGGTATATTGATGCAGGGGGTGGGGCTTTTCATTCTTAATGGAAATCTAATAGTTGTTGCTAGATCAGATACAGTTGTGGCCTAATGTTAACGATAATTATTCATGTTATTTATAAAATTTCCCATTTATTGTATTTTATTAATGCCTACCCCCACCATAACCTTAAACTCAATCGTCACAGTACTGTAAAAACATTAATTATTGTTATACATTCATTCATTCATTCATTCATTCATTCATTCATTTTCATTTCGGATTAGTTCCTTTATTAATCCAGGGTCGCCACAGCGGAATGAACCACCAACTTATCCCGCACGATTTTAGTCAGAGGATGCCCTTCCAGCCGCAACTTATTTCTGGGAAGCATCCACACACACTCATTCACACTCATACACTACGGACAATTTGGCCTACCCAATTCACCTGTAACGCATGTCTTTGGACTGTGGGGGAACCGGAGCACCCGGAGGAAACCCACACGAACGCAGGGAGAACATGCAAACTCCACACAGAAACGCCAACCGACTCAGACGAGGCTTGAACCAGCGACCTTCTTGCTGTGAGGCAACAGCACTACATACTGCCCCACTGCGTCACCAATTATTGTTATATAGTGTTACAAAAATTATGCTATATTGATGTGCGTATCCGCAGCTGTATTCTATCTAGACTTCTAGACCAAACTAATGGTAGAGGAGCTTGGTTAAGAATATTGAGACTGAAGCCATCAAACTGGCATCAACAGAGAATGACTTTATAGACTCATAGTCAGACTTTGATTGAAGATTGCCAAAAACAAACATTTTCTTCAGTGGATTAACTTGCGTGGATTAATTGCTCAATAAAATAAACAATGCACATTTTAATTTCACACACTTTACCATCTATAGAACTTCCACAAAACTTTCTTTAATATAAAAAAAATATTATTTTGATTATTTCAGAGAAAGTAGGGTTTCTGCAACTAAATAAAATGTAAAAAGGTAATTGCAAATCTTTATCTCAATTTCTTAATTGTGAGTTTACATAATTTCATTCTCACATTATTTTTCAGAATTGAGAGATATAGGTTTTGATTGTATACACAAGTCATGAAGTTAGAAAGGTTAGGTCAAAAAAACAAATGTTTGTTTTTGGTACTAAATTTGGTTAATTGTTAATATGGACTTGAATTGTGAGGTATAAACTTACAATTGCAAAAAAAGTTTTTATATGTACACTCTAAAATACATTTACTGTACTTAAAGTTGGCAAGTTGACTTCAAAAAAAGTGAGTAAACCATTATAACTTGGAACCGTCAAGTTGACTTAACTTCATTCATTCATTTTCCTTCAGCATAGTTCCTTTATTCATCAGGGGTCACCACAGCTTATGTTTTACACAGCAAATGCTCTTCCAGCTGCAACCCAGTACTGGGAAACATCCATTTACACTCATACACTAAGGCCAATTTAGTTTATTCAATTCACTTAGTGCATGTCTTTGGATTGTGGGGGAAACCGGAGCATCAGGAAGAAACCCACATGAACACAAAAAGAACATGCAAACTCCACACAGAAATGCCAGCTGACCCAGCCGAGACCCTTCTTGCTGTGAGGCGACAGTGCTAATCACTGAGCCACCGTGTCTCCTAGTTGACTTAACTTAATTTTTATAATTATGCACATTTGTTTCATCTTTTTAGGATAACATATTTACCCACCTTTTAAGTAAAGTCAACTAATCAGTTTAAAACCAACAGATTCACTCACCAAATATTTTTATATGTATACAAGTGTGCACTGACTGGAATATTGCACATGTTTGCTGCTCAGTCCTTTTGGAGAAAAGTAGTGCAGAGACTACTGTTTCATAGTGTGTTTGTGCATGCCATCGAATGGTGTGCACTTTCAAAAGCTGTGTTTGACTGCTCATATGTTACTGCTTGCATTAAAAAGTGAAGTATACTTTGAACTTAAGAATGTAAAAGGATCTTTGACTGTGGGGATATTGGGGTATGTTTGGAGAAAATCGAGCCAAAGCGAGAAGCATCCCATCTGTGTCCATTTAGGCAATAGTTGGGTCTAAACAATAAAAAAATAGATGAATTCTGTTTGGATAAGCAGACCGGAGTTGGAGCTCAATCCAGTCAAGAGTATCCTCTTGAAATTCCAGTCCCAGATGTTTCCTCAGAAAGGGGATAACAAGATTTAAACAAAGAAATAGGCCAAGTCACAAGTCAGAAAACTGGTCCTTACATGCCACTCAACAGAGTTTTCAGTTTTTGGTAAGAAAATGTTATTTTATTTTACAGTGAGCTTTTGGAAGATCTGGAGCGCAGTCCACATGCGGCAGCCATAGCAGAGTGCTTTGTGGAGAGGGTAAGCATATATTAAAATTAATTATAATACACATTTTTTCTTAACTAAAACCTTACCAAAGGCCACACAATCCACATTTCTCATGATGATGAGTTTGAATGCACATCATACAAGAATTGTTTTATTAATCTCTTAACACACTAGAAATACAGAGGATGTCATTTTGACCGTTGTTAAATTTTGTAATTTAATAATTTTCTTAATATATATAGCACCATGACTTGTCCTAATTGTGTGTATATTTTGTTTTAACATTGTTATTAATGTTACAAAACACTGAGTATTTCTAGCTTGAATGGCCATAACGATTGAATATGTTTCTTTCAATATGAGTGCCTCTGTTGCCTAGCAACTTTCTATTAACAAAAACACTTCTTTCTGATAGCATAAACACTTTAAGCCCCGGTCAGATCACACGATTTTTAGTGTCAGTTACGAAAGTTACTATGTCAGATTATGCAATTCTTTATATATTCTTTATAT
>CAIGQZ010000379.1:4480596-4508947 GCA_903798205.1 Danio tinwini
ATTAAATTAAATTAAATTAAATTAAATTAAATTAAATTAAATTAAATCAAATCAAATCAAATCAAATTAAATTAAATTAAATTAAATTAAATTAAATTAAATTCTTTTGAATTACATTATGGGACCCTGATCTGTCTAACAACAACTTATAATATTAAAATGTTTGAAAAAAGTGACTTTTATTGACATTTTAAATAGTTTGAAGTGATATATTATATGTGTTGTTGTTGTAAATTACAGTACAAAAAAACTGGTAATAAACAACCAGTATATTTTTGTTATTTTACTGACTTAATTCTCTATATAAAATTTCTTAAACAAAATATTGTTTGAACCTAATACCTTTCTGTTTAAGTCATCAGAGCAGAGATCAACGTCCCATAATACAATTCATAACCATAAAAACAAACAAACAGAAAACTTATGTAAATCACAAAATACTGAAACTTTTTACGGTGTTGTGAGAGTGTTGTTAGAGCAGCAGAAAGATGGAATAAAACACCAGTGCATATTAGAGAGAGTACCACTTTTTATATTTTTATAATTGTGCTCAAAGCTTGGCTTAAGGAAAATCAAATATGTAATCTTTGATTTGATTTAATCTTATTGACTATGATGTATTGTATGTCTATAAGTGTGTATTGTACTATTTTTTATTTAATATTGTTAATTATGTTACAACATTCTGCCCATGTTGTACATTGACCTGTATAAGTAAATAAAACAAATAAATAAATGAAATTCGGGTGTCATGGTGGCGCAGTGGGTCATGCGATCACAGCAAGAAGGTTGCTGGTTCGAGCCCCGGCTGGTTCAGTTGGCATTTCTGTGTGGAGTGGAGTCCATGTTTACATGTGTGTGAATGCAAGTGTGTATGGGTGTTTCCTAGTGTTGGATTGCGGATGGAAGGGCATCCACTGGGTAAAACATATGCTGGATAAGTTGGCGGTTCATTCCGCATGTGGTGACCCCTGATTAATCAAGGGGACTAAGCCGAAAAGAAAATTAATGAATGAATAAATTAACAAATTTTATATTTGTCTAATATAAATATGTGTGTTTTGTTTAAAGGTTTACTTCAAAAGAATTGAGTAAAATATGACAACATGACCCATAGGTGGGGCTTTAGTAATATCTGAGGGGCAGGTTGTAACATAACCCTGCTTAAAATTTTATCTCATATGAAGAAAAATATATAAAACACAAACTTATATAATTATAACTATACATTTTCTCAAAAAGATTAAATTAGTAGCTTTCAAAAAAGAATGCTGTTTTTTTAAGAATTTAAAATGTTATAATTTTGAGCCAAGGCCTACCTGATCGTAGTGCACTGTAATGCAGCAGTTAAAACAAAGTTGACAAAGAAAAACATTCAGAAAAAGAATAACATAGCCCAGTTTTAATAACAGTGAGGCACATTGTAATTCAGTGTAACATTTCCTCTCTCAACTGGAATTTAGGCTAATACCGATTAGTACCCTGCGGAAAAAACTGCTTAAACCAGCCTAAGCTGGTTGGCTGGTTTTAGCTGGTCGACCAGCCTGGTTTTAGAGGGGTTTTGGCCATTTTCAGGCTGGTTTCCAGCCATTTCCAGCCTGGTCTTAGCTGTTCAGGCTGGAAAATGACCAGCTTAAACCAGCTTGACCAGCCTGGTTTAAGCTGGACAAAGCTGGTTTTGGCTGGTCAAGCTAGTTTTAGCTGGTCAACTCCCAGCCTTACCAGCTAAGACCAGGCTGGAAATGGCTGGAAACCTGCCTGGAAATGGCCAAAACCCCTCTAAGACCAGGCAGGATTTTTCAGCAGGGTATCTTCTGCTAGTTAGCGAAGCTTGTCTACATTGCTAGCAGTTTTGTCTCATTTTAAATAAAACCTAAAAACGGAGATGACGAAGTTCTCAGACCTTGACCACATAATCTTGCTAATATTTTCAAATGTGTTTTGAAGTTTGCCACATTTCCCTCTGTATTGTGTTGATATAGCTGCTAGTAAACAAAGTAAGTTTTGTTATGCTAGCATGTGTAAAAAAAGTGGTTTTAACCATGTGTGATACAAATAACTTCACATTAGTTCATGCTCTGCTTACCTCTAATGCCTTTTGGTGACAGATAGTGTAACTTTGACATCTACCAGATGGGAAAATGGGGCCATGCTAACTTACTACACTTTAGCACTGTACTTTTGACTGCACAAGTGTAGTCTTGTCGCCCTCTTGTGGTAGGAGCTGTCCAAACACTTTGATAAAAGTGACCCTGGCTATGAGGTGGTGGAAGATGCCATTATAACCATGACAGCAGTGGCCTGGTACATCAATGACATGAAGAGGAAGCAGGAACATGCCATCAGATTGCAGGTAATACCATATATTATATTCTCTCTATGACTGTCTACAGTATCAGATGTTTTGTTACTGTGAGATTTCATTGTATTCAATTCAAATGCCAATTTTTGTGTTTTTAAATAGGAGATTGAGAGCTTGCTGCTGAACTGGACTGGTCCTGACCTCAGTGGTTTTGGAGAGCTGGTTCTTGAAGGTTCCTTCCGGGTTCAGCGTGTGAAAAAGGAGAGAGCATTCTTTCTTTTTGACAAAATGCTCCTCATTGCCAAGAAGAGGCTGGATCATTTCATATACAGTACTCACATATTTGTAAGTCACCATCATTAGTCATTGTACTTTCGTTCTGTTCTATTAATGTCTACAAATAAACATTTTGCTTTCGGGATTAAGACTATGCAGGCTCATGTTTTTTTCTCTCCTCTGTTTGTTTCAAGTGCTGCAATCTGCTCTTAGTGGAAAATATGAAGGATCCCCTCTGTTTTAAGGTGTCTGACCAAACAATCCCAAAACAGCAACATGTTGTTCAGGTAAAATATTTTCTGAAGTACAGTCATTTAAAGTGCAATGACGTATAATTAATAATTAATAGTCAGGTACTTAAAGGTTCAAGGCACCCTGGAGTACTTTTTTAGAGATAACTAAAAAAGATAACAAATGTAGCAGGACATGTAGCAGGACAATCATGCGTCTCTTCACGGTTTGTGTCTCATTTTGTGAACAGTTGTTGGTTCCCCTCTTTTTCCTCTGCTCTACTGGCCACAGTCACTCCTCCCTCTACTCACAGAGCTCCACGCCCGTCTCAGAGCATTTTTTGAAAAAATTCTGCGGTATACTTGAACCGAAAGAGGGGGTTTTCATTGGCCTTTAAACAAATTATGTAAAAACAAAGTCTTTGCAAATCGTTAGTCATAAATAGGTTCACACGGAATTTGTAAGCATAGAAATCCACAGATTGTTTAGACCATCATTAAGTCTATTTATTTACTATTTATCTATATATTTATTATATATTATACTATTTGTCTATTTATCTATATATTTATTATATATTATACTATTTGTCTATTTATCTATATATTTATTTAAATGTGTGTAAATTTATTCAATTTTTAAAATAATTTCAGTAATGTTATTTACTAATGTGAAAATGTTCATTTGATTTACTGTATTTATAATACAGTTTGTAAATTAATATTTTCTATCTTTTAGTAGAGATATAATATGAGAGACGTGCTTTGTTTACCAAATAAGTTGATCTAATTGGATTTGCATTGTAAACATTAAATAAAAGTTAAAAAGGTATTATTTTTTATTTCATATTTTAAGTGTTTTGTTATGATACTCCCAAAATCATTCATGTAAATCAGCAGATTTATTTTACAAAAATCTCAGCAGAAATAGCAAAAAATAAATATATATATATATATTTTTTTTTTCATTCTAGTAGTTGTGATTGTTTTGGCTGTATTAATGCAAAAAGCATACATTTTGGCATAGACTTGCATTTTTTTATTTTAGTATTTCACCCTCATTCTCTTCCATAATCTATTTTACACCAGGTGCAAAAATTTCAGAACAAAATTGTCTTTATTGAATTTATGCATGAAGGCATTATTATTTGATTTTGGGCTTTCATTTTGTTGGGACTTTTAACTGTGATCAGGTTTGGCCTGGTAAACAAATAATTTCTCTATTTCCTGCTTTTAGCCTTTTATCACAGCAGGCCAAGTAAATTAAAACAATGCAATTATAATTACGTGGGTGTGTTGGTATAGAACTTATAGTTTGTTTTATATGTATATATTGTACGAAATCTTGTATCTGTGGTTATTATCTGGACTGATTTTGTTAAAGAAATCTGTCAGGGAAAGTTTAAAAAATATTAAACATGATTTTTATTATAATTATTATTACTTATTATTTGATGGTACTTTGACATGGGTATTTTTGTTCTCAATAAAGCTATGCAAATGTTTTTATTATTATTATTATTATTATTATTATTATTATTATTATTATTATTATTATTATTATTATTATTATCATTATTATTATTATTATTATTTCAAAAGTGTTACTAATTAAAACATGGCTAAAAGTTGAAATCCATGACCTATAGTTATAATTTACACTATTACTTACTATACTATACTATACTGTAGGTTTATAAGGAATTGATCTATGAAGACACATTTATTTAATTATTCATATATTAATTACAATTTATTTTTCATATTGACCTATTTTATTTGTGGCTGATCATTACACAGTGTTTTATTTCAGCATTAAAGCAAGATTATCTGGGATTTAATTTAGCATAATTTATTACATATCAGTACACCAGTATTGTACAGTATCACCAACATTTTATAAAACAATATAAAAAAGTGCATTGTCTAAAAAGCTAAAATCTTGTTTTTTGTTTGTTTGTTTGTTTGTTTGTTTGTTTGTTTGTAGGCTAAAAACCAGGAGGAGAAACGACTGTGGCTACATTACCTCAAGAGGCTGATCGTGGAGAACCATCCGGCATCCTTGCCTCAAAAAGTAATGACAGTATTTAATGCATTACTGTGTAAAACTGCCCAAAAATGTGCACTCACAGCAATCATTAGTTCAGATATGCAAGTTCACAGAAGGACATTAGATCTCTAATTATCTGTATGTGTTTGCCAGGCGAGGCAGGTTCTTGGTGACAACTTCTGTCAGTGTAAGATTTCTTTGCATTCTTGTCATTTTGAATTGTTGCTTGAGGCATTGAGTGCTTGTTTTAAATTCATGCTTTGTATGATACTTATAGCTCCACAGTTTATTCAGGAGCCAATTAGAAAGCCAATGCCGTCACCACGACTGGATGATGTTCATAACTACCACAGAGGAAGAAGGCAATCAGGTCTAGCTTGTAGTGTTAATTAGATAGACAAGAATGGTAAACAGCAATGATTTATCCACTCATGCAAGAATCTCTTAACAGAGCCACCAGAATTCATCTACACCCCTGAAAAAGCCAAAAAAAGCCTTCCGATGCTGTTAGAGGGTAACCTGCCATATAAACGTGGAAGAAGACAATCTGGTAATCAAAATTCAATTCAATAAATTGGCATAAATTTAGTGTTTTGGGTTTGGTTTAGTTTGGGTCAACTATATATATAATACATATGTATATAATGTATATATATATACACAAAGTATATATATAACACAAAGTATATATACTTTGTACTTTGATGCATTATATTCCTAAAGATTAAAGTCTAAAATCTAATCTTTATGTGCCTCAAGCGCCTGCCAAAGATATAGAAGCTGCATTTCAGCAAAGCGGTGAGTGTAAACTGAAGTACTTTCACTTTTGATCATTTTGTTTTGTAGTGTTGATGTAGTGTTGATGTTGCTTGTGATGAAAGTGACTGTGAAAAAGCAAACATAATTGAAAGAGATTTATTGTCTCTTAAAAAGAAAGTAAATTCATGTTTGTTTCTGTCCTTCTTTTCCGGATCCGTCACGGCTTCACACTTCATGGGATCCAGGTTCTTTAAAGGTGTGAAAGAATTGCATTTTTTTTTTCTTTGTAACATACAGTGCTCAGCATATATAAGTACACCCCTGACAAATCTATCTTTTAAATTCATATTTTTAATAGGAAGCTATGCAATATTATTGTTTGTGCATATACATTAGTCAGTACTGAAGTCAAATCTGGAGCTTATCTAACAAAATAACTTACAATAACGGTCCAAGAACTAGTACAGCCAAATTTAAATGTTCTAGAAAAATATTAAATACAAATTTAAAAAGGAGGAAAAATCAAGAGAAGCAAAAAAAAAAAAAAAAGAAAAAATTGTAGGTTGTATTTTTTTTTTGTTGCAATATTTAGCTTGAATTGAATTGTATTATCTTTCAGTTTCTAAATATGTTTGGTGACTAAAATATTATTTTAATAAATATATATGTTTAATAAATCTAATTTGTTTAAATGCACCAAAATACAGTGCCTATATTCACTGAGAAATGGATTAAAAATATAAATTTTCAAAATGGGCTGTACTCAATTATGCTGAGCACTGTACATTGTACATATAGTCTGTAAATACATTATTTCTGCAACATAATAGTAGTCTTTTAGCAACAAGAGTTTGTTTAATATCAGTAGCTATGTTTTCATCCAAAGAGGCAAATTAATGTCCAAAGCTATATTACATAAAACATTTGCAAATTAAGCACAGTTTCCATCTAATGGGTTAAAGAGAATATAACTAACATTTACTGATAAGCTGCCACCAAATATCAAAAGGAAAACGGAATTTGCTGCAGTAGGATAAGCCACTGTGGGCTTTTTTTTCTTGTATAATAATTGGTAACACCTTTTTTTGATGGTCCATTTGAGTATTAGTAGACTGTCTGCTTAATTTGTGTTGATACAGACATTCAACAGACATTTAACTGACTATAAGAAACTTTGCAAGTACATGTCAACTTACACTAACTAACACCAACCCCAACCCCAACCTGTCTACTTACAATCTAATGAGAATTAGTTGGCATGTAGATGCAATGTAACTTAAGTTCAACAAACGGACCATCAAAATAAAGTATGTCCTAATAAATTACTTATGTCTCTGAAGATGAAATTCAATGAGAGCTTGGTAGCTTTTTGGAAGCTCAAGACAGTTCTGGACAGGCCCTGCGCCAGGATGTTATAACTGAGGGGGCATTTTAATCCCATAGAGGTGCACTAGACCTGGTGACTGATTTTGGTCCCTCTTGTTCCTTTCATTTAGTCTATTCACTTATTCATTACTTTGCATTACTGCCTAAGTTACTGACTTAAGGCAGTAATATATGTTTTATAGTGATGATAATATGTACAGTTTCGCTTTTAGTTATATCTAATGTCATAAAAAAAATAGTAGCTAAATGTGTAACTTTGTTACATTTTAAGGCATTAGTGTAGCCAGAAAAATACCTAAAAAAAGATACCTAAAAAAAGAAATTCAGTTATTATCGTGAAAAGTGGTTAAATTTTGGCATAACATCCAACTCAACAGGTTATATAACTTTTATCATAATTTTTACGGTAAATATTAAGATTTCTGTTAGGCTATCATGAGTGGGTTTTTTTCGTGATATTCTCCAACTGATATTTGTAAAAACGCCACCATAAACCATTAGGATAGGCCTACCCATCATTTTATTTATGTATTAAGCCTATTTTAATAACTTGTTTTCAGGTTACATTTCATTTTTAGGGCCATGAGCTACAAGTAAAAAAAATTGATATGCTATCTGTATTTTAGATGTTAAAATAGGTCTACAGTAAATTTTCTGGTGTTTAATTTTGCATAAGTAAATAGCAGTATAGGCTAAATTAAATATATATTTTTAAAGATTATCATTCAGCCTACCTGCAGGGCACGTGAGAGGTTGATCTGAAAAATATTTCATTTATAACACTGTAAACTTGACTTCGCAAGCCGATCATCTTTAAACTCAAAGGGCATTTTTTAAAGTGTCCTAACTTGAGGATGTTGCTGCATAATGGGATGTTTCTTTTCACAACTGTAAAATTGTGCTTTAGTGATTTCAAAATGAAAGCAAACATTCAAAAGGGTTCTGCATTTTTTCAATTTTAGCTGTCCAACTAGACATTTTTATTAGTTATGTAAACCACTAACTGAAAAACTAATGTAAAAATGACAGGCAGGTGCGTCTCTGCTCAAATTAATTTAACGGCAAATTTATTTGCACTTTTTCCTTTTATAGCTTAAGAGAGTTGTATTTAAAGAATTAGTTAACCAGTAATGAATTAGGCTGCTCGCCTTCATGTTATTCACTAGTCCTGTTTTCTCCCATGAGAGTTTAGTGCACTTCCACCGCCGCATGCTCGTTTTAAAGGCTATATACAAGCACACCCTGGCATGATGCGGTTACCTGATCTCTGGACTGTTGCTTTAATTTCACAATTTTCATAATTTAATTGCTTTTTCATAATATAAAATATCTAAATGTGTGTTCTGAAGGTTGGAATGGCGGGAGTGTTAGTAATTAATGACAGAATGAATTTTCACTTTTGAGTAAACAATCCTTTATAAAATTGCAGTTGCACAAATTCTTTCTTTGGGGGCAATGCCCCCTTAATTTGGCCATAATTTGTTCTGTGTTTCAGCTAGGGGAATGATTTTTGGTAACAAATCTTATTTTGACACGTACTTTGGTAAAAATCCTTTTAATTTTTAAAAAACTCAATAATAGACTGTAAGCAAATTAACTACTCTTTTGTTATGTTAGGAATGAAAGCATCTACTAAATTAAACTGTTGTAAATATGCATCAGATTTGCATCAAAAAAAATGTGAAACAACGTTGCCTTTGATGCATTGTTGTCCCCATTGGGAAAAAGTGAAAATCTAACAATGCATCAAAGCCAATATTGTTACTAAACTTTCACATGTCCAAGACTGTAATAAAAGGTTAAAAGAATCCAGTCCACAACCTTTTTTTATTGGAAATACGTCATTTTGTGTGTTTTTATTTCACCAAATCAGTGACATCATTTGTAAACTTGGCAAATAAAGAGTTAAAATCTTATAATTTTCTAAGCAATTTAGTAGTTTTGATTAGCAGGTTGATTAACTAATTTATGCAAAAATAAGGGAAAAAAATTATCTGATGCATTTTACAGCAGTTTAATTTAGTGGATGTTTTCATGCCTAACATAACAAAAGGTTAATAAATTTAAAAAGTGCACACGGGTTAAAAATAGTCTCATTGTGTCCATCTTTGTTATCACAAGATCCCCTTCGAAAAAGATATCACATGGCTTTTGTGTATGACAGAATTTATTTGGTAAATGGGTTTCCATTTAAGTTTATTCACACTTTATCTTATCAGATATAGAGTTTAGACTATTCAGTTGTGCAAACACAATTTTTAGGAGCATATTCAAAATCTATGTGTATTTTTATTAAACATTTTTATGTGACGATACAAAATGCGCATTAAAATAGGTGGATGAAAACATAGATAATATCACAGCCATGAATGTTACTCAAGGGTCTACAATGACCTTACTTTTTTATTTGAATGCTTCTTTTCATGTAGAGTTCTCAAGCTGGCAGTGAAGGGGAATTGTGCCCACAGGCTGATAGCATGGGTTCTTCGGGCAGTACCAGTACTCTGGCATCCTCAGTCATTGAAGTTGAATCTGGCCGTGATGATCTGGCCTTATGTCAAGATGAAGATGATATGACACCACTCCCTCCACCACCGACACTGTCTATTACTGAGGAAATTATGGAGTTCATTAACCAGAGCCGTGCTCGGCAGGGCATGACAGAGTTGACATCTAATGGGGTACGTATAACACATTATAAAACACATTATGAAACATATTATGCAACCGCAGACAACAACCAGAGACTGCAATTGCTAAAGTATTTCAGAGCAATGCTTTTTTTTTGCCATTCGTATACTCATTTACAGCAGTGATTTTGGATAAATATTGTTGTTCATTTGTTAAGGTACTCTTCTAAAAAAAAAGCTATTTTAATTTGTTTTACTTCCATAGTGTCAGTTGATTCCAGAGACCTTAGAGGTTGAGCCATTTGAGGCACAGAAGTCAGAGGAATCCAAACCACTTATAGCTGAGGTAGATGAAAATACACATCCGATTATTAATCTCCATAGAGCCGATGCAGAGAAAACTGGATCAGTCCAAGATGAGGACAGCCACCCATCCTGTGAAGAAAATATTTCTCAACCACATGAGCTGAAGGGAGTATCACCAACACTGCATGTCTCTAAAGAAGAAAATCAATTAGAAGAGCTGACATTCCAAGAGGCCAGTTATAGTGAATCATGCAAACCAGGATCCATAAGTGAAAGAGAAAAAGATAATGAGAAACCTGTTAGTAAAAGTGAAGATAAATCAGACAAATCTGCAAATGAGACTGCATGTGAGGCCAAGTCACATTGTCCGCTTATTGATACTACAGTGAAAGCATCTGAAAGTTCTCCCAAAATAGAACCTGAGCAAAAACAGACCAAAAGTGACAAGCAGATTATTGAGAAGATTCGCAGCTATTATGAGGCAGCGGAGACAGGAGTTGAGGAAGGTCAGTCTACACGAAGAAACAGCTTTTCTCATATTCCTGCAGGATTAGTGAAGGATTCTGTAACACGATTTAATGTTTGTGTTCGTCAAGACAGTTTGTTTGATTCTGAGAGTGGCTGCTCAGACACTGTTGACACTGACTCAGCATTTTCAATACTCCCTGTATCTGACCAAGCCGACCAAACATTCCTCAATCAGGAATCTGTCGATGCCGACATTTCTCTTTCACATTTAGATGCTGACTGTCAAGTGGAAGAAATTGACAGCAAGAACTCAGAGAAAAAGAATGAAGATGTTTTTGATTTCAGTATGAAACTGTGGAAGGAGAATGAAAGAACTGGCCAAGAGTCTCCTAGCAGTCCGAAAGTCCCGATCTCAAGAGAGAACAGCTGTGGTGAACATACAGATGTTCCTGAGAAAATGTCCGTAAATTGCATAACAACCCAAGTACAGCATAAACAGCCTGAGAGTTCACAATGTCATCCAGACACACCAGAAACATCTAATCTGCAGACCACAGAGACAGTGGATGCATCTCTTCAATATGCAAGTAAAACTAGATCTAGGATGTCTTCTAATGGAAGCCTGGATAGCCTTCCCAGTCAGATTAAAGTTGGCAGATGGTCTCGTCATGGCAAGGTGGTTACGTGTAGCCAAACCCTTTATGAAGGAATGGCCGAGGTACCAGATTTAGGATTTTTTGAGGGTGGACCAGTCAATCAGTGCTTGGTGGAAAACTCAGAAAAGATTTTAAATAAAGTGCAAATGCTTGCACGCATGTACACTGCCAAAGCAAGCAGCATGAAGGTACCGCTGCATCAGAAAAAAACTCGAGTGAGTAGGGGAGCATGGTCAGTGGATGGAAAAGGTAGCACTTCACCCAAATCTCAGCAAGTACAGCTGCACCAGGGGGATATGAAGATAAGCCAGTCTGCAGGTGAGTTCTGAATTTAAACAGAGTTTATTTCTTTGCTTGAATATTTTAATGTTTTTTTATGTTGTATATGGTTTTGTTGCAGAAGAATCATCAGAAACTACACCTACTGAGCCTTTTGGTCATATAATTTTAAGGGAGAAGCTGTCTACAACTTATCACCAAGAAAATTATTGTAATCTTATTGGCCCGCTAGATAAGATTTTAGAAATTGGATCTAATTCACTGTCTTTTTCTTCTGCTGATTCCTCTTTCACTTCAGTTCAAATACTAGCAACTGTTACAGAATCACAGGTCTCTGTCATATCAGACCATACAGACAGGTCAGTAGAAACAATTGAGTCTCAACTACATGAAAACAATCAATCCATACCACTTCCAGTTTACTCTGGAACTCCAGTCCAAGCTGAGTCAGAATTCCCATCCAAAATCTGTCGGTTGCCATTGGTTGAGCATGCTAGCAGTGTACTACAGTCCATTCAGGAGAACCATTTAGATGTTGGGGACAAATCAAATCCAGTAAATAGGATTGCAGAAAGAGAGGTATTGCAAGAGGATAAGCCTGCTTTTGTGAACAATTCTTGTCCAATTAGTGATGTTTTTATTGACCCATTAGTCAATAAACATATAGGTAAAGAAACTTACAGTGAGGAGAAAATAGACTCTGTTGTACAGCACTGTGAAACCATATTGTCCATAGATGATGAACGAGATGAAATGGATATAGGACATTTGAAATCTAACCAGGCTAATACTGGAATGACTAACATAGAGGAACTAACACATATAGTGTCCTCTGTTAGTGAAGAAAGTACATGTCCTCCATTACACTCAGCAGCCTCCTTAAAAAACTGTGCTCCATCCGCTTTGATAATCTCTGAGGAATCAAAACCTTTGGCCCAGGTGCAGGATTCAACTAGCCCTACACATCTGGTGCCTCTTCTTGGTTCATGTGGCAAGTGTAGTCCACAGGAAGATAAATCTAAAGAAGACATTTATTTAAAGACTTTGAGCCCATGCTCAACCCCACATGTTGGACCTCTTTTAGATGAGCTTCCAAGGTTTACAAATCAAAGACCCTCCTATCTGCCTTCTACCACAGGAGCGAGAAGTCCCTTTATAAATTGGAATTCATTATCTCCAGTTGCTCAAAGGTACTGCATATCACAAACCAAGTTGTAGTTATAGGTCTTGTAATATGCTTGTCATACGTTTTTAAGCTGTTAATTTGTCTTATCTTGCTTTTCAGAGTGCCACACACTTCACTGCGGACTGAGGATCAGATTCAAGATACTACTTCTTATGGGATTTCTCCTCACAGGCAATCTTCATCCCAGGCTTTTAATGATAAGTTTTCAATCATTCCTTTGGGTGGTGGACATAAATTAGATACAAAACCACCCTCTGCCTTTAGCCCAAGTCTCCGAATGAGGTCACCCTCTCCAATTAAAGGTACACAGAGCTCCAGATCTACTTCAACAACCTCAGCTCTTACAAAGTCTCTTGCTGCCTCCTGCATCAGTCAGACAATTTCTCAAAGCATGGCCAAGAGAGGTGCACATGTTCAGATTGTTTCCCCACCTGTAAGATCCTCTCCTCTACCCACATCTTCAGTTAGACTAAGGACGCCATCACCAAAACCCATCACCTTGGACTCAAATGTGGAGTCAGGATTTAGAAGCATATCCAGCCCTGGTATGGTAAGTCAACCCCCAAGGTCTTGCCCATCCCCATTCAGATCCAACAGTCTTCGATCTAGTCCAGCAACAGTCCAGTCCCCTCCTCCTTATCGTAGCCAAAGATCAATATCTCCAGCACCTCCAGTTAGCCTTCATTCAACTCCATCTATTAACAGCCCAACTTCCACTGCTCTTGAACAACCCTTGTTCAGCAGTTTAAACTGTAATAATAACAATAATAACAGTTTAAGTAATAATGGGTGGGCCACTAACGACAAAAAAGCAGCACCATCAGCTATAAGTGGACTCCCTAATTTCCATGATTCTCAACGAACAACCTCGCACAATAGGGTGGCTCGTCCTTTCCCATCCTCTGAGCCTAGTTCTCGTGTACAGTCTCCTTCAATTTGCCTCCAATCTCCAATCACCCGAATCTGCTCTCCTTCACCTGCTTCCAACTATTCCAGTCATCTGGTAACAAAGCCACCAAACCCCAGAGCATCCAGACAAGGTGGCTACTTTACACCTTTATCTTTGGAAATTTCAAGATCAACATCAGCTTGTTCAATTTCTCCTTGCGGGAGTCCCAGAATCACCTCTCCTCCCCCTATTGGCATTCCTACAAATGTTTGGGGCTATGCTAATCCGCAACCAAGGAATCCCTTAGTAACAAGTGCATCTTCTCATACAAAAGTGGAAACAAACTCTACACCAAGAGGCTCTAGAATCATCTCACCTACCCCAACAGGATCCTCATCCTATTCAGCCAACTCTCAGAGTCAGAGGAGGTTACGAGGAACCAGTTTGCCCTTTGTTGCTATAGGAGATAGCCTTCCAAGTCCAACTAGACATGAACGCAGATCTTGGACTGAAAGTGGACGATGGTCAGTGGGTTCAGATCTGGGTTTAATAAGTCCTCGTGGGGGTTCATACAGCGGTAGCCCATCTTCTGTTAGCCCTGGTCCTCTTTCACCAGTCAGACTAACAGCCGAAAGGGCAAGTGGAAAACACTTTACAGGCATTTCCTGGCCAGATGTACATGATCTGTTGATTAAATACACAGAACCTAATCCTGAAGCAAATGCTTTATCTTGCACCGAGATGGAGCCAGATGACCTAGAGGGTACAGAACCTACATGCCGGAGTACCCTTATCTGTCCATATGTTGCTCCAGCCAGTCCCATCGAGAGAGACACTCCCATTCAGTGCCAGACCGAAGCTAAAACAGAAGACTGTGTTCCTAATCAAGGGTCTAAAACAACATTAAAGACCAGTTATGCCACCACTGTCAATTTGCAGATTGCTGGGAGTGGAAGGATAGCATCCTTTAGCAATGCACAGGTCAGCCTGACTCAAACTCTGACCCCTGTGGCAGACAGCCAGAGCAGAAGAAGGGTCAGCATCAATAGCTGCAACTTCTCAATGCAGAACTGCAAAAGGCTTTGAGTGACGTGCTTTTGAGGTCTAGCATGGTGCCTCATTTTCTTCAAGACACTTTATTTGGCACTTTAGCATGTAGCAAAGGAGTCAGCTTGGAGATCTGGGTCCACTTCACTCAGATAAACAAAATTAACAGATGATAAAATACGGGTGTCAGTTAGTACTACGGTCAGTCATGTCATTTAATTATTATATTTTTTAACCTTCATTCCTAATTCCTAGCCAAGATACCAGTAAAACATCAATAAATTGACAGCTTTGTTATGTTTAGTTTTTGCTTTTAAGACTCTGTAATATGCAAATGTTTTATATATAATTGAACTAAAGCCTCTGTCATTAAAGGCTTTCAGTTGGCTGTGATATATAAAGAACTTATTTATGAAGTAGTGGTTTTCTGGCACTTAACTTCTTGTTTTTCTTTGTTTTGCACATTTTTCTCGAGTGTGGTCCAGACGTGTCTGGAAATTAGTGTGTTTCGGACAAAACATGCATTTTTATTGCCAGTGTTTATAAAGATTCGGTTAATAAGACTTTCGAAAACAAGGGAGCATGAATTTCTGCTTTGAATGATGTTAATACAAACATCAAAACATCTGATTTGATATTCTGCTTTGAAGAAAATGTTTGCTGCACGTTGAAAAAGCGTTCCTTCAAGCAGAAGAAAAAACAAGGTAATGCTGATCAAATGGACTCTTGATTGTGTTTGGATTTTTTGTGTTTTTTAATGTAATATATTGCTGATTTCTTTTAATTGTCACAAATAATTAATGCTTAAGCCAGTTAAATGTATATCTCAGATTTCTGCCTTTATGTTTCACACCCTGCCTGCCACACGTGCAAAGAAAACAAATGTTAAAAGTCTGTTATCTGTAGTTAATCTCATAAAATGTTATGATTGTCACACTGTATAGACAATGTGCCCTTTGTTACTTGTACCTAAATAAAACCTGTGTAATAATATTATAATTGTGCCACAAGTTTATTAAAGTAAGATAAAACAGCTTAAAACAAGTATATTTATTTATTTATGTTTATGTTTTATCGGTGCATGAGAACATGTGCAAATAAAGCATTGCATGAAGTGAAAATGTATGTTGCAAATATATAACAATAACTTAACTATAAGGAATTAATTCATTAAAACTGAAAAAGGACATGATGATAAATCCTGCAGGAAGCCAAGCTGAATAAATATTAATAAATAAGATGAATAAATAAACAGGTCACACATTATTTTGATGGTCCGTTTGTTGAATTTAAGTAACATTGCATCTACATGCCAACTATTTCTCATTAGATTATAAGTAGACTTTTAGGTTGGGGTTAAGGTTAGTGTAAGTTGACAAAGTTTCTTATAGTCAGTTAAATGTCTGTTGAAGGAGCAGTATCAACAGATATTAAGCAGACAGTCTACTAATACTCAAATGGTCCTTCAAAATAAACATAAAAACATACAGTCAGTGGCATTGTATACAGTACATATTAACTAGCAGGCTATTTCATATCTGGCGGAACTATATATTTTTTCGAATAGCAATAGGTCTAATTCTTTTACAATTTGGGACAAGCTTACAATGTCCCCTTCTCACACACTTGATTGTGAAACTTTTATATAACCATTGGCATTTTTATGGAAACATGTAATGAAAGCTTTTATGTTTCTGAGACCAGAGTAGGGTGAAGAAACTTGGCCTATTTTTTGGCAGATTGCTAGAATAGTCATTTCATGTTTAGGAGGAGAGTGGCAGTATTAATATTCTCTTAAGTCCAGGCTGTCCAGCTGTCAAGTCAAGATCAAATGTTCTTCCAATATTGTTAATAATATCCATTTATTGATTTCAATATGGAGCCAGATTGGTTTTTAAAAAAATAATACATTTACAAAATATAATTCATAGATCCACAACAAAATTCACATCAACAATCTAATTTGTAAATTCAAAACAAGATTCGAATATACACTAATTTAATTTGTAAATTTAAACCACTATTCATAATAATACAAATCCAATTCATAAATTTAAAACATGATTCATAAATATGCAAACCCAGTTCATTTGGTGAAAATATTGATGATTTCTAGTTGTGAATTCATGAATTGTGTTTACAAATTGACTGCACAGTGGCGCAGTGGGTAGCATTGTCACGTCACAGCAAGAAAGTCGCTGGTTCGAGCCTCGGCTGGGTCAGTTTGTATGTTCTCCCCGTGTTGGTGTGGGTTTCCTCTGGGTGCTCCAATGTCCCCAACATGTCCAAAGGCATGCGGTATAGGTAAATTTGGTAAGCTAAAAATTGGCTGTAGTGTATGAGTGTGTGAATGCTGGATAAGTTGCCGGTTCATTCCGCTGTGGCGACCCCAAATTAATAAAGGGACTAAGCCGAAAAGAAAATGAATGAATGAATGAATGTTTACAAATTTACTAATTGGATATTGTGAATGTGAATTGTGCTGTGCATGTATGAATTTCATTTTATAAATGCATTATTTTTGAGACTGATCTGGCTCCATATTTATGGCCTTAAATTATGTTCTGAATATGTTACAATGATTTGTATATATTGTTAAAATTACACATTTTTTCTTAAACGATTTATTTAATGTTTTAAAAGTATTGTGTCAGTTTGTTCACGATTTAAATGTAACAGGGTTTCTGCAGAATATAAAGAGTCCATTGTAAGATCAATTAAGTAAATGCAATAATTTGAAGGAAGTTCTCTAAATGTAAATGTATATGAATTAGACAAGCTGAGCTTGCAACACTTCAAATTTTGAAAATAATATTTTTGCAGGGCCTGGGCTTTTTAATTTATTTTACAAAAATGAAATAGCTTTAGGCATTAAATTAAATTAGAATGTTTTACTAGCCTAATAATTGTCACGGAATATTTATTGCGCATTTACGTTTGCGTAAATAGATGTGTTTGGAAAACTGCATGACGCACTGAAAGTTTTCATAAGCGTATTGTCAAAGGCTTTTTCCATGTTGTCAAAATCAACACTCTGTGCTGTAGTTTCATTTTCGGAGGCTTAAATGCAGATGTCTGTGTGACTCACTGTCAGAAACAGACCAGCCCAACACGCGGCGGTAGCCTACATAAAGAACAATACAGCGCGTTGTCAAATTTGACTACCTTGCGGTGTCCATGAGGACAACGCGTAGACTACAGTTATTCATGCGACCTCAACAATGAGCGGACGAAGACTCGGCTTTCGACAGTGTATTGTAGCATTGTTTTGTTTTTAATTAGCGTTTCCTTGGAATTGGGTCAGATGAAAAAGCGTTGATTTATTTAGAATAATGATTATACGTGAACATGCAGTTCTGTCACCGGATTTGTTCAAATATTTACACCAGAAATGTTTGATGAGGTAAGTCGCTGCTACTACATTTGTTGACAGCCTGCCTTCAGTTTACGTGCTTGGACATCTATTAAACGGATAGTTCACCAAATAATAATAAAGACTGTTTAGACTCATCATACACCGTTTTCAAAACTACTCGAATTTCTTTCATCTGGTGAGCTCAGATCTTGAGGTATTGGAAAATAGCCACAGCATTTTACTAAACTAATGTCAAATGGTTGTTGACCGCGGTAAAGTTAGTTTGACGTTTGACATTCATTAGACATTCGGTTTTAAACCAATTAAATTCATTGCCTCTGTTATAGTTTGAGCCAAAAATAGGTCAGATAGGCATAAATATGTGCCCTTTATGTTTCACAAGGGTTAATTTCTCGATAAAAAAAAATTAACCATACAAATGAATTAAACAATTCAACCATATGGAATTATACCATAAAACTAACACCAAAATGTTCAGAAAAACACCCTGCTTATTGCACAAGAGTCTGTTTTTTGGAATTAGCACTTTATTCATTTTATAATATTTTTAAAATAACTTTTAATTTAAAAATGGTAAAAGTCAATTAAACTCTGACACCATTTGAGATAAAATATTCAAATCAACTCAAAAATTGTCTAAATATTATTCTCTATGATGCACAAGCTTTGTTTTTTACAGTTATGGCTTTGTTGATTTTATATACAGTAAAAAATCCATAATTTCATTAAGTACAATACACTGTAAACCCCTTAATGAATTAAACTCACACCATTTGAATTAAAATATTCAAACCATCTGTACAATTGTCTAAATATTATCTTTATGATGCACAAGCTTTGTTTTTTACAGTTATGCCTTTGTTTATTTTATGTACAGTAATGAATCATATTTTCTTTAAGTCCCATGTCCCATACACAGTAAACCCCTTTATGAATTAAACTCTTAACACCATTTAAGATCACACATTCAAATCATCTGTAGAATTGTCTAAATATTACTCTCTATGATGCAAAAGCTTTGTTTTTAGTTATGCCTTTGTTGATTTTATGTACAGTAATAAATCCATATTTTCATTAGGTACAATACACTGTAAACCCCTTAATGAATTAAACTCTGACACCATTTGAAGTAAAATATTTAAATAAACTGTATAATTGTTTAAATATTATTCTCTATTGTGCACAAGAGAATAATATTTAGACAGTTTTAGAGTTGATTTAAATATTTTATCTCAAATGGTGTCAGAGTTTAATTGACTTTTACCATTTTTAAATTAAAAGTTATTAAAAAATATTATAAAATAAATCAAGTGCTAATTCCAAAGCAGACTCTTGTGCAATAAGCAGGGTGTTTTTCTGAACATTTTGGTGTTAGTTTTATGGTATAATTCCATATGGTTGAATTGTTTAATTCATTTGTATGGTTAATTTATTTTTATCGAGAAATTAACCCTTGTGCAACATAAAGGGCACATATTTATGCCTATCTGACCTATTTTTGGCTCAAACTGTAACAGAGACAATGAATTGAATTGGTTTAAAACCAAATGTCTAATGAATGTCAAACGTAAAACTAACTTTACCGAGGTAGGCTAACGCCATCAGTCTTCTGATATCTTCTTTTGTGTTCAACAGAAAAAGTAAATGCATAGAGGTTTAAATCACTATAGTACTGTAAAACTTTGGGTTGAGCTGCACCCTTTAAGCATGGGTCAAAGTTTGATTTGATACATGTCCTTACATGTTTTATGCATATGAAGGTAAATCAGTAGAAAACCTTGAGAGCTGTAGTAATAACAGTACATTTTGCATATACTTACATTGAACATCAGCCTGGCTTGTCGGTCATCAAATCAGAGATTTTTATGTGCTTATTATTTGCGTATTATGTGACCGTGCTTTCGCAGTAGCTGGTCCTAGATTGAGAAGTGCTCTGCCCCTCTGTATTAGATCTACATCATCTCTGTCTGTTTTTAAATCTAGGTTGTTTTTAAAACTTACATTTTTGATTTGGCATTTTATTAGTGAGAATTGTTTGTTTTACCTATAATTTTATATCTTTCTCTTTGTGATTTGTATTGTGCAGCATATTGGTCAACCTTTGGGTGTATTTATCAGTGCTATATACATGTAGGGCTGGGCGGTTTGGCCTAAAATTAAATCCTTGATTAATTGAACATTCTAACTCGATTACGATTAATAAACGATTATTTTATTTACTTATTTACTTATTTATTTTTTTATTTTTTTATTTTTTTGCCCTCATATAGTTTACTAATAAGTTTTGTACAGTAAATATGCTCACATATTACAAGTGAGAGATTTTTGAATGAAGAGTGCATTACTTGATTTTAAAATACACACGACTCCACATGCGGTAGGGAGCGTAATTGAAAAAATTGACCTGAAAAACTTAGATTAATTATTGGTTCTGAATGTTGATTTTGATTACTTTTTGATTAATTTCCCAGCCCTAGGGCTATATAAATAAAATTGACATTGGCATTGATATATACCTGCAACTAGGCATGGGATCATAACCATTTTCAAGGTATACCGCAGTTTGGAAAAATCAAGGTTTTAAAACCGCCAACATTTTCTGCAATACGGTTTCAAAGGCATGTGTAAGATTTTTTTTGTTTGTTCCTCCAGCAAAAAAAGATTTAAACATGCTGTTTTAAATTGTAAAGAAATCTGTGTTTTTGAAACAAATGAAGACAGCAGAAGTCAATGGTTTATTTTAATTAAATAGCTGGACATGTTTTCTGCTCCCCATTATTTAAAAATTGTTACTCAAAATAAAAATCTATTGTGTTCTGAGGGGGAAAAAAGTTGTTGTTTTTTACTCAGACATTAAATTGAATATATTTTAGAGCTGTGATCACAATACAGTGAAACCATGAAACTGTGATATTTTTATCCAAGGTTATTATACTGTCAGAATCTTATACCGGCCCATGTCTACATGAAAAACTAATCCTAATACTAAACCTAAACATCATCCTAACTTTAACCACATGGAGTTCATTAATATTACTCAGTTGTAGGCCTGTCACAATAATCAATATATCGACTTATCGCACAACACATGGACATCAATTCAATTATTTTTAGTGATGCAATATATATCGCCCATACATGAAAACAATTCTAGCAACATTTTAACTGATTGTGCAACATCTCTTCCTCTACTGGAGGTGTCAGTATGGTTAAAAACACTGTAGTATTTACTATAAATTACTATAGTATATTTTCATGTGGATGTCTGACAACTGAAAATAGATCTGGAAGCAGATATATTACTTTTCACCTTGCGTTTTTTTTTTTGTTAACACTAATTATTATTCATTTAGGATATGCGTTTTCACATTCTGATTCCAATGCCTAATTATTGAACTGTTAAAATGACTATAATTAAATTAAATATTCTTAAGTATAAAATATATTGTGTTTTTTGCAAGAGTGTACTTGCATTGTGATATTATATTGTCATTCTGGCATTATATAATGAGTGGCATAAAATGGTCTTAAAATGACAATAATGTTGTTTATCGCAATATATTTTGGTGCAATATATCGTACAACAAAAAATAGATATCGTGACAGGCCTACTCAGTTGTTCTGTAGGATATCAAAATAGGAAAATAAACTAAATAAACAGCAAAAAAGTTTGTCACAATAATAAATGTTTTCATTTCTTGTGATAAAAAAATCACGTTAACAGTATTTTTATTTGGAAGAAATGCTATCACAAAAACATTTTACGAAAAAACCTACATCTATTAAATTCACTAAAGGGATAATTTACCTAAAATGAAAATGTTCTCACTATTTACTCGTCCTCAAGTGGTTCCAAACCTTGCTTGTTTCTTGTTTCTTTATTGTGTTGAACACAAAATAAGCTATTTAGAAGAAAGCTAAAAAACCTGTAACCATTGAATTGCATAGTTTTTGTTTTTCCTACTATAAATGTCAATGGTTAAATTCTTCATTTTTCTTCAAAATGTCTTCATTTGTGTTTTTAATAATAATTTGTGTTTAATTTGTCACAATTTTCAATGAACTATCCTTATATTTTATTGAGTTTTGTTCTTTCAAAGCACAATCCTGATAATACTATTAATCAGCATTTGTTTTATCTTGTTTAACATTATCTTGTTCTTTAGGCTTACAGGTAGTTTGTGTCTTCAGCCATGTGCTCCACTGTCTACCTACTAAAGTCCAAACCCCAGCGAGGGGGAAATGTAGCCCCTCAGAGCGCCCCATCTCTTCCTAGGCCTGATGACAAATCTGCTGTTGAGGGAGAGCTGGACATTTGATATGAGGACAGATTTACTCTACTATTCCATGCTTTGCACGTCATTATCTCTGTATCTGCTGATAATGTTGACAAGACAGATCAAGAGCCAGTCAGTGTGCAGCAGAGAGAGTGTGGAAATGGTGAAACAGATTGCAGCTAAGCTGAACAATGTGGTACAACATGATTTACTTTTTTTTTACCCTATGGAAATAGACATATGTTTCTGTATCTTTTCTTACTCTTCTTCTTTTTATGTTTTGGGTTCTCACATTACAGGAAAACGATTGCATGATGTACACTCCAACTCATGCAAATTATAAGGTATGTGAGTTTACGTGTTATCACTGGTTATCAGTACTATTCAAACATGCTGCCAAAAAATGTTTCTTTAGGTCAAAGGATACTGTACATTTGCTTGAAGTGCCATTTTAATCTGCTCGGAATGCATATTTATTTAATGTAATTGTTTTACAGCTGAAGACTAGATGTAATGTTTTTGATAAGCTGCTGGGTAACAGTTTACTTGAAGAGGTTGTTCATAAAACCTTGTCATGAATATGCATGCTTATAACACTAATGGCTTGTTTCCACTGAGTGGTACAGTACGGTACGGTTCGGGTCGGTACTGGTCACCTTTATCAGGCTTGCGTTTCCACTACAAAGAGTACCCTTTTGGTGGGCGTGGTGTACTACAGAGTTTCAGTCGACGTTATTCTCGCTCGAATAAATGTCTACAGTAAAGCTGTACAGGTCGTTCACATTATATGAGAAGCTCTTCTAACAAAACAGATGCTTTAAACATATTAATACTTGTTTATAAATGTTTATTACTAACATTTCTATGAACATGATTTGATTATAACTGCAGACCAATGACAGTGTGACAGTGTTACAGCCTACTGTAACGTCTGCAATTATATAAAATAAATAAATAAATAAATGCAACATATATGAACAAATACAGACCCTTACAGTCTCCGATATGTTACCAATTACAGATAAACTACACACAGCAGACATTTAGTCCTTATTTGAGTTCAAAAACAGCACGCAACATATACAGTAGCCCACAGTCAGAGCTAACCTCTCATCTGTATCTTTAATCTTCACCAGCACATGTAGCCTCTGTTAGAGAGT
Organism: Danio tinwini; assembly: GCA_903798205.1. Classification (NCBI taxonomy): domain Eukaryota; kingdom Metazoa; phylum Chordata; class Actinopteri; order Cypriniformes; family Danionidae; genus Danio; species Danio tinwini. Next base: position 4,503,874 of record CAIGQZ010000379.1, read on the forward strand.
AATTCCGTCATTCCGAGTTCATAATAGTCCAAAAGGTAATGATAAACATGGCAGTTTGTTCATGATTTGTTCATAGCAGATTGTTCAGGTTGCTGAAACTATTTGCTCCTGTGTTTTGTTGGGCTTCTCCTTTTTTCCGCGCTTCACTCTCGCGTTTGTCCTTTTCTTTCTGAATGGATCAGATGTCGAAGACGCTTCATTAATCACACACGTTATTATCATCAGCTCAAGAAGTTTGTTATATCAAATCTAGACGCGATCGCGAGCTCCCTGGAGAAAGCGAAACCGCTCGCACTTTTAGACGGCCTCATAAAACAACAACAGGACACGGCAGATTCTTGGCTTTGTGGCTGTTCATCAAGACAACGACAAAGTTTGTTTTGAGCCCGGGTCATCCATGGATCGTTATTATATGCATATAGCTGTCTCGGCTGTGTATTTAAAAACATGGCGGCTCCATTGTTTTGATTCTGGCTAGCTCCACGAGATTGTGATATCTCTGTAAACCAATCAGCGTTCAGCTGCGCGTGTAGCTCCACCTTTTGGTACCCTTTCTCGTCTTTGGTACCCTTTCGAAAGGGTGCCAAAAAAGTGGTACGGTTCGGTTCGTTACGCTTTTGACAGTGGAAACGGCCATAAAAGCGTACCGAACCGAACCGTACCGTACCACTCAGTGGAAACGGGCCATAAGTGCCCTATCATACACCCGGTGCAATAAGGTTCAAGACGTGTTTGGCGTGCTTTGTCGCTATTTTCAGACTAGCGCAACCCTAATTTTCATGTTTTGCATCACGTTGTTTAAATAGCAAATCCATTTGCGCCACTTTGTAGACTCTTGGGTGTGCTGTTCTGAAAGGAAGGTGTGTTAAGGCGCATTGTTGGCGCGTTGCTATTTTGAGACAACTGAAACTAGGGCTGAGCGATATGACAAAAATGCAATCTTGATAATTGCATTCTGTAATCATCGATAACGATATATATTTCAATGTAAGTTGTCAATACTACCTAATTTAAGAGTAACCCAAGAATGACTGAACCTCAAAAATTAGAGGGTCCATTAAATGGCATAACATACTTTTGACCAATAAATTTTCGGTAGCCAAATATTTGAAATATGATCGCATTTCATTATGTCACCTTTAAATATGATCGCGATTCGATATAATATCGTTTATTGGCCCAACCCTAACTGAAACAGTGCGCTATTGACCAACAAAAAGCTGATCTAAAGTCAAGCACAGAGTTTTGTAATTTAAAGAGTGCGTTAGTTATGCGCCTATGTGGGTTTAAGTCGTGTACACATTGCTTAATACTCACAGAATGTACAGCAATACACAAATATCTTTACATATGAAAAGCATTAAAGGATTAAAATGTTACAAAAATGATTAATTTCTACATAAATATAAAAAACTACTTCCTCTTATGCCTTATTCACATCGAGGGGTTTGAAATCCAGCTCTGTTGTAGTCTGTTTATTCATGACAATTTATTATTAGTATTATTATTAGTAGTATTTATTATGCATATTTATATTTGTTTTAATAAAAACAAGTTTAGATTTGTCCACCTGTCAGGTTTTGGAGTCGTTTGCATCAACATATGGGGCAATCAAAAGTGTGTTTGGATATAACTCCAAAGGTTTTTTGGCCACACTTCGTTATTATTGTTTATTTCTTTGTTTGATGGTAATTCAAACTGAATTTAGAAATAGTTTTGAAACAAATCTTTGCGCTTAACAAACAAAATTAAATGTAGTCTATTGGATGTCTTCAGTGGAGTGCGTTTTCCACTGTTTCCTTATCCATGAAAGTAAAGAAGTAAAGTAAAGAGTAAAAGTAAAGTAAAGAGAAAGTAAAGCACAACCCCTTTTAGACCATGTGCTGGGGGTGCAAATCATATTTTTCTGTCCTTAAAATAGCAAAAGTGGATTTGAACACACCCTTAATGCTTTTGCACCATGTGCTTTAGACTTTAGAGTTTAGATCGTTAAAATAGAGCCCTAGTGTCTTTCACTCTGTGATATCATTATAAATGCAAAAATGACATTGTTTGAAGTGTCTTTGTTAAGATAGCATGACATAAACAAATACATCATAATGTATTTGTCATGACAACTGGACATTAAGACAACATAACCGGTTATAAATCTGTAATAAACATGATTGTCATGAGGCCATTATAAATGTGTCATGACTTTTATAACAGTGTCATTAATATTTTCTTGATCTTAACTGCAGCTGTACAAATTTAATTAAAAACATGTCATCAAATACTTTATTAATGACAATGTTATAAATTATTTGACTGAGTATTTCAACTTTTACTGAGAAATTTCAATGACAAATTTAGTTTTTTCCACTCAAAACGTGATCCAAAAAATATTCATGACATAAATGAGTTAATGACAGTTGTTGTAAGCATGCATAAAATCTATTCATATTCATATCAAGATGATGTAAAGGTGTGTTATGAACACCCCCTTCAAGTAATAATAATAGCAAATATTAATGTGTGTTGTATAAGTGTGTATTGACATTATTGGGTGAAGAAATGCAATGCTTGAGTTCTTGTATTGTAGACTTTTGTAAACAACAGTTGGGACATTTGTTCTCTTTACTTAAGATTTTGTTGATCTTAACCCTTGTGTTCTGATGAGGATGTTTTCATCCACTCTGAGGGGTTTTTGAGGCTTAATTTGGCCACATCTTTCTCTGTGTTTCAGCAAATGAAATGGGTTTTGGTGACAAATCTTATCTTGACACCTATTTTGGGAAAATGCTTTGGATTTTTTTTTTTTTACTTAATACACTGGGCAGATTGACAAGATAAAATCATGTATTCTTTATTGTTGGTAGTTTTTCCTGTTGGGGAGAGGTACAATTTGTAATTTTACTGTTGATCATAATGAGTTACAGTGCAGCTGTCAAAGTATAGTAAGTGTATTTATGCACAAACACTATCATTTGCTCTTTTTCTCCATAAAACTCTATATAAAAGCCAGACACTTATTTGCCCAGGCCTATCTAAAGAGTTAATTCTACCAACTGATGATCAACAGTAAAAATGAGAAATTTGACCTCTTCCCAACACGAAAATCACCAACAATCAAGAATGCATAATTATATGGTGTCAAGGCTTTGCAATGAAAAATTCACATCATAATGGAAGTCAGTGGGGCGAAAACAACCCCCAACATAACAAAAGAGTAGTACATTTGAACAATACACAAGGGTTAAGTGTAATATTAATTGGAATACATTTTTGGACTTATTTGCTGATGCATTTCACAATGTGTCTAGAATTATTGAATTAGTTGTTTAATTTGTTGTTAATGCAGTGAGGAAATGTACTGTGGCAGAGAGCTTAACCTGCTGCAGTTTAAGAAAACGCATGCAATTACAAAAAATGCCAGGAAATTGAGAAAAGATCTTCATCAGTTTGACAGCACACATGCTCCAAATTCTCCGCAAACACATAAAAAAACGTGATGCATTTTCAAACAGTGCAAACAATTAATAAAACGCTTTGCATTTTCTTACAACACAAAAAGAACAGAACACAATGGAAATGTTTCAAGGGGAGCCAAAAATTTGATGGGCATCGCTGTGCCGTGAATATTGCTCAGTGACGTTGTAGGTGATCTTTGAAAGATGAGTTTTTTTGTTTCTTTATTTAAATATCCTGACTCCTGTGTATTTAGTATTCATTAGCTTTTATAACCATAACTTTAATAGCTGGTTGTGTCACGTTTTAGGGTCTCCTTGAAATATTTCCATTGTGTTGTGAGAAAATGCAGTGTGTTTTCGTAAAATGTGTTTGCGTTGTGAGGATTTACAGCACATGTGCTATCAAACTGATGAAGATATTTTCTCAATTTGCAGGCGTTTTTTGTAATTTCACGTGTTTTCTTAAATTGCACCGTACATATGCTATTCTTATCACTTAAAAAGGTAAAAAATAGAATAGAAAATCTACACATCGCTGTTGCAGATGTTTAAAATAAAAACTCTTTTTAAAAGTATTTTTAACATGAAAAGGATAGCTTTTATGACGTGTTGCTGTTTTTTTTTTTTTTTTTACTGAAACTGTGGTCTTTGGTAATTCATAAAATTTCAACCGTTACTAGCACTGTGAGATAAAAAAAAACATATACAGGCTACATAAAATAATACCTTGTGACTCCAACACTGTATTAACTATTGTGTCATCTTCATTAGCAGAACTGCTCCAAGTCCACAATTACGTGCTTTGCATTTGAAGTGAGTGTTCTGTCTGTAGAAATCCAAGTCGAGAGAGTGGCCTTTCGGCAACTACAAAGGATTTTAAACAGGGTGACAAAAAGAGTGAGTTCAAGTATTTCATGATGATTTAATAATAAATGAATTGAGAAGATATATTTTATTAACATGTTCATCTCATATAATTGTTGCTTGATTTGTAATCAGCTAACAACACATATCCTTTAATATGAAATGTAGATTTTTAATGCCTTTTTAATTCTTGTATGAATATAGGGGTTGAGCAATAAAACTGAAACGCCTGGTTTTAGACCACAATAAATCATTAGTATGGTGTAGGGCCTCTTTCTGCAGCCAATACAGCATCACTTTGTCTTGGGAATGACAGATATAAGTCCTGCACAGTCGCCAGAGGAATTTTTGGCCATTTTTCTTGCAAAATAGTGGCCAGGTCACTACGTGACACTGGTGGAGGAAAATGTTTCCTGAACAATACCATGGCTCTTGATACAATACAAAGACTTGCTGTCTTGATCAGATGTGCCAGTACGATGCACACCAACAATATGTCCTCTTTTGAACTCTGATATGTCACCATAGTGTTGTGGGCATTGCAATATATTAAGCAAAACTGTGCTATTAATCTGCTAATTAAACAGTCAATGAAGTTTGACTTTGCTAAATTGGTCAGGGGGGCTAATAATTCTGGCAGTTGAATTAGCCCCCCTTTGAATTTTTATTTTTTTTTATTTCCCAAATGATGTTTAACAGAGCAAGGACATTTTCACAGTATGTCTGATAATATTTTTTTCTTCTGGAGAAAGTCTTATTTG
>CAIGQZ010000379.1:4509347-4560261 GCA_903798205.1 Danio tinwini
ATACAGTCTTTTTTTGTTAAATTGGATCCTGATTTGGCTTCAGTACTGACTAATCTACTGTATATGCACAAATATAAAATTGTAAAACCTATAATAAATATTAATTTAAATTTGAGATTTTTGAGCACTATATATACATACTGTTTGATTGATAACAAAAAAACATATAAATAAAAACTAGCATGTATCCACACATTGTAAAAGCATGTGTTGCCATACTCACCTGTCACACAGCTGAAATAGCAAACATTTTTCCACAGACAAGTTCGCAAAAGTGCATGCAATATTTTTAGGTTTCAGATTACTGCTGGAATGCTAGACAGCCGTTTGAAACATTACTTTTGTTTTCTTTAATAAGGATTGAGTTTTGAATTATATCTTGCGATGATCAACACAAATACAGCCCATAATTTGTATATGTAAATGACCAAAATACACCTTTATTAAAGGAAAGATGCTGTGCGTTTGAATTGCATGCAGGTTAACAAACTTTGATGTTAAATCACTTTGTCAAAACTCTATTTAGTAGTTTTAATCCAATTTAAATGTAGTGTGATTTGCAAGAAAATATCATTTCAGTCTATTTCATAATTTAATATTTAATTCAGTGTGCTACTTGTCATTTTTTTGCAGTTATATTTAGATTAAATTTAATGAAGTTTATTGGCATTTGCTGAATAAAAATGATTTAAAGCAAACCCTACACCAGTTTTAGTACAGTTTTAAAAGATTGAAATTGAAAGTAGCTTTAAAATTAGAGTTTTCAAGTCATGCAGTCTCTAAGATAGATTTCCAAGCAGCTGCTAGAGTATTCTGGATGCTTTTTATTTTGTTGTAGAGTGTTGCTATGCAGTTGCTTGTGTGTTTTGTGATGGTTGAAGCAATGTTTATTGCCATTTAATCACTAGAGTGTTGCTAAGCAGTTACTAGGAGGTTTTGGGTGGTTGCAAAAGTTGCTAGAGTGTTGCTAGGTTGTTGCTTGGATATTGCTGTATAGACCAAGGTATTGTAAATAGTTGCTAGGGTGTTACTAATCAGTTGCTTGAGTTTTCTTGAAGGTTCTGGGGGGTAGGTCTCAAACTCGATTCCTGGAAGACCACAGTTCTGCACAGTTTTAAGCCGCAGTCAAACTAGAGTTTGAGCGTGCAAAATTCTGTCATACGGTCGTGCAAAAAGGAATGGGATTATATAAGATGATTAGACATTAAAAAACCAGATTGCTCCATATTTCTGTCCAGAGAGGTCATGTTTTGATCTTTGATGGTCTTACACAATTACATAATGCGATTTCGCAGGTCAGAGTTCACCAAGCTTGAACTTTCTAAACATTTCTACATGAGCTGTTAGATTATGTAGGACTTGTCATAGCAAATACTTATTGGTGCTCTTTTGTTGATCCGATTACATCTATTGTCCTCATTGGGCATTCAGACAGGATAAGAGCATCTGATAAATTATTATTTATACCAAATATAACTTAATTGTTGTAGGAAATGTATTATCTGCAAGACTCTCTGTCTGTTTGTGCACTGAACTAATTACACAATACCACATTAAGTTACAGGACGAAATGGAGACGAAATGTCCAGTCTGTGAGCTCTACAAAGAAGAAAGTGCAAAGACTTTTTTGAACACCTTGCAACACATCTTAGAACAGATGAATGCTGAAAAAATATGTGCTCCATAGGAAATGAAAAGAAAACTTTAAGTACGTGATCTGAAGGAGCCGTTCTGCAGACACTGAAGTGGTTCTCCAGAGGTGGCAGAACAGACGCCATATTCTAAGCTACATGCCTACTGCACACATCTGTATATGCAAAGATATATTTTCATAAATAAATGACTTTTATAGAATATTTGCCACAATTGTGTGCTTTGACAACCTCTAAACCCATGACTTCTGTTTCATTGATTTTTCTGTGAAAGCCTATTTTGTTAAACAACATCTGTTACTTTAGAGTGTCCCTATTATTATGCTTTTACAGATGATATCTATTGCAAAGCTGCTTGTAGATGTAAAAGTGTAAATCTGATTTAGAAAAATACATCTTTTTTTCTTGCGCAAGCAGGTCTGTAACATGTTTGCATACTAGCAGCTTTGAGTCAGCCTTCAAACTGATACATTGAGCTTTTGACTGCAGCCTATAAATTGCTGATCAATCATAATAGACTGCCCCATCTTACCTCTCAGATCAGGTTCACAGAAAGTGTGGAAACAGGAACTTTGAAAACATCATTTCTGGAACTGTAAAAAATGAGCTGCTGCATTAATTATGAGAACATTATTGTTATTTTTTTTATATCTTTTATGCATGTACTATTAAAATTGGGAATTTGTTAACAAAATGGGGGAACTTACACAGTACAACAAATAGAATAATTGAAAGTATTTAAGTTGTCAGAAGGATTTAAATGAACCTGGGCTATGTGATGAGACAAGTTCACTGAACTAACTTTGACCTTTTATTACGTGTTACATCACAATGATACAATGTTACTCAACACTCTCTCGCTGCACTGTTTTTAAGGTTTTAGAAGAAAGTATAATGTAATGATCTTTACAAAAGGCCACTTAAAACCATTGCTGACAAACAAGCCAAGCCTGCTTAGATTTTTTGCAATGTTCTTCCTTGCATTTATTGTTTATCCAGATGATTATCAGTCTTAAAATGGCTTGTCGTGTTCACTTTGAATGTTTCATGTTGCCTTCAATGCCTTGTGTGCTCTTGAGATTAACAGCAGTTCAGCAATGAACTTGGCATATAGACAGAGTACACATTATTGCATTGTGCAAGCCAGATACTGCTGAATATCTGCGTGCAGAGACACAAAATCCTTTAACATCTAAACTATAGAAAGAATGTGGCGGACTATATAACTTAAAATGTCTAAGCATTTAAATTAAATGAGCTGTTATATAATGGACCACATGTTGACTGATTGCTTGCAGATTTATTGCAAAAAACACAAACCGATGTACAATTATTGACGAAAGCAATTTGACAGCATTCAAGAATATCAAGGACATGCTGACAGTTTACACTTTGGCAGTCTTTCAACATATATTGCTTTGTATTTCTTACAACCTGAATCTGCTGCCTGTTGAAGCATTTGCCATAATAACTGTCAGTATAGCTGCTACTAGACAGGAACATCAACACTAATTTATAGCAATGTTGTAGCAGTAAACATCAAATTATTTTGAATTAAAAATTCATCAAATAAATCATACATCTTAAATAAAAATCGAGTTGCAGGTTATTTCTTGTGGATAAGCATTTCATTTATTTATTAAATGAATTTATGTGTTTATTAATTTACTTTCTTACTTGTGGAAATGTGGAAAAATATGATGTATCAGGCTTGTTTTGAAAAAAAAAGAAGAAAATTCTGGGATGTATATAGGGCCTGAGAGTAACACTCCCCCAGTGCCAAATTCAAGAAAAAAATTACATTGTTGAGTAAGAAACAATTTCACATTAACATAAAATTCCTACAGTTGCAGTAATTTGATAAAACAACCATGTTTAGTAAACAGAAACATTATTAATCAAAATGGTTACAAGTTGCTTTTAAACGTGTTTCCCCAATTATGCCTGTAATTAGTACACATACATACATTCATTCATTCGTTCCTTCATTTTCCTTGGAATGAACCGCCAACTTATCAAGCATATGCTTACACAGCAGATGCCCTTTCATCTGCAACCCAATACTGGGAAACACCCATTCACACTCACATTCTCACACACACACTCACAAATTACTGACAATTTAGTTTATCCAATTCACTTACACTGCATGTCTTTGGACTGTGGGGGAAACCAGAGCACCCAGAGGAAACCCAAGTGAACACGGGAAGAACACGCAAACTCACACTGACCCAGCCGAGGCTCGAACCAGCAACCTTCTTGCTGTAAGCCGACAGTGCTGGCCACTTAGCCACCGTGCTAGTACACACTACACATACAGTTTAGTTGAAAAAAAAATTAAATACAAAATTAACCAAAAAAGTTTGCAGTCATTGGTGTGAAAGCAAGAGTGTATGGGTGTTTCCCAGTGTTGGGTTGTGGCTGGAAGGGCATCCGCTGCAAAAAAAAAAAAAAACATATGCTGGATGGGTTGGCGGTTCATTCCGCTGTGGCAACCCCTGATTAATAAAAGGACTAAGCCGAAAAGAAAATGAATGAATGAATACTTATGCGACTGTTCTTTGTAAGAAATGTTTTCTCCAAAGCTCTTGAGGGCGCTGTACATCTGCCTCGTCTGATTTTTTACGGAAGTTCACGGAAAGAAAACATTGGCCTTCGCTGCCAGGTTGAAGCGAATAAGACAGCTGTTAAAAGGTAAAATTCGACTTTATCCGCGTTTTATTTATGCATGTATGAATTTCAGTGTTATACAATTTGTTTGAAAATTTTAAACATGTCTGTGAAAATTACACGACGAGCTTCATTTGTAAAGCCAGGCATATGTTAGCTAGCACATGTGCTAATTCCAAACGGCCTGGATTAACCAAGAGCATATCACCATAAAATACGCAAGTTAAAACTAGAAGGTGGTAGCATGTTGTGTTAAACTCCTAAACCGTGCCATTTATACGCTAATAACAAGCTAACACAGTTTATTTAATCAGATCCCAATGCAAACGTCATGGGTCGCATCATATGCTGTGTGTCATGTTGTTAAATGTCTGCTTTTAGTCTAATGGCAGGAGTATTGTGATGATCGTGAACTAATCTGTATTGCTTTATGCGTTGTTTAGTATCGATAGCGTGTTGCTTGTGTTTGATGTGGTTCTCACGGCAGTGTTTCCGTCTGGATAACAGAAAAAGAAGAAAACAAAGAGATGTCAGACAGCGAGGACAGTGACTTCTCTGATAATCAGAGTGAGAGGAGCAGCGAGGCTGAAGAGGTGGAGGAGAATGAGGTAAAATACACTGTGATTACAGGACTGATTGACTATTTATCACAAACCAACTGGAGGTTAATAAATATAAATTGTATGTTGCAGCTGATACCATATTCTCCTAAAGATTCATTTCAATGGCTGGAGTATATTTAGGAAAGTGATTAAATATACCAATGAAACCTTAAATGCAAGATAAGCGCCTACAGTATTTTGTTAACTTATAAAATACATTTTCCATGATCATTTAGCATTACAAAAATGTTTTATTTAGAAATTAGCTCAGAACTGTAACTGTTAAAATATATAACATGATATTTTTGATAGTATGTTTGTTTTTGTGTTTTTTTTTTAACTTTAGGAATATGTAAAACCTTGTAACGTCTGCTAAATCTACAGCTTTGCTTAAAGGGAATGAACTACTTTATAAAATTTGGATTTAATTAGATAAAATTATGTATATGTTCATTTGCTTATAAACAGAGCTACTAGTCTCAAAATAATTTATTTGATACTAAAATTACATTTATTATTAATTTGTATTTGTATGGTAATTAATTTGTATTAATTTATTTTAATTATTTATTATTTTGAGGGAGCTTCACTTTGATCCTTCAAAAGAGTCTTTTAATGTCCAAGTTGTATTGTTTTATATATATTTATATATTAGTGGTGTAATGGATCACAAATCTGCAGTTCGGATCATACTATGGTTTTTTTTGTCACATATTGGACCATTTTTCAGATCAGCAAGAAAGTGAGGAGACAAATGTCATTTGCTTTCCATTTCTATAAAAATATTTTTGCAAAAAAACATTGGTTTTAACAAACAGAACTTAGTACCTGTAATGTTCATGTAACCTGTAATGTTAATCAAGAAAGAACCAGCTGAAAAAAGAAAAGTATTCAATATGAAATATGATCTTTGCTACTGTTGCTGATAATGCTAAAATATAGAAATCTAACATCTTGTACAACAGATCATATTTATCTTCAATCAATGATTTAACAATTCACACAAAACTTCATGTTTTATTTTACTGTAGGTGTATTATTTTTGAAAACCTATTCAGTGAAATATTTTTGATGGTTGTTTGTCGCCATCTGTTGGTTACACAGTATAATTGCTTTTACCAGCGTCAAAAATTCAACAGCCTCATGTATTATTAAATGGTGATTTTAATCTACCATAAACATCAGTGATTATATCTGAACTATAAACTGCTCCTCCCAGCACTTATGTGTTTAATTGTTTGTAACTCACTGAAAAAGGGTAAAAACTGAATCTCGAAGCAGATTTGAATGCAGCGCTTTGAAGAATTAATAAACGTATGCAAATTATTATCATTTGTCTTTCATGTTGCGCGGGTTTGAACTGAGATCACAATCTTTTAATGTTTAATTGTGCAGCTTTACACTGAATGCATTAATGCAGGCTAAACTAGCAGTGACATAAAACACATTAAATTAATAGCCTAAGAAAGCAATGTTGGATGAACCGACAAGTTCAAAATAAATTATTAATCCACGGGTTCATGCGTTTCGAATCGTGAGTCAAAAGTGATCGGTAATATATTTACAAAATGACTTTTTTGTGGCTGTTTTCTCTACTAAATTATGGCGAAAATCTTTGATAATCAAATATTTTGTTTTTTCCAAATATAAAGTCAAACAGGATAATTTATGGAGAAAACCTCTTTTGTCTATTTACTTACAATTTATTTCAATGATTGATTGATTCATTTTTTCATTCATTTTGCATCTTTGTTTGACTGTGTTTGTGCATTTTTTTTGTAGATTTTTCTAATGTATAGTCAGTGTTTTAGAAAGTCACCTGTTCCTGGACTATTCACTTATTTGTCCCTCAAATTAGTCTGCAGATAGTTTATTTCTAAATGATCTTTCTTTGTCAGATTCCTATCCATTTTGAAGCTGATGTTTTCCGATAAGTGCCAAGAGGCTCAAGGTCTCTGGTTGACATAAAATGAACCTATCGCAGTCCGTTTTATTTTTTAAGTGTTTATTACAGTTTATTATCATAGTTTAAAGGTTAAAAATGAAAAGAGCAAACACGTAGAAATGTAAACGGGCACAACTTATTCATTATTAATCTCTTAAAGGATGAGGAAGAACAGGGAAGTGTAGCTGGCAGTGACAAGGCTGAGGAAGAGGGAGAGGATTTGGAGGATGAGGAGGAATATGATGAAGAGGAAGAGGAGGATGACGACCGACCTCGGAAGAAAGCTCGGCATGGTGGCTTCATCTTGGATGAAGCCGGTTAGAAGAAGAAAAACGCTTTTTATTTTGCAAATTTCTTGTTATTCTAATTATACTTGTTTATGACATCTTCAGCTTGAGATTTTTATTTTATTATTATTGTATATCTGAAAAATATGCATATTGTTTCTTACTTGATTAGATGTTGATGATGAGTATGAAGATGAAGATCCGTGGGAAGATGGTGCTGAAGATATCTTAGAAAAAGGTGAGAAATTGATTTAAAAAATAGATTATTTGTTCGTTTTGTTGAAATCGATATATTTTAGGTTTTTTTTTTGACTCATTGTATAACTGATGTTATGATGCCCTCTCTCTATATATACTCACTAAAATAAACCTTGGGAATTGGAGCTAAAATCTGTTATGTTATCACTATGTGCTGTGTATATTATAGTTATATCATATTCTTAAATTGACGACATGGAGGCATTTAAAATGAAATGCTGTATATGAACTATGCTGTATGAACTGATTTTGTATGTATTTCTTGCGCTCATTGGTTCTTTATTTCTTGTGCATGCTTCCTTCAGTTAACGGTAAACCAACTCCAGATTCCTTGCTCTTTGTTTTCTTTCTGTCTAATTGAACTGATAAATTCTCAAGTGTAGGGTTGTAACGCTATACCAGTATGACGGTTTATCACGGTTTGAACGTATATGGTTATCATACATAACTATTTTCATATCTGCAGTTTTAAATAAAAATAACTGTGCATTAGCAACTTTCTGCTTCTCCAAGGCTTCTCTCTCCCTCTTTGCTTACACCCACGTCCAATAAGAAAAATGGCTGAGGCAGACATGCAGTGTGAGCTTCATCTTTCCCCGCCAAAAGTGAACAAATTATGTCAGGATGAATCCTGTCGCAGTAGTGAACATTGAGTTACAGTATAATAATGATGTTACAAAAGATGATCATGGGTGAATAAATTAAATGTAGTTCTGTCACAATGATCAATATATTGCCTTATCTTAAAACACAGGGACATGATCTCAATAATTTTTGTGATGCAATATATATCGCCCATGCATAAAAGTATATTCTAGTAACATTTTTGCTTATTGCGCAACATCTCTATCTCTGTTGGAGGTGTCAGTGTCAGTATGGTTACAAAAAACACTTATTTTCAAGTCGGTGTCTGACAACGGAAAATAGATCAGGAAGCAAATGTCGTAGCCTCGGTTACTGTTTACCTTGCACTTTTTTGTTAACATTTATTATTATTTATTTGTTTAGGATATACACTTTCACATTCGATTCTAATGCCTAAATATTAAATTGTTAAAATTACTATAATTCAATTAAATATTATTAAGAATGAAATATTATGTGTTCTTTGGAAGAGTGTATTGGCATTATGATGCTATTATATTGTCATTCCAGCATTATATAATGGGTTTCATAAAATGGTCTTAAAATGAAAATATTATCGTTTATCACAATATAATTTTGTGCAATATGTCGTACAACAACAAAAACATATCATGACAGGCCTAAATGTAGTAGATATATTGTGTGTCTGTAAATATCAAAGCATTGATTGATTGTTGTATAATAAAAAAAATAACTATTATTCTTTTAATGGTAATTGATACAAAAGTTTGTTTGATATATAGCGTAAATATTAGGCGATATTATCATCATACTGTGAAAATTTCATATTGTTACAACCCTACTCAAGTCATTGTTTCACATTCGGTAAAATCCATTCCCATGATCTGCACCCCTCTAACATGTTTGTGATGTTTAAAACCATTAATGTTTAATTTGCTTACAAGGAGCATGGATGGCAAATACAATTTGTAATGGTACACTTTTTTGTTTTTGCATCATTTAAAAATAAAGGCTAAATGTTTAATATGCATTCACAGAAAAGGGGACTGAATAGAGGGAACTGACTGAGTTCTGAAAAGGAACTAACTATATGGTCATTTGCCTGAAAATGCTCCTTTGAACAAAAAAGGAAAACCCAATTCCTTATGTTCATAGTATTCAAGTGTGTTTATTGTATTGCATCAGCTAACAGTGACATGACACCATTATCATGTAGTTTTCATTTTTAAAATGTCCCAAGTGTCAGCCTGCTCATCAGTGTTAATTTTCCTTTTTATTTCTGTTTACCTGGTCCTGTCTATGCCTGAAATGTATGTGTGCTCATGACATTGTTTTTTTGGCTCATGTTCCTCCCTCCCTTCCTTCCTTCCTTCCTCCTTCAACGCTGGACCTGAGCAGAAGAGGCTGAAGGTATGTGCTTAAATCTTCTGGAGTGCATGAATATTTATTCTTGTCAAACTGTGTGATCTGAAGCTGTTTTTACATGCCCTGCTTTGGTTTTAATTATTTTTTTTATTTTAAATGTATGCATTTTGAAGACAAAATTATTATCTCTTCTGAAAAATGTATTATTTTTCAAACTGAGTTTTTTTTCAGCACATTTTTTAAATATAATAGTTTTAGTAATTGATTTCTAATAAATAATTTGCCACAATAACAGTACATAATATGTTGCTAGTTATATTGCAAGATACTAGTATTCAGCTTAACTATGTTGATAGGTTATCTAAGCAAGTTAGGTTAATTAGGCAACTCGTTTGACAACAGTAGCTTGGTCTGTAGCCAATCAAAAAATAATAATTTTTTAAAGGGGGTAATAAAATTTACTTTAAAAAATGTAAAAAATATTTATCCAGCCAAACGAAAAGAAAGTAGTCTTTCTCTAGAAGAAAAAAATATTATGGGAAATACTTACTGAAAAGTTTTCTTGTTCCATTAACCCATTTAAATCCACCTGGAACTATAGTTGACGAAGTTCATAATGGGAAATATTTAGAAATATATATAATATATAAATATTTATATTTAATAAAATGATATAAACTGAAAATTCACAGGTGGGCTAATCATTTTACCTTTAACTGTAGATCAGATTTTTTTAAAGATTATACTATAGCATTATAATTTTTTGTTTCTAAATAATTATTATTTCTTAAATCTGTGTGGATATATTAAGTTAATATTAAGTTGGGGACAAAAAGTCTTTTGTAATGTTATACAGTGATATGTAATCACTATTTGGCACCAAATGTTATTTGAATTAGGTTTACCATTTAGCTTGAGTCATTTGTAGGGCCTGACTGAATCTGCAGGTGTTTTTTGCTATTTCTGCACAGAATTTTGCAAAAAAAAATCTGTGGATTTATGTGGAATGATTTTGGTAGAAACGTAACAAAAAACTTAATATATAAATAAAAAGTAATATCTTTTTAACTTTTAATATTTACAATGCAAATCCCATTAGATCCACTTATTTGGTAAACAAAGCAAGTCTCTCATATAAAATATCTTTTAAAATATTACTTTACAAACTGATCATATGAACGTTTTCATATTAGTCAATAAAATTACTGAAATTAATTTAAAAACTGAATAAATATAAATTTACGCACATTTACACAGGTAAATAAATAGACTCGATAAGCTAAAAATCTGCAGAAATCTGCCCGCGCAAATTCTGTGTGGGCCTCTACCTCATTAGTTAAATTATTAACAGATTATTACACTGGATATAAATACAGCCATTAACAGTTACTGTAATTATAGATTTTTTGTTTGTCTAGTTGCAATATAACTTGTTCTTCTTGCTATATAATTGTTTATTCTGTTTTCTTATTTTAGTGTCCAACCTTGACCATGTAGTTCTGGATGAGGATCACTCGGGTTCAAGGAGGTTGCAGAATCTCTGGAGGTGTGATGATTGCACTAATCGCACACTTTCACATTGCTGAAAATAAGGTCATTTCAAATACCAGTTTTATTATCTTTTTAGAGATTCACGTGAGGAAGCTCTGGGGGAGTATTACATGAGGAAATATGCCAAGTCCTCAGGAGGCGAACAGTAAGTTCATCTGCTTTCAAATCTACCATTTGTCATCTGTCATGAAAGTTGCCACTCACGTGTGTTGGAATTAAAGGAATGCTGGTTTACTGCGTAGGCCTCTCTACTGGTAGTATTAGCTTCAATTATCATGCCAAACTCCACCCACGGAACTGTGGCTTAAAATTTGAACTAAATCTTTCTGAAAGCAGATCCTCAGTGGTCTTCTGATTGGTTTAAATATACAGGATTTCTGAGTGTTGAGAGTGCAGTAATCTTGACCAGTCTGTCTGGAAAAAACTATGATGTTTATATTGATGACAATGCTCATTAACCAACATATATTACCTGCAGGATTCTTAAAATGTTTGGTTGCATTTGGTCATGGGTATTGCTAAGGGTTTAACGGTATTACTACTTTTATCGATACCACTTATTGATTCTGTACTTTAACGATTCTCTTAACGGTATTTTTTTTAGTGTTTTTTTTTTAATAAAACAAACAACAAACAACAAAAACAAATTGAACAGAATTAACAACACTTTATTTTATTATTATGTTTTTAATGTAAAATAAAACGAAACCAATAATTGTAAATTAAATAAATAAAAAGTTCCTGTAAAAGAATGTACAATGGTTTGAAGGAAAAGGACTAAAAGTTTTTAACCATTCTTCTGGAGAAATATCAACATGTCTGCCTTTTCTGGCAGAAGTTGGGATCTTTCTTGGTTTATCGTGTTCCCTACAGTTCAAAATACCCTCTTCGAGTTGCAAAATGCTGGTAAATAATCAGATAATGTTTAAGATTTTTCATTAACACATTCACATAAATGAGTTAACGGTGTTTTGGGAGTTAATGTAAAAATAAACAGTTTTTTTTTTTTTTTTAATAAGCATAGTTTATTATTAGGCTATTCATAGGCTATATTTGTAAATACAGTATTGTAAAAGCATTTTTAATGTTTAAGAATTATTTAGGAAAAGAAATACTGTTTTCGATGTAACCGAATGTGTGTTTATTAATCTATTAACATTATACTAATTTAGAGAGGCCTTATGTGATTGACTGCTAGCATAATGAGGTGGATGATGTACCTTTAGCTAGGCAGTCGAACACTTCTTATTTGTCTTTCTGCAGTTAATGCACTTTTGAAAGATGCTTAGCCAGATCTTGTATTGCGTTTCCGCTTAAACAAGAAAACAACTTGTTGTGTTTGTTGCAATGGGCATTGTCGGTGTCCATTCGGGAAATACAACCCGTTTGGTTCTCTCCGCCATTCCGCAAGCTTACGAGCTGTGTGTGTGCTTGGTGCAAGCCTCCACTGAGTGCGCTGTGAAGGCTTTAATACTTGACGTGCTTGCTGTTGTACTATTGGGCGGAAACGCAATCATTTCTCATGTGAGATTGCCAACTGTGCAGACGAATTTCAAATATTGCAAATTAGAAAAAGTTGGTCAGTTAAATTGTGCTACTGTAAGTAATGTTTATTCAGCAATAATTCTCCAGTACCGATAGCAGAACCGTTAATGTCAGAGCTTATCGATTCTTCAGTCTTTTATAATTTAGCACTGATACTGATAAAGTACCGAGTTTTGGTACCCATCCCTAGTTACATTACTTTGTGTTTTAGTTAAAATGTCTTCTGAGACATTCATGAATTGGTGATTTACGCACATCAGTCTGTTATTGTGAGATCTTTTTGTGACAATGAGCATTTGTTAATTTGACTTAAAAGCTGGATTAATAAAAATATGCAATATTCACTGCGTAAATAGTTAACAAAGACGCAGGTATGCTTATATTCTTGCATGTTTTTTTAAAGGCAGTGAAATCCTTCAAATATTCTGTCATTTTGGTCATAAAGCTAAGACCGTAAAGTGTCTTTTTATTTGTGCATTATCACAAATAGAGCAAAGAAATTTGCTTTTCTAGAACAAGAACACTTTCACTTTCAGTCATCTCAGTCTGCATGACATTTATGTAGAAATGCATCATCAAAATAATGAATGAATCTCAGAACGAAGCCTACATACTACATTCATGCATTACTATTACATACCTGTATTGCTAACAAATCATTAAGGTATTGAAGCATTGTTGTTGTAAACATTTAAAGACGTTTGTGAATGAATGATGCGTGATTGTGTGATGGCTGGGCTGTTATTCAATGGACATTTCCACACCCTTAAACATGACACAGATCAAATTGAAATGTGATTGGTTGGTCAACCTGTCAGTCAAACAGCATCAAGTGAAGTCCATGACCATTCAAAGCTGCCAAAGTTTCCAGATCTTCAGCCACTATTCTGCTGATTACTAAATCTTTTTGTTCTGTCTTTTCCCTCAGCTTCTATGGCGGCTCTGAGGATCTTTCTGATGACATCACACAGCAACAGTTACTTCCTGGGGTCAAGTATGAAAAAAATCTAATTTATTGATCATTAAACATGCTGAATTAAGTGGATTTGGGTTCAATAATTTTTTTTCCCTTTTATTCAGGGATCCTAATTTGTGGACTGTTAAGTGTAAGGTTAGTATTGGACATGCTTATGAGTAATGGGGTTAATGAGTGATTTCATGAGGTTAGGGTATGTGCAAGGTTTAATTAATCTGTTTTTTGTTTTTATTTGCAGATTGGAGAGGAGAGAGCAACTGCAATCTCTTTGATGCGGAAATTCATTGCTTATCAGTGCACCGACACGGTACGTTTTCCATAGTTCCTCTCTTTTTTTTTAGACCCATTTAGTTTGTCATGAAAGTGCAAGTGCCATGGTTGGTAAATATTTGATTCACACCATCTTAGCCATTGGTTTGTAAGACACAAACTGTACAACCTTCATCAGAGCTTAATAAGTGTCCTAGCATAATTTGTCAGACTGCACTGATATAAACAGATAACAGTGAGTTTAACTCATTAATTGAAAAAGGATCACCTGAATGTATTTTAGGATTTTGTCAAGTGCTTTAAGCTCTGCCACTTCCTACAACAACCAGAATTTGCACTTGAATAATAAATACAATAAAAAAAACTCTAAATAGCCCAGGCCCGTTTCCCGGATGGTTTGAGAAGTGTGAGCGCTCTGAATCGGGCTAAGGTACAGTTCACTTGGGCGGCCCTGGCCCGGTTGGAAGAGGTGGGCCTGAGCATGGTTCACTTGGGCTCAGGCGCGGTACGCTTACAGTGTGACTGCAAGCGTGCGTGAGCCCGAAACTGAAAGCCAGACGTGACTTTTAAGGGACTGTTAGATATAGATTAATAAATCATTCAAACTGTTCATTGAACGCAATGAACGTCGTAGTTTATTAAAGACGCAAACCCCTCACTGCACCTCAGCTGCAGCTTCAGCAAACCTCCTAATTCCTGCAGCAGGAGGACTTTATGATTGTTTATGAGTGTCAAAAGTGGCTGATCTGTTCAGCGAAATATTAGACTGCATGTCACCGCATATCAAACGACTTAACTAAAGAAACGATATAACTAAAGAAATCTCCACTGTGCTAAACGAGAGCGCTTACTGAGCAGCGCGTCATCGATGACGCGCCCAGGTCCAAATGTAATGTGAGTGCGGGTCATCAGGGGAGACGGGAGGGGGGACAAGCGTGCTTAGGCCCAGTTCAAGGCAACTGTACATAGTGTGAGTACAGCCTAAGACCAGTCAACCCACCAAATGCGGGTATATTTCAGCTGTGGCAGGTAAGACAGCCTCTTCTACTAGCCACTTTGGCTGGTTCAAAATAATTTTTTAATTGTAGTTTTCTTAAAAGCAGGGTTCGACAATAAGGATGGCCCAATATGCATGCAAATGTTATCTTAGATTAAAGCAGTACGACTGACAAAAATAGTGTTCGCGCGAGCAAAAGAAAGCAGGTGAATACCGAATGAGAGGATGATTACTCGCACACACATGTGATGTGCGCAACTGTTTAAAAAAGCATGCGCTCTCTGCTGCGATTTAACCTTTGAAATAGACTGGACAAAAAAAGCTGTGCTCGTGCACCCACAGTTCTGCTGCTCTCAAGAACTCCAGATGTTTTTAAAAATGTCTTTTTGCAACGAACATCAGTTGCCACTTTCGCTTTAAACCATTCTTTAAACAGGTTATTGTTGGCCTAATCATATGCAATCATATGTTCCATATCACACGATAGGCCTATGTTTTTCTCCTGCTTTTTTTTTGCTTACAGTTATTTTTGCAATCTTTTTTTATGTCAATTGTTTGGGTTTTTTTTAGAAAAAAATTGTTGAATAAAAACTGCACGTATACAGCTATATTTTGCTAGTTTTGGCACATTATTTAAAATTGTGGCTAAGAAATATATTTTTTTTTTTGGTGTGGTCAGAGAAAATTGTGATAAAATTTGAGAAAACAAATCTTTTTTAAAAGTGAGCCCTGAAAAGTCATGTGAAATTAAACTAATTGCTATACGGCACTATAAAACCACAACCCATTTGCTCATGCTCATTGAGCAAGCTCATACACGACAGAAAAAAATAAATGAATGAGGAAGCATGTGGAAATAACACAATCTTAATCAAGTAATCAAAGTCAAAATTTATGCATGTAAAATATATTTTCCCAGCAACAAAATTGTGGCAAGTGAAAATGGCGAGTGGCTAGTAATGTTGGAAAACTTACTAGCCACAGTGGCTGGTGATCAAGAAAAGTTATTCTCAAGCCCTGATTATAATTATGATTATAAAGATTTTGCATGCTTATATGATCACATATGACAGAATATGATACAAAATCAATGATTGCACATGGGAATGGTGCACAACAAATTATTAAAGTATCAGATATACATTTTTTTATTTAATTATATACCTATTAAATTTATTTAAAGATCACCATGAAGATGGCCTTGATTCTGGCATGATGTTAAATTATAAAAAATAAATAAATTCAGTAAAAAATATATAAAAACCATCAATCCTTTCTCCAAAGTCATATTGTAGGCCAATAGATTAGGCAAATACCGTGATGCCATGAAACCAAGATATATTTATCCAAGGTTATACCGTCACAATTTTATACCGGCCCATGCCTGCGATAGATATTAGAGGACAGGATATTTAGCATACGCATATTTGTATTAACTTTGTGCTTTGTTTTTTTGTACAGCCACTTCAAATCAAATCAGTGGTTGCCCCGGAACATGTCAAAGGTTATATCTATGTTGAGGCGTACAAGCAGACCCATGTCAAGGCTGCCATTGAGGGTGTGGGAAACCTGCGCATGGGCTTCTGGAACCAGCAGATGGTGCCCATTAAAGAGATGACAGATGTGCTAAAAGTGGTGAAGGAAGTGACTAACCTTAAACCCAAGTCTTGGGTTCGACTCAAGAGAGGCCTTTATAAAGATGACATTGCCCAGGTGAGTACATGGCCATATAGAAGATGTAACTGGAAAGGGATCCCTGTTGTGTTGTAACTTTTTTTGTGTTTTTGGTCAGTGGGAATAATTATTTGCGTTGTCACTAATACAGCTCTGCATATGTCAGTGATAAACCTCTGATATGTTTTTTTTTATTTACCTTTTTCAGGTGGACTATGTTGAACCGAGTCAGAATACAATTTCGCTGAAAATGATTCCTCGTATTGACTTGGATCGTATCAAAGCAAGAATGAGTATGGTAAGTTTCTCAATTTTTACAAAAAAGGCTAAACAGCACAACATATCTTAATATTTGATAAAAGTCAGATCAAATCAGCATATAAGCATGATTTCTTAAGGGTCACTGAAGACAGAAGTCAAGACTGATTCATACTTGAGCCTAGCTCCACAGTACAAGCCTCCGCTGAGTGCGCGTGCATGTGCACAGTGAGAATTGTATAAATGGAGGTCGTAGCCAGCTCCAAGTGGGTAGGACTTGAGCTCCAAGTGTGCTGTACAAACCTTCAGGAGTTTTCATTGATTTAACTTGCGGCATAAGTCCCTCCCGCTTGGAGGTCTGTGGGCTGCAGCGATACCTACTTGTGCACAGCTGCAAGTTGTGAAGCCTTGTATGCTTAATGCGCTTCCTGTTGTAATAATATTTGCAACAATAGAGGGTGACTTGGAGTAACTGTCATGATAAAACAAAGTAAAGAAGTCGGCGAGTTGCAAAATGAATTAATTTAACTAATATATTAAATGACTAAGTTGTGGAAAATTTTGGCAGACGCTCGTTAAAATTTTAGCTTTTAGCACAGCTGAGGAAGAGAAGGAGAAGCAAAGAGAAAGTGACACAAATTTATGACTTCACCGCCTTCCGAGCACCCCGAATTCTGAATGAATAGTGAAAATAAAAAGGGATATTTGACCTCATTTTCAGCTAAGTTAAGGGAAATGGCACTACTTGGCTAATGTTTTCTTTCCCAAACACACATTTTAGATGTCATTCATTAAACTCAAGTTAATGAACTGATTCTTTCACTATATTAGACTTGTCTCGATACAAAATTTCCGTAATGAAATATAAAAAAACGCCCATTTCTCGTTAACATTTAAGACACTGTTCATGGAGTTCTTAAACAGCGCTGATTGGCCATTGTGTTCACATGCTAAACAGAAATTACTATGATTGGCTGTGAAGGTCATCAGTTCACCTCGCCGCTGTTTACTGAGTGCAAACACAGATGAGCAATCCGCTGATGAAACGACTGATCTTCACGGCTTTAAAACGCTCCAATATCTGTCTATGTGTGTTTTCAATCTGTGAAGAGCTGTGAACTGATAACCTTCACAGTCATTCTGTTGAGCACTGGTGAATACTACGGCAAATCAGCTGTGTTTGAGCGCGCTCAGCGACGCTTAAATGTTATCGGGAAATGGACGTTTTTAAAACTTCGGTATCGGGACAACACTGTTACAGACAACACGAAGATGTGCTACAGAAGACTGCATTGTTTTATCGCTCACCGGGTTACATAGGCTGAAGCAGGGAAGCGTCCCTACGGTGTTTACCTGCTGCCATGAACTGAAGTCTAGGAGGACACTTAAGCGGGTTACTCCTAAAGAGATTATGATGTTGTTTGATGCCTAATGTGCTTTTAATTGTTTAAATTAAACTGAACTGAATGATATTAAAGTGTTGTTTACACCATTTCTGCATTTTGAAATCACATCAACAGCTATATTCCACAGCATATTGTTGCAATGTTTACAGTGCTGATCCTATACTTCCGGGTTTCTTCCCATCGCAGCCTCGCTTTCGTGTTTTAAAATGGCGGTCGCGTGAAATAAGTGTATGGCCAAGATAACTGCGTACTTAATGCAAAACCTTTTTGTGTGATTAAAAATTAAAAGTAATTTACTTAAAAAGCTATTGACAACCTGTGCACAAAATATATACTCAAAGCTTCAAAAGAAACCTAAAGGCCTTCACACGTTGTTTTTGGTTTCTAAAGGTGTTACACATGCACGTTCACCCAGCTTGGCCTGACTCGGCTACATCTTTGGATTACAAAATTTTCCAAAAATGTTTTGTGCTCCACCAGCTGAAATTAGGCCGCACGCACCCAAAGTGAACATCTGCCAACACTGCAATGATATCAAATTTTCTGCCCACACCTAAGCGAACTTGCAGGCTTGTTGAGTATAAACTAGCCTTATTGATGCTGAATTGTCAGCTTCACAATTTGAGTAATAAATTACATAATAAAATACATAAAAATGAATTGATTTCACAATATTATAGTTCATACTATTATAATGCATTTGTAACTAAATAAATTCAACCAGTTTGTGCGTAAGAGACTTAAAAACGATAGTCTATATACATCATGTGATCTGACTCTGGCTTTATTGTTCATCTTACAGAAAGACTGGTTTGCAAAGAGAAAGAAGTTCAAGAGGCCACCACAGAGGCTTTTTGATGCTGAAAAAATCAGGTGATGTGATTGTGAGCCTCATCATCAAACCTACTTGAATGCATCATTCGTACTGACATGTATGCTCTTTTTTTTTTCCACAGGTCTCTTGGTGGTGAGGTCAGCCATGATGGTGATTTTATGATATTTGAAGCAAACCGCTACAGCAGAAAAGGTTTCCTGTTCAAAAGCTTTGCCATGTCAGCTGTGGTAAGAGTCCTGTCCTTTCTAGTTCTGCCTAATTGATCTTTATTGGTTCACTTGTTCAACTCCTGTTTGTTTACATAGATCACAGAAGGGGTGAAGCCCACTCTGTCAGAGCTGGAGAAGTTTGAAGACCAGCCAGAGGGTATTGACCTTGAAGTAGTCACAGAGACAACAGGTAAAGACATCTAGATAAAAAAAAAACAATTACATGTGATATGCAGTATTTTACATGTCATATGCAGTATTTAAATATGCAACTTTCCAAGTAGGCTTACAAATTATTATATTTATTTATTTATATTATTAATTAGACATTGCTTTACTGTACAAACTATGGTTTTGCATTGGAAAAACTATGTAATTCTTCAGCAACTTGCCTGTAAAACATTTTTCATACTGCAGTTTTTAGTGCTGTTGTAAGCAAAAGGCCTTTACCAAATCAGGGTGTCCGCGGGGTCTTAAAAAGTAAAAAAATGTCTTAAATTCACTGAAATTCTGTCCTAAATAATTATAAATTAAGTCTTAATTTTCCTATGTTCATGTAAAGCTTCCCACTAGGGCCAACACGCATCCAGTTACCAACAATCCATCTTATTAGAGTCAAAACTCTATTTATATCTCTTTTTACCAACAGTATATGGTTTAATTATCATCCTTTACAGTAATATTTGTTTTAAAGTTTCCTGTGTATTTATAGTCCATATATGGTGAGGACACTGACCTGGACTTGTGTTGAAAAATGTGTATAGGGTTTGCTTGTTTTGGCAGTTTATTTAAATATGTGACTAAGAAATACCTAATTAAAATATATTATAAAAAAGTCCTGTATAAGTCTAAAATTTCATTCGTTTATGGTCTTAAAAATGTTTTAAAGTCTTAATTTTAAACTTTGTAAAACCTGCAGAAACCCTGCAAATATATTTACATTTATACCCTAGAAACAACACCCACACAGCATATGCTTAATGCTATATTCAAGTCATATAAATATTTATGTGTTGAAGGTCCATGAATGATAGTGTGTCTGTGAGAATACAGTCAAGTGCAATGGATGCAGTGTTTTGACCGTAAATTATAATCTTTTTGGGTTTTTACAGTAAAACCATAGAAGTGACAGCTACAAAATGTGTACAGTAAATGATTAAATATATAACTATTCAATTAACATCACCATCAAAAATTAGACTAACATAAAAAGGCAAAAAAAAAATTATTCATAGTAAAAATCCAAAAGCTATTTTTTAGAGAAGGTATTTCACCACAAAACATCTAATGTCGTAAATAACTCATAAATACAATCTTCCCAAAAGGGTTTGAAGTTTGAACACCATCCAACTATTTATTGAGTGATCTTTGGGATTACACAGCTATCTTTTTTTTTTTTGGCAGGCAAGGAGCGAGAACACAATCTCCAGGCAGGAGATAATGTGGAGGTGTGTGAGGGGGAGTTGATCAACCTTCAGGGCAAAATCCTGAGTGTGGATGGCAACAAAATTACCATCATGCCCAAGCACGAGGACCTCAAGGTGAAGAAATTGGGTGAATGAGATGTCAATCATGTTCACCTGATCCTATAAAGCCCCCGTGAAATGTGTTTAAATCTCCTGAAAATTTAGTTCTGCATGATAAATCCCTTTTTACACTGATTCCTGACTTCTCACTTTCCTGACTTCTTTTAGGATCCTCTTGAGTTTCCAGCTCATGAGTTGAGGAAGTATTTCCGTATGGGTGACCATGTGAAGGTCATTGCGGGGCGTTATGAAGGGGATACAGGTCTCATAGTCCGTGTGGAGGAGAACTTTGTCATTCTGTTCTCTGATCTCACCATGCACGAAGTAGGTTTCACTATTAAACTATGGAAAACACAGTTTAGAAAAACAACAGTTTTGTTGGGGTTTTTTTTTTTTTTTTTTTTTTGGGTCTGAAATGTGTTTCTGTTGCAGTTGAAAGTTTTGCCCCGGGATCTGCAGTTGTGCTCTGAGACGGCCTCAGGTGTGGATGCTGGAGGCCAGCATGAGTGGGGGGAGCTAGTACAGTTAGACCCTCAAACTGTAGGTGTCATTGTCAGACTGGAGAGAGAGACCTTCCAGGTAAAAACTTAGAGAAACTGACTTGTTCAAAAGTAAAGAAAACTGTCTAATAGTATGCACTCGGTGGGTGTCATTTTTGTACTACAATATCACTTTTTTCTCTATAGTCCTTTTAAGATTAGTCAGGTTACTCTGAACCTGTCCTAGAAGTGCCCCAGGGCTGTATGTTAGTTACACAGTCCCTAAGTTTGTATTGCGGTAACATGTGAAATCTTCAAATCCATCTGACAACAATATCAGGAATCAGGGCTTTACAAACAAAGGTTTGTTGTATGTAGTTTCAACATGCACTAAGGATTTCAGAGTTCAACCTATTCCGTTTGCTTTTAAGAACATTTTTTGCCTTTAATAGCTATTTTTTATATTCAATTAAATCACTGCTGTTTTTTGTCTGTGTATATTCACCAAAACTACATTTATTTGATCCAAAATATTGTAAAAACTGATGTAAAATATTTAACAATTAAAAGTATATATTTTATTATTTGTTAATAGAATTTAATCCTTCCTTGTACTGCTGAAAAGTCATGTTTAGTTACAGCACTTAAAGTAAAGCACGTAAAGGTTCCATTTAGTCCAGTATATATATATATATATATATATATATATATATATATATATATATATGAAGAGTTCAGATGCCCATCTGAATTTTTCTCCTAAAATTAGCATTTTTCTCAGGCTATTATGTATAAGTTGGGTAATTTGCATTTTATGTCAATTAATATGTTATATTTGAATTGCCTTTAATGTAAAATTAATAAACATAAATATAGGAGTCTCAGAAAAAGTTTTATTTTAAAAGAAAATTTCAGATGGCACTTTTGAATTTCTTTTGCATCTGATCTCTTAATATATGAGATTACAGTATTTATGTATTCTTTGTTAATGTTAAGGAAAACAAATTTGTTTGTGGTTAGTTCCTTAACTTACAATGCATAAACTAATGTTAACTTAAACTTAAAGCAAAACTTGGGATTTTAATAATGTATTAATAAATGTTGAACTATAATCAGGAAAGGCTGTATATGTATTATTCATTCTTAACTTACAATAGTAAACACAGTAACTAAAACTAATGGAACCTCATCGTAAAGTGTTACTGAAAAACGTTTGAAGTGAAATAAATGACTTTACTGTAACTTAAAAGTATCAAATTTTTACTGATCTCAGACTTTTAAATGTTAATGTATATAAATAAGCAGAATATGCTATGAAAACATTCAGTATAGACTGCAATCTATAAAATCTGAAAAAAAAGTAAAACTTATGTTGTTGATTGAAAGGTAGGACTTTCTTTCATACAGTTTTCATATTGATTGATATTTTCTGTCAACTTAGATTTTTTTCCCCCACAATGACTTGTTTTCAGGTCCTGAACATGCATGGGAAAGTTTTAACAGTACGGCACCAGGCAGTGAACAGGCGGAAGGACAACCGGTTTGCTGTCGCTCTCGACTCTGAGCAAAACAACATCCATGTTAAGGATATTGTGAAAGTCATCGATGGACCTCATTCGGTAATTAATTGGAACCTGCGTTTGACAGTTATTACAAAACAAAACTGCATTTGGTTAACATTAAGTTTCCTCTGTATGATTTTTCTTTTTTTCAGGGCCGCGAAGGTGAAATTCGCCACATTTTCAGAGGTTTTGCTTTCCTTCACTGCAAGAAGCTGGTTGAAAACGGAGGCATGTTTGTTTGTAAAGCACGTCACCTTGTTCTGGCAGGCGGCTCCAAGGTATGTGTCTTATTACAATGTTGGACAAACATGCTTTTCACAACATTGCAGTCATTAAACAGTCCTCCTCTATTTTCAAAGCCCAGAGATGTGACCAATTTTACAGTGGGCGGCTTTGCTCCTATGAGCCCACGCATCAGCAGCCCAATGCACCCTGGAGGAGGCGGTAAGTGTCTTCATGTAATTAAGGGTTGTAAAACAGTGGTGGAGGATCAGGCTTCAGGAAAGATCAAGTCCTGCAGAAGGATTTCAAGTATTTAAACTTATATTTAAGCAATAAAATTATGATTATTATGGATGTTTTATCTTTCCTCAATTTACTTTAGACATTGTCCACATTCTTAGCTCTGCATAATAGTTTTTAGCAATGCATATTATTGAATAGAAATTAGCTTTTGATATATTTACAGAAAAAAAATTGCTAAATGTTTTCATGGAATACTTAAAGTAAGGATTTTGGCATAAATTAAAAATCTATAATTTTATTGCTGGCTGTTCCTATAAATATACCTGTGCAATGTAAGACTGATTCTGTTTTCTAGTGTCTGATATTATGTAGATGTGTATTAAAGGAGTAATGGCGTTCAATCACTTTTGTGCTATTATACAACAGCATTTGTATTTAAATTGAATGTGTTAAGTCTAGTGTTTTCTATGTGGTTATCATAGAAACCGGTTACTTTTTCGCATGGTAATGAGATATTATATATTTATTGTTTTAGCTGTAAGTATGATCATCTGAATGTATGATATGATGGATAACAATGTTCACTCTTATTAAAAGTAAGGTCAAAGTATTGAAATATTCTTTAAGGGTCACAAAACACCAAAACACATTTTTTGAGCTGTAGACAGTCATATATGTGTCCCACGCTGCTATAAACACTATTAGGGCACATATATATCACTAAAAATGAAAATTGGTTGTTTTTGCGTTATTTTGAGCAAATGTTTTCTTCCGGTTTGAATCAAATTTTTGAAGCTGCGTCACGGCGCTTAGATACTTGCGTGGAGACTGGATGTCTGTACTTGCGAGTACATTGTGACGTCTCTGAGTGTGCGGCATTAATTCATGAGAAAGATTTGGTTCAAACCAATCAGAGCGCTTTATTGTGTATGTGGTGTAACTTCATTATAATGCATGATAGCTTTGAAGATCTGTCACAGTTTTCAGACGACAGAGAGATGCCACGTTGTGTTGCCAAAACAAGTGAAAGAAGGAGAATTTGGAGACATTGACGACCCATGTGTTGACGTCAGTGTTGCATTTATTAATGTGCTGCGTTTATTATTGTGCTGCAATAAAGGTTTTGTTTTCATTTTCCCGCTATAAGAGCGCAGCTGCACTCACGTGTGGAATACAGTGCACGGGACAGAAATGCATTTGTAAGGAACATGTTTATGTTAGTAAATGCTGCTTGTAAACATGTAAACGCCACAATCAAACTACTGTTGTGTAAAATTTTCGTCGCATTTTGTGACAGGATAGTCTATACACACACAGCTTTCTGATGCTACCTACCGAGTGCATCTAAGTTTACGAGAAATGCGGAGGATTTTTTCTCCCATACGCCGTGCAGTATCAAACATTCCATTAAAACTCCACTCTCCAGCAGTTTTTCTCGTTTGTCACTGGGGACTTGCAGGAATGTTCCTGAATAAAAAGTGAAAGTGCCAAACTGCAGTTAAAGTCGACAAAGTAATAATTTGGAAAATAATTAGATTACTGATGTCCATGTAAACACAGTCGCTGTCTTTCTCTCCTGCGTCTGTGTGTTTGTTTTGCCTCCAGTGTTGCCAGATGTAGCTGATTTTTTCATCCGCACAATCGGATTCAAAACCGCCCAATCTGGCAACACTGTTTGCCTCTCCTCTGTGAAAATTAGCACGTGCCCAAATGGAAACTCCCATATTTGCAAATCCTTCCCTTTTTCCCTCCCTTGACACTCCCACCTAAACAGAGCGGGACATGCCCACTTTCCTGACTTTTTCCAAACTAGAGGTTTGAAAACACCCTGCTGAGACAGTGGGGTTTCATGGCCCTTTAAAGCTGTTTTACTGATGATATTGTTTTACTGCACGCAAGCTGCATTGTGCCTGCAAAATCAGAGAGCAAAAAAGTTTATAAATATTTATTACTTCTGAAATGTTAATCTGTTTTACAAGCATTTTTGACAATGAAAGTAGTTTCAATAAACAATTGTGTGGTTTAAAAACTTTAACTGGGGAAAAAATCTGCCTTTAACTTCAAAGAAATTGAGATTTACCATGATTTATTATTCTCGTTATCATTATAATGAAGATTTATTGTTCTTGTTAACATTATAATGATTATGGAAAATTTTATTGTGATAATTTTTTGTCCATATTGTCTATCCCTAACTTATAATTCAATAACGTATTTCTCTAGCAACATTAAGTTGTGGTCTATCTAATTTGAGCTTTTGGATCCTAGCATTGACATAATGCAATTTTAAAATTATAAATTCTTCATTGTGATTTTTTGTCTTTTCTATAGGTCAGCCGCACAGAGGTGGAGGTGGTGGTGGTGGCGGCGGCATGGGCCGAGGTCGTGGACGACGAGACAATGATCTGATTGGCCAGACTGTTCGTATATCCCAGGGACCATACAAAGGTTCAGTCATTTCAAGCAACTTTGTTACAGAATATAATATAATGATTTTAAATATGGTTTAAAGTGACCCTATTAGGCCATTTTAAAGGCTTCTCATATTGTGTTCGAGGTCACATCACATTCATTACTATATTTGAAATTCAGATATGAACGGTAATAATGATGATAATGATATGATAATGTAATGATAATGTAAAAGATTAGGAGAGTTTAAAAGACATGATGGAGCACTGAAAGCCACACATAATGTATAAGAATTCCTATGCATTATACATAACCGTTTATTTCATCTCAAGTTGACAGTATAAAACAAATTTGCTGCTTTGCTCGATTTCTGGAAAATAATGTGGACTCATTTTAGGCAGTTCACAATCAGTTGTTATTTTATGAGACATACTCATTTATTGTGCTCTTTGAGCTTTGAAATGTGACAATTTGACGGAATGCCACATATTATGCAATTTTACATTTATACAGTTTCGTGCAAATTAATTTGAAGCAATATTATATCTGAAAAGCAACCTAGACCATTGTACATTAACTATATCATGTATTTAAATAAGTAACGTAATCCTGAAATATTTGTTTCTCGTCTCAGGCTACATTGGTGTGGTGAAGGATGCCACAGAATCCACCGCTAGGGTAGAGCTCCACTCGACCTGCCAGACCATCTCTGTGGATCGCCAGCGTCTTACAACTGTGTATGTTATCAGTTGGTCAAGTAACTTGGCCTGCAGCATTTCAAATCTTTTTTTCAACATATAAACACCAACATAATATTTACCCTTCCTCTGCTGTATCCACATTTGTTTATTCATATTCAAACTAGCAGTAAAAGTGCAATAGTCTCTGCTTCTACTTCCCACACCCTCATTAGTCTGCAGACTATATTTTGCTTGTCTTATGTGTTATCTTTGATTTGGAATGAGTGAACTCATAGCACCAGTCAATTTTAGGATCATATCGTACCCCTCAGAAAATTCTGGGTAGATGGTCCCTTTGTTGATATCTGTAATTCAACACTGCTGTTTAAATGTTTGAATGAAATAGATTGGGAAAACCTGTCATGCTAATAAAGAGTCCATTCATATGAATAGAAATTATGCTAAATTAAAATGCTAATTTTCTCAATTAATATTCCAATTTAACCTAATTAAAAATGTTTTAAAATATTGTGTTTCTACTGTACTATACTAAGATTGGCATATTTAAATATATATTTAAAATGTACATTTAAATTGTAATATTTTGTTACTTCAGCATTCATTACGTCTGTCTTTGTTGGCACAGAATTTTTTTAAATATATTTTTTGTTTTTTTTTTAAATACGATGACTTTTTTAATGTTAGTGGTAGATTTCGTGCATAAATTTTGCTCTCCTCAATATTCTGAAGTTTTACACCTTTATTTTTTTCTTTTTTTCTTCGATCAGAGGTGGCAAAGAAAGACAAGGAAGAAGTTCCACCCATCTACGAACTCCTATGTATGGTTCCCAGACACCCATTTATGGTACTGGCTCACGTACTCCCATGTATGGTAGCCAGACACCCCTCCATGATGGTAAGAATCTCTCAAATATAATATTTTAGATGTATTCTGCAACACCTTTTAATTAATATCACCTTTAATTGCTCACAGGAAGTCGTACTCCTCACTATGGCTCCCAGACTCCTCTTCATGATGGGAGCAGGACACCAGGCCAAAGTGGTGCGTGGGACCCCAACAATCCAAACACACCATCACGGTAAGAAGGTCAGCATGGCTAAAATTCAATCAATCCCATGCACCTCTGCTTCAATACATTTTCCCCTTGTTTTTAGGCCTGACGATGAGTATGAGTTTGCCTACGATGACGAGCCCTCGCCATCTCCTCAAGGCTATGGTGGAACGCCCAATCCTCAGACGCCTGGATACCCAGAAGTGCCCTCTCCGCAGGTCAACCCTCAGTATAACCCACAGACTCCTGGGACTCCTGCCATGTGAGGATCGTTCAGATGCTCAGATACTTTTCTTTTATTCTGTTTTAAGAATATATTAAAGTGAGTGTGTTTTTGCACCATAGGTACAACACAGACCAATACTCCCCGTATGCAGCACCTTCACCCCAGGGCTCCTACCAGCCCAGCCCCAGCCCACAGAGTTACCACCAAGTGGCACCAAGCCCGGTGGGATACCAAAACACACACTCGCCTGCCAGTTACCACCCCACTCCATCACCCATGGCTTACCAGGTACAGTTTTGGTTGTTAGTCAAGTACTAGATATTTTTCTCAGCAATATATAGAGCCAGACAGAATCTGCAGGCATTTTTTGCTATTTCTGCACAGAATTTTGTAAAAAAATAATCTGTGGATTTATGTGGAATGATTTTGAGAGCATCCTAACTAAACTCAATATGTAAAGTAAAAAATAATACCTTTTTAACTTTATTTAACGTTTACAATGCAAATCCAGTCAGATCCACTTATTTGGTAATCAAAGCAAGTCTCTAATATAATATGTACTAAAAGACAGAAAATGTGACTTTACAAACTGTATTTTAAATAAATCATATGAACATTTTTATACTAGTAAATAATATTACTAAAATTAATTAAAAAAACTGAATAAATATAAATTCACACACATTTACACAGGTAAAAAATAGATCAACGATGGGCTAAGAATCTGAGGATTTCTGCATGCACAGATTCCGTGTGGGCCTAGCAGTATATAATGAACAAAGCAGCATTAGTACACTTTAATCATAGCGATGTGGATATCTTTGCATAAGCTCTTCAGTTCAGGTCATATCACATTTATAAAGTGATTATTGCCATATTTTTATTTGTGTAACAAATGCAGAGCCTCAAAGCACATCTAGCTATTACGTTACTGTCATGTGCCAACAGAAGTTTAAAGCTCTTTAACAGCCAGAGCTACATTTGCTGGAAAGTATACACTGACAAGCTGTTTCAAACTCCAAGCTAATTGAATTTGTTCAAAATGACATAATAATAATTCCTTACATTTATATAGCTTTTATAAAGTGCTTTACACATTTGGGGGATCTCCTCATCCACCACCAGTGTGCAGCATCCACCTGGATGACAAGACGACAGCCATATTGTGCCAGACCACACACCAGCTGATTGGATTGGTGGAGAGGAGACGGCGTGATGAAGCCAATTATGATATGAGGATGGTTTAAAGGCCATGATGGACATAGGCCAGTGGGCAAATTTGGATGCCAGGGTTAAACCCCTACTCTTTTTCAAAGGACATCCTGGGATTTTTAACGACCACAGGGAGTCAGGACCTTGGTTTAACGTCTCATCGGAAAGACGGTGCTCACTGAGCAGTATAAAGTCCCCATCAATATACTGGGGCGTTAGGACCCACATAGACCTCAAGTTGAGCACCCCCTGTTGGCCTCACTAACACCACTTCTGGCAGCAACCTAGCTTTCCCATGTGGTCTCCCATCCAGGTACTGACCGGGCGCAGCCTTGCTTAGCTTCATGACCTTTTGAGAGTTGCAGAGAGCTAGCTGCCGGCTACATGATACCAGCTCATTTTTAAGTTTTCCTTTAAGAACCCTTAAGGGGTAGTATCGTCCCAGAATTGTAGTCTGCTTTTTACATTTTGCTTGCATTTATTATTGCACACAAGTTTTTTGTCATTAAAAAAATGCAGCATAGGGACTTATTACAACAACCGAACTGTCGGTACAATTTTTACATGCTTAATCTTCATATACAATTCTATTCCAGAACACCAAAACCTAAATGAAAAGTTCATTTAGCTGAATAATAATAATTTATAATATGATAATTAAACAGATTATTTAAATTGGACTGCCCATCAGTTAAAACTTTTGTTTACAAACGTCTAAAATTGCACTTTTTATAATACAATTATAAAAAACTAATACAAGTTTTATAATACACGCTGTTTTATTGACATCTAGAAGCAGTTGAAACACTGATTGATTAAATATAACACATTTCTCTAACATCTATGGCTGTTTAATCATAACTTCTAAAGTTTGTAGTTTAGTTCTTATGTAGCACGTTTGTAGTGCCTTAAGACAACCAAACAAAGATTGCAGCAAAGACAATAACAGACAACAATTTAAATAAAACTGCAAGAGTAGCGTCTCATCAACAACAACTCAAACCACAAGAAATGAAAATGCCTCTTCAGAGCCATTTTAAGAGAACAAAGAGTGAAGCTGAGCGAATGTCTAGCAGAGGCTTATTTTGTTCTTGTTTAAAACACATTTTACTGGACTGTCCTGCTTTTAATGATTCCAGAAGCCTTTTTTTATGAAATAAACTATTATATTTAACAAAGTAACACCAGAAAAAAATTGTAAAATTATTGTCATGTATTAACACTAAACATTTGATTTAATTTTATGTATTCCTTTGCTTGTTGTTTTTAATTGTTTATTTATTATTGAAATGTTCTTGCCATAAAAATAGCCTTGATTGCTGACATGGCATTTAATAAAAAATACATTACATCAATTCCGTTCTTGTTTTTGTGCTATAACTTGATGGGAATCTGCATCAATCATGTTAAATTATTAGAAATAACTTCAGTTCTTGGGTGAATTAATTAATTTTATAATACATTTTTTAATGTCTTCCCTGTAGATATTTGTATATTAGATATTTATATTATCCTGAACTTTAAAACATTTAATGAACTGAAATTAATTTTATATTTGATCAATGAATTTCCCCTTTAAAAATGTTTCAATTTCTGAAATTTCAGTGTAGCTTGAAGCAATAAGGCTTGTTTATTGGCTTTAAAATGACTCTTTATTGGCTATAA
The DNA here is from genome assembly GCA_903798205.1 of Danio tinwini. Taxonomy (NCBI): domain Eukaryota; kingdom Metazoa; phylum Chordata; class Actinopteri; order Cypriniformes; family Danionidae; genus Danio; species Danio tinwini. The sequence continues at coordinate 4,539,754 of CAIGQZ010000379.1, forward strand.
TGATAAAGAATTGAACTGTGCTCTATTTGATCCTCAGGCCAGTCCAAGTCCCAGTCCAGTAGGGTACAGTCCCATGACTCCTGGTGCTCCGTCTCCTGGAGGCTACAACCCTCACACCCCTGGCTCCAACATTGACCAAGCCTCCAATGACTGGGTCACCACAGACATCATGGTTCGTGTGAAAGACACATTCCTGGATGGAGGTGTTATTAATCAGACCGGCATTATCCGCAGCGTCACAGTGAGTCAAGTTTTAAATCTTGTTCATTTAGATTTTTATTAGATTCTTTTGACTACTAAGTCAATAACATAATTATGACGACCAACTAGAATATGCAAATCCATAACTCACATGTTTCTGCTTGCAGATTCTAGCAGGTAATACATGTTTAGTTCCAGTTTTATGGCTCAGTTTTAGATTTGGCAACTGAGACACTGGATAACTGTTGATTATTTGATCGATTGGCTTTAAGAGCATTTTATTATTAGATGTCACTGCTTCATGGTTGTGACGTCTGAAATAATAAAAAAAAAAACTTAATCCTGTTTCTTTTTCACAGGGAGGAATGTGCTCTGTTTTCCTGCAAGACACTGAGAAGGTTGTTAGCATTTCAAGCGAACACCTGGAGCCTGTTACACCAACCAAAAACAATAAGGTAGTGATTAGCTTATGGAAATACAAGTGATTGATTTATTGTTATTATGTTTCAGGGTTTTATTTAATGCAAGGTTTTGGGTAATGTTAAGGTGGAGGTGTCTTGCAGGTGTCCAGTTATTTTTCAGTTTCTTTCCTTTTCTAGGAGGTGCATAATTCTGAGTACTGAATAAAACTTTTTAAAATTCTCCCATAATTATGAATGGACAGCTAAAATCATATTTTTAGAAGTATTGATAGTTAACAAAATGACGGAAATTAAATGTTGTAGTTGGATATGAAAATGCAGTTTTTTTTAGATCAGGGGTGCCCAAACTTTTTCTTATAAAGGGTCAAAAACCAAACTTGATTGAAGCTAGTGGGCCGAAGCTAAATATAGTTGCCATAGGGAATTTCCTAATTTATTTAATAGTATTGACAACATTGCTTTATATTAAAACTGCATATTTTTTGTCATTTTATAATGAACTTATTACAGTAAAAACAAAACAAAAAAAACAATCTCATTAATAACAGAATGGAATTACGCTAGTTTTTGCCTTGATTTGCTTGCTGATGTCTTCTGCATAGTCCTCTATCTGTCGAGTGACATTTACATAAAAAAAATCATTCATTCATAACATTTAATTGAAACTTGCTTTTCTTTGTAGCTCAGCAATAAAACAAACAAAGAAAAAAAGGTTACGTCAAATTAGAAATGACGATCTATTTTAAAGGCATTCACCCCAACCCTCTCCATCATTCTCAGTCTCTTCTTAAATTGGATGGTGGGTCAAATCAAAGGTTACAATGGGCCAACTTTGGCCTGTGAGCCATGCTTTGGGCATCTCTGTTTAGATGTTAAAAATATAAATATATATAAATATATATAAATATAAATGTTTTAAAACAAATTTACACTAGCTATGTTTTCATTATAAGAGATCATGTGATAAAAATGTGTGTGAATGGATAATCCAGCAGGCTGAGCACATTGTAAAACATCTGAAATGTTGTTTTGGTCATTCTAAAATGCCTTAACCATTTCAGTATTAGTGTTATTATATTATTAATTACCTCCAGTATTGTCATGGTTTCTGTGCTCTGCATCTCATTTCTTCAAACTCCACCACGCGTTCATTTCACGTCAGCATTTCTTCTGATTACTAAATAAAGAAAAGACTCATGCAGCTTCTCTTACCGCAGCAAATAGCATTTTTACTTTTGATATTTGGCTCCAGTCAATCAGAAAGTGATGATTTTGTTTTCTTTGACTCATTGGATGAAAACACTGCTTTATTTGCACATCTTTTATGGAATATTCCTGTTTTGTGCATTAATTTAATTCACATCTTTGGATGGAAACATAGCTACTGATGCCAATGTTGCTAACAACACAAGCACAAGGCTATTTTCTTCAGAAACTATAAACTTTTTGAATCAGGTCCATTACTTTTTTTCCCTCCACAAATGAGAAGTGCCAAGACATTTACTTATTTGTGTAGCATTTCAACAAAGTTACAAAAAAAATAGAAAATCTGAAAAAATATTTGTTATTTATCCACCAGAAGGTTAATATGAAGTGTCAAGCTTTTATCAAATGTGAAATCCATGCTTTAGAGTGCACAGTTTGATTGTATCAGCTAATTATCTTTAAGGAATGAACAGTGAAGAGTTTAGAAAATAAACGTGCAATAACAGAGGCGAATAATTCATTTGGTATTACACATAGCGCCTCCTAATGAGCATCCTAAATTTAATGGATACAGACTTTTGCTTTAAGAATCTTGTTTTATGTCACAATCACTTGTCAAATGACTGAAATAAATGCATGTGAATGTGCTCCCCAGGTGAAGGTGATTCTAGGAGAGGACAGGGAGGCCACAGGAGTCCTGCTCAGTATCGATGGTGAAGACGGCATTGTTAGAATGGAATTGGACGAGCAGCTGAAGATTCTCAATCTCCGCTTCCTCGGGAAACTGGAAGTGTGAAGAACGCCACCCATTAAAACACATTTTTCTATATGAATGCAGTTTGCTGCAGAATAGTCACTTTCCGTGAGCTTTATTTTTTTTAATTAGTGGATGGTTTTAGTGGATAGTCTTCTTTTTCTGTTTCCCTTGTGGTGTAGAAACGTTTTTTGGCAAATTGATTCCACGTCAAATAAAATGTGAACTGCAAGTTCCTAAATCCATCCATCCTGAGTGTTCGCATGAAATATTTCATAGCTGCTGGCTGTTCGTTCTGAGACTTTTACTGCCTGCCCATACTTCCAACATCGATCGTAAAGAGGAATTCCATTGTTATGCTCTTATGAGTGATTCGAGCTCCAGCAGCTGAGAGAAAACTGCTGTTCCCAGCGCCATAAAAGATTATCCAACATCATGGTCCATTACTTTCTGAACCTTTAATGTCATTGATAGTTGACGTACATTCAGACTGAGCACATTAAAGGTTTTTCAAAACCCTTTCACCATTTTTGCATTTTTATTGTGATTTTTTTTAATGGCTTACTGAAAGAAATAAAGCATTTAAGGTTGAATAAATTCATATTCAGAGTATGTCTCTAAAGTAGAACACAGTCAAATGTGAACATGTCTATAGTTTCAGCTTCAGTGAAATGAGGCAGCTTCTCTTAGTTACATGGCTCATGAGGATTGTCATAGTTAATTGGGACAAAAAAGATGGTGGTGTTCTTCGGACAAGGATGTCCAGGGCTTTTATACCACACTAATTTATTGAAAGCTTCATCTCGTTCTTCTGTGGGGCATCCAATGGTTTTGTTCCTCGAGAGATGGATCTTCAGCTGTATCCATGCTTCACGACCCTAAAAAATGAGGGAAGGACAATTACACTTTGGGGTTTAGCAGAGATTGTATTGGAATAATAAAAAAATAGATGCATTAATTAATAAGATAATTTATTCATAGATTTTTCTCAATTTATGTATATTTGTGTTAATGTAATTTTTGCTTGCATATGAGTGCCAAATTGGACACAAACAGTACAGACTATAGTATAGTATAGATTTCGTGAATCTGTAAACATCTGTCCGTAATGTTTTAATTAGCTGAAAAACATCAACTAAAAACTTTTTTTTTTAATTGAATACACGAATAATAACATCACTAAATTGAAGAAAAAAAATTCAATAACAAAAAATTAGAAAGAGAAAAAAATAAACTACAAAGCCTCAATCATTAAGGAAAAAGATCATATGATTAAGGAAACTTATTATTAAAAAGCTTAAGAGATTCAATATTGAACGAAATTTCAGCAAGAAAAGTATTAGACCTAGGTATTGCCTTTAGGAAGTTATATTTTTGTGTATAAAAATGTACAGCGTAAATAAAAATAATCTGAAGTCAGCGATGATTTATTTATGACGTATGTTAAAGCGACATCGCGAGCGCGCACCGTAACTTTTGACAGAGCAGGCAAGTTCGTTTGTCAGAGGTGAGAGCTCATATTTTTGTAAAAAAATGCGAAATAATGACATTAAATAATCACGCTGACGTGTATGTTTACAAAATCTCTTTGGACAGATAACGTAGGTTAAGTTACTGATTTAGGACAACGGTTTTCTTCCTCTGGCAGGAGTTCGTTTGTTTAAGGTAAGACAGACGGTAAAGTAACGTTGATAAGTGTAAAAATCCCTTCATAGTTGGAAGATACTTGAACTTTTTATTATTATCATTGTTGTTAATGTTATTATACAACTTTTTGCACACCGAACATTTACATTTAGCCTACATTTAGTACCGCTTCCTGTTTAATTAATCTCATCCACTCAAAATGATTGAAACTGTAATGAACGAAGTTTTGCTACTTGAAACAAACACATTTTGCATTAATCTTTTAATTTCTTCAATTAAAACATTAGCTTGCTTAAAAGGCTAACATAAAATGTAATTAAATACGTGTGCTACCAGTGCTTGGGCATCACTTGTGGGTCAGTTTATGGTCAGTATGCGTAACTGCCTGCTTGTTTGTGTTAAAAGGTGGAGGTGGTACTGGTACAAAATGTTATTCTCTATGCAGAAAAAACCCTGATACTTCACAAGTGTGCTCTGCTCTTTTTTGCCTCCCTCACATTTTGCCTCCCTCACATTTGCTTACTGGAATATTCCTAAGCTACACCAATAGCACCAGTAACACTCATTTTAGAAACATAAGTATTATTAAATAACTGCTTAAGTACATTTTACTAGAAGCACCATCATTTTTCTCTGGTCCTGTGTGAGGTGCAGTGGTCACGCAGTACCAGAAAAGACATAGCTCGAAAACTAAAGTTGTAATTATGTATAAATATTCATATTTACTAGTAATAATAATTAACAAACCTTTACTCCCATAAAGTGTCAAGAAGCATAGGGAAATGTTGGGTGAACGGTAGTCTATTTTTAAGTATTGCTTTTTTATGCATCTCTAATTATCTGAACCTTAATCATTACATTTACAAATAAGATAAATATTAGATTATTTAATACATCTGTTCTGCAGAACATCTGAAGGTAAAGAAGCAATTAAAATGCTGATTTTTTTCTACACAAAGTAGTAGCGGGATTGTTCCGATGATGATAACTCAAAATCAATATTTTCTTGAACTTTTCTTGAACTAAGGGGTTTAGGCTATATAACAACAGACCCAGAAACCCGATTATTTACTGAATACAAGAAGATATTATTCAACATTGATGGTCTCACCTTACTGTCAGTCACACATTGCAAATCATAGTTGTCTCCCAGCAGTGTGGCCAGAGCCCTGCTTATGTTGTCATACTGCAGATCATGTTATGGAAAGATTGATGAAGTGTTACTTCATAAATGTACTAACTCTGAGACATCATGATTCTTGGCCATTTCAATAAACTTACCTTATAGGACACCTCACATGAGGCTTTGATTCCAGAGCTTTCCAAGACACTATACAAAATGACATGGGGTAGTAGATTAGCTCATGATATAATGATATCATGGTTTATGTGCTTATAACACCCACCTATTAATGTCAAAGAGTTTCCGAAGCTTGACTGCAGCCTGGAAGTAAAGAAGTGGTGAACCCATGGCCTCGTCACAGCCGGCACACGTCCCATGTTTAATCCATTCCTCCCTCCTGCCAAATCATATCAATCACTAGTAATTCTCAGCAACGAGAAATATGCATGAGATTTCATCAGACAATCCAGTAACGTTTAAAATGCTCTATTCTTATTCTTTTATTCACTTTCTCATGATGATGCAGTCACATACACAATGAATAATTAATGTGAGAGCTAAAAATATTTACACACAAATTTACTATTGGCTTCAGTTGCTCAGAACAAGCTTAAAGTGTTTAAATTCTACATTCTTAAACTACTCCAAATTTAAAACAATTTCAGACAAATGTTAAAACTAAAACTACTTTCAAGCACAAACCGTTTTTGCTATTTTTATACTTTTCACTAAAACCTGGAACTAGGTTCTGTCATGACCCACAAAATCAACAACAGTACTAGTAATGTACTGAAACATGCTAACATGGTAGAGACATTCTAGCAGTGTGCTAAAACACATCAGCAGCTGGTTAAAACATGCTAGAAATATTCTAGCAACAATCTACAATTGTAGAAACATTCTAGCAATGTGCTAAAATATTAGCAGCTCTTTAAAACATGCTAGAAATATTCTAGCAACATGCTAAGTTGATAGAAACATTTTAGCAATGTGGTAAAATATTAGCAGCTCATTAAAACTTGCTAGTGATATTCTAGCAACATGCTAAGATGGTAAAAATATTGTAGCAATGTGTTAAAATATTAGAAGCTCATTAAAACATGCTGGAAATATTCCAGCAACATGTTAAATCGTAGTAACATTCTATCAATGTGCTAAAATATTAACAGTTCATTAAAACATGCTAGAAATATTCTAGAAACATAATAAATGTTACTGATATTCTAGCAATGTGTTAAAATTTTACCGGCTCTTTAAAGCATGCTAGGAATATTCTAGCAACATGCTAAAATGATAAAAACATTCTAGCAATGTACTAAAACATTAGCAGCTCATTAAAACCTGCTAGAAATATTCTAGCAACAATCTAAAATTGTAGAAACATTCTAGCAATGTGCTAAAACATTATCAGCACTTTAAAACACGCTAGAAATATTTTAGCAACATGCCAAAATGCCACTAACATGCTAGCAATGTATCAAAACATTAGCAGCTCATTAAAACATGCTAGAAATATTCTAGCAATTTGTTAAAATATTAGCAGCTCAATAAAACATGCTAAAAATATTGTAGAAAATGCTAAAACCGTAGAAACATTCTAGCAATGCAGTAAAACATGCCAGCAAAACTGGATAAATACATTACTTAGTTTTTAAAAGACTAGACATGAACTGTTTTATTTATTTTAAATAGGATTTTAGGTTTACGGATGAAGGAGTTTCTCACAAATTTGGCATCATGTCATGTGAATTTAAAATAGCAACATACTAAGTCATAATAGGGACATGCTAAAATATGCTAAACATTTGCTGGCAACTTGCTTAAAATGTATGGAAAACATTAGCAATCTGTACACGATGGTGAAGGATTTCCACATGCATATTTTGTATTGCGTTTGTTCAATCATGTGAATTTACCACCCTGCCCCACAGAATTAAGAGTTATCTCACACAAATTTTCTCAAATGTATCGTCATATTAGTGCTTGAGAAAAGTGTCTTAAATGTCCTTTAAACTTTTTTAAACAGTAAATGATCATAGCTCCTTTACCAAAAGTTGAAGAAATGCTTTCCTTTTATTAAAGATGGCCACAGCGTAGTGAGTTCAGGCTCTATTTCCTGAACAAATAAAAATTGTCAAATAGTATAGTTTATATAGTACATTTCTCAATCAAATTAAATACTTCATTTAAGAAACTTTGTAATAAAATAATTATAAAAGCATTTTACCTGAAGGTGGGAATGAAATATTGGCCAACAGTTACAGCAGTGACCTGTATGCGTCGGCCTAAATATAAAAATAAAACACCATTAAATGCAAAGTACTTTTATCATCAATCATACATTCATTTATTCATTTTCATCAGGCTTAGTCCCTTATATATCAGTGGTCGCCACAGCGAAATGAACCACCAACTTATCTAGTATATGTTTACACAGCGGATGCCCTTGTACTGGGAAACCTCCATACACACTCATTCACACACACTCGTACACTACGGCCAATTTAGTTTATTCAATTCCCCTATACAGCATGTCTTTTGACTGTGGGAGAAACCGGAGCACCTGGAGGAAACCCACGCGAGCACAGGGAGAACATGCAAACACAGAAACGCCAACTGGCACAGCCGGGACTCGAACCAGCAAATTTTTTGCCGTGAGGCGACAGTGCTAACCACTAAGCCACCGTGTCTCCATAAATCTTACATTTAAAAGTAATATTCTGATATAAACAATAAAAAGGACAGTCCTACAATACATAATGTTCCAGTGAAAAGTTTTGACAATCAGTGAAATTCTTACCATAGGCCATGGATGGTCCAGTTTTGAATAGTCAGTGGTATTTTGCAAGTAGTTTTATTAGTAAGACCCTGCAAGTAAGAAATGTTAGCTATGTGTTGAATATATTTTAACATACTTAAATCAATATAAGTCTAATGCATATAAAAACATACTATACAGAAACTTCCAGGCCATTGAAGAGTGAGCAGCATACAAGTCCAGTTGCATGAGCTGAAAATAAAAATGTCACACTTTTTCTTCCTTTTCGCTATGACACATCTTTAAATTCAACGCAACCCAATCATTTCCTGTTCATTGACATTCAAGTACAGTCTATTTAATGTCAATATATGAATATCTGATTGATAAATGAATGCCAGTCTCGTCCAGTCAGTAACATTTACTAAACATATGCTGATTTACAAACGAAAATATATTCAAATCTTACTGCTTCATGACAGTCCCATAATAGCATCCTTCATCATAACCAAGGACCCAACCTGTGGCCAGAGCAGCGACGAAGGCCCAGAGAATGTGTTTATCTGAAACTATACAGATTATTACAGTAAATTTGTATTTAAAGTGAGTTTATATAACTGTTTAGGTAGATTCTTACTGTAGGTCATGCTGATCCGTTTGTTCTTACAGGCTGTGACACAGTGCCTAATTCGCTTTCCTTTCCTTTGGTGTAATGCAGAAGTGAAACATGCCACTAACAAGTCAGGGTTCTCTGTTTGCATGCTTGAGAAATGGAAGTGATACTGTGATGCATGGAGATTAGAAAGAGACTGCTGAGAGAAACACTAAATGCGTCTCATCTGACTCTGTCTGTGATCTTTGTTTTGATGATGAAAAAGTGCAGCTTTTAGGCAAGGCAAGTTTATTTATATAGCACATTTCATACACAATGGTAAATCAAGGTGCTTTACATAAACAAGAATAAAAGAAACAAGAAACATTTTTTTAAAGAATTTAAAATTATTAAAAACAAATAAAAACAGGTTCAATTGTGTTAAAACAGGTTGTAAAAGAATGAAAAATAGACATAATAGTGCAATCTGTCTGACATAGCACAGTGCTTATTCAGTAAAGGCACAGCTAAACAGATGTTTAGTTCAGTTTTAAGTCTTAATTTGAATGTGCCTAATGTAGAATTTCTATTTTACTTGATCCTAATGATCTGAGTGATCTGTTAAGTTTGTTTTCAGTGAGCATATCTGTAATCTATTGAGGTCCTAGGTCATTTAGTCATTTATAAACAAGTAATAATACTTTAAAATCTATTCTGAATGTAATACAGAATAGAATAGTAATAATGTTTAAGTATACTTAATTTTTAGGTAAAAAAACTAAACAAAAAATGAATAGACTTTAGGATTAAGGTGGTCAGCAGCAGCAGTAAGACCATCAGATGTAGTTTAGCACACAATGTGGGCAATTTGTAATATTAGTTTGAAATATATATTAATAAATATACTTTATTATTACAGTGTTTTCTTCATAATTGTAATCAGTATGTTCAAATATTTTGGAGAAGTCTGTCACATTATCTTTCAGTAACTGTCCCAACCATAATCTTAAATTGGATATCCATATTTATATAGTTACAGATCTTCTGTAAATTGCAGTGTTTTGGATTTTTGATGCAAGTTTGTTTGTTTGTTTTAACCATTTACAGGCATAGGATCTGCTGGTTTGACCTTTTGTGCATAAGTTATGATAAAAAAAAAACTTAAAATTTGTTTTAAATTTAAATGAAGTAAATGGAAAAAATTATTATAGTGCGAGTAAAGGGGTTAAAAGTATAGCCTATTATCAAAAGAATGTGTTTTATACGTTTACAGTGCAGCGCTGATGGAGGCTTACAATCTGTTAATAAATAACATTTTTATGTTTATACATTCATTCGTTCATTTTCTTATAAGCTTAGTCCCTTTATTTATCAGGGGCCAACACAACAGAATGAACCGCCTGTTCATACATCAGGACGAAAAAGTGTTCACACATATACTCAAGACCTTTTCTTGGGGCAACAGTTATGTTGCAAATTAATTTCAGTTTACTGCACAATGTATCGCCAGGTACCACTTGTACTAATTTGTTTTTGCCTGATTTCTATTATTATTTTGATTGATTGATTGATTTTGCATTATATCGATCACCGAACACCAGCTAAATCTTCCTTATTGGTCTACTGAAGAATTTTTTGGATGGCTTGCAGGTAAGTAAACAGCATATTTAAATTTTTGTGAGCTATCAAACATATGTTTAAATGAAAAAAAGTCTATACAGCAAGCTTTGTAGTATGCTTTATATACATAAACATGAAAAAAGTGACTACTGCTGCTATTGCAGCCGAGTGTTGTGTGCATGTATTGAATCAGCTGGTTTATCTTTCCCCGCCTGACTGTTCTTGGCTCCAGTTCAGAAGTTCTGCAATATGTGTGTGTGTCCTTGTAAGGGCCTCGACTAGACAAGAATCAACAAGCATAACAGAGAGCAGCATCGGACATGAGGCATTTACTGGTAAATACACTGTTGTTATTCTTTATTTCTGCCTAGTTAGAAACATAACAGGTGTAGACTAGATCAGGAAGAATCGACTGCTAAAATACTTGTGAAACAGGAACTATGTCACACAAAGATAGTATGACCACAATACTGCACACCTTGCATGGGAAACTAGTTGTTGGATGGTTACCGTGCTTTGATTTGAACAAATTTCACTGTTGTTATAAAGATTAAACGTGGGCAGATTTTGAAAGAGTGTCAATCATAAATGACCTGGTCATCTGATATTGCAGCAAACACATCAAGTTTTACATTTTATTACAAACTGTTTAATTGAACTGTTTTTATTCTAAACAGTCTGTTTATTTAGCATTTTAATACTGTACATGGAATCAAAAACACAAGCAAACTCGTTGTCTTGAATGGCTGCTTTAAGAGTGTCTTCATATCAAAAAGATGTGAATGTTTTTTTTAACCGGACATTGGGGAGGTCATGTCACCATTAGCCTCTCCACATTTAGCATGTGGACATGCAGACAAACACACACACTGGTGCGCAGGGAAGTCCAACCCACCAGTGTTTATTGCTTTCTGATTGGTTTGCTCCAGGTGCTGGTAAGCAGCAGTTGGCTAAAACCGCAATCCATATTGGCTTTAAATGAGCCGAGTTGACCTTCGAAACCATAAAATGCTACACTCCTTTCAGACGTTTCGTTCTTCTATCTTTATGCATGTTACAAACATTTCGAGTAGATTGCTATCGGAGGAAACCAGACACTCTTCATGAATATAATCACAATATTCAGGCTTGAAGTTGCTTAACCTTTTTCAGGTCTGAGAGTACAAAAAGCAGCTCAGAAAATATACTTAACTTGATGACTTTTCAATTTATTTTAATTAGAAATGCCTCAAAACAAAACAAACAACAAAAAACTCTTAAATAATGATTACTTCAATGATAAAAGTTTTAAACCGTGTTTTAAAAGTTTATGCAATCTGTATGAAGTAGACAACCATAAAGACCAATAGATTGATAGACTGCTATGCTTCAATAAATCATACAAATCATTTACAGAGTACTGAAGCTCTCTCTCTTTCAGGGATTTCCACAGCTGGCTTCACGAGCCTTCAGCACAACAGTCCGGCAAATGAAAAACAGGGTGCCGGAGAAACAGAAAATTTTCCTGGTAAGATTAATTTCAGACTGACATGAAGAAAGTGCTGTCTCATACATAAAATAAGAATCGGTTCAGATGATGTCTAACATTTCACCATCAACTCAAAAATAGAAAGCATAAAATACACTGTTTTCAGAATGCTGTCAACATTAATAAAGTAAATATCTGGCCATGCAGTGTCTACATCCAGGTTTATACCAAGTAAACAATATGTAATAAAATAATTAATTATTACAATGATTAGTATGTAAAAACAAGTAAAATAGGAGAATTTATAAATTATTAATAATTATAAATGTATTCTATATTAATTATTATAAAACTCAATCATAGATTACTAATATTATTGTTGTTAATAAAGACACAGCTACCAAACACATTCCTACAAGTCCTCAAATAAAAAAAAACTGCTAAACTTATTTAAACTTCAATGGCATCTACATATTGTTGCTCTGGTGATTGGAAGTGCTTAGTTTATTCTTATTTGTAAGATTGTTATTATCACTTTGAATTGAAGCTAAATGAATCTGCTAAATGAATTAATATGAATGCATCCAAGATTATGCTAAATATATACCTTACATCGGCTTACTATACACAGTTTATGTTGCATTTAAGTTTAATATTGTAAGATTAATAATTCTTTGTTGAACTTTTTTATTTGCAATTTGTATTTTCACCTTCAGGAGGATAATGGTCTGCCTGTCCACATTAAAGGAGGCACCACCGATGCAATCCTGTACCGTCTGACCATGACCCTCACAGTAGTAGGTAAAGAACCTCCTAAAAATCACAAACATTATTTAATTATTTAGGTTTGTAAAAACGTACCTGTCAGTATTAAAAGAATCTAATCTTTCACTGTGGTTCTGTTTAGGCACTGGCTACTCCCTTTACTGGTTGCTGATTGCTGCTATGCCCAAAAGTAAAGCATAATTTCTCTCATGCTCCATGATTCTGTACAAATCCATTTTATTTTAAAATCTTTAACAATAAAACATGTGTAATTAAGTTCTACAATCTGGTCTCTTTCATATAATTGTGATTAGTTTTTACAGTTATTACTACCACTCAAACATCTGGGGTCACTTATGCTCACAAGTTTTGCACTTATTGTACCAAATTTAACAATTTGTTATAACATATGCTGATTTGCTGCTTAACAAACATGTTTAAAAAAAATCTCTAATATTGAAATATGTATTTGTTTACCTAAAGTACTTGTGTTTTATTTTTAAAAGTAAAACATATTTTTTTTATTTTCCCCTTATTATAACATATGCTGACTAGCTTTTCAACAAACATATTGAAAGCAGTTGTCCTGCTTAAAATATTAAAAATATATATTTACAATTCTTATAAAGGTATTTTCAATGTTTTTACTGTAAAAAATATTTTTAAATCACCAATTTTTTTTTACTATCATGTGTCATTAATAAACACTATGCACCATCTAGTGGACACTGTAAGACTGTAATAAAGGTTAAAGATGTTCAGATGTTTACAATAAATATTTGTGCCACAAAGTTTCCATCTACAAAGATGCAAAACAATACTTTGCCAAAATGGATTTTAATAACATTCTCAAAAGTCAGTTACATTTAATACAAAGATGAAAAAAAGCCCTTTTTTTAACTGTTTTGGCACAGCATGCATTAAGTGCAGTAATGTGAGGTAGCTGTACTTCCCTCTTGCATGAAGCATAACTGGTTTTCAATATTTAAATCATAGGGGGAAAAATCCAGTTTTTATCAGGATGCATAAAGTCAGAGAAAAATGCAAGCAAAGCACCATGCCTGCTTAAAACATCTACTGAGATGATTATTTGTTCTTTCTTTTAATCCATTAAATGTTCAAACTTTTCAAATTTCACCTTGGCATCATCAAATTTATGTATGCTGACATATGACACTGTGCATTATAAACATTATTACAAACTTTTTCCCTGCTGGAAAACATGCTAGTTATTATATGTAACAAAATAGTATATATATAACAAAGTAAACTAAATAATTCAGTAAATTACTGTATCAGACACAATATTTGTAAGACAGAAATGTAAAGACGCCAACATTTACACTACTTTTCAAAATGTAGGAGTTTGTAAGATTTATTTTTTAAAGATAATTGAAGTCTCTTGTGCTCTTGCCTGTATTTGAACATTATATTTTAATATAATGTATTCCTGTAGTGCAAAGCTGAATTTTGAGCATCATTAATCCATTCTTCAATGTCACACAATCCTTCAGAAATCATTTGAATACACTGATTTGACGCTCATGAAACATTCTTTTAGTTTGAAAATAGTTACTTCATATTTTTATGTAAACCTCTTTTTTAAGATGCTTTGATGAACTGAAATGAATATATTTCAATAAGATATATATGTACTGTAAGAAGAGCAGCATTTACTTTAAACAGAAACTACTTATAAATGTCTTTACTATTGTTCTGATTCATTTAATGTATTGTTGGCAACTAAAAATATCTTCAAAACTCTTACTGCTCCAATCTTCTAAATAGTAGTGTAAATCTATGTGCAGTTTTTGCCCGTCATTATCAGTGCATTAAATTCCTGTTAGACAGAAAAGACGGTCCTATGCATGTAGAATATATCTTCCATTTACTGAGAACCAGAGCCATAGAAAGTTGTTGTGGAAGCATTCCCAGTCTAGCGCAAGAAGCGAATGCTCATCTTGTGATCAATGTTGACCTTCTCTAGAGACTAAAATGCAAAAACAAACAAATATTAACAATTGCATTCCACTATCAGTACATTAGATGGAAAATAAAATACAATGAATGCAGAATTCTGATTGATACCTTCCGAAACTCCTCAAAAGATATAGCATCATCAAGGTCTAGATCTGCTTCCTGTATTGTTCGGTCTGCAATGCTCTCAAGCTGTTCCTCCGTCACCTGCAGTCCCAGCATGTCCCGCAGAACCTGTGTCAGATCTGCGGTCAGTTATGTTTATTTGAGCAGAACATCTCACAATATTAAAACTACTGACCTTTAAAAGCTCATCTCTGGAAATCTTGCCATCCTTGTCCTGGTCATACAGCTGAAACGCAACTGCAGGATGAGATTTAAAAGAATGTGGAGATGATTTTAAAGACATTTATTTATTCATTTATTCCGAGAAGAGCAGAGTAATAAGCAGGATGTTGTACAGACAGATGGTCGTTATCATAACATAAACCCTTTTAGGATGAGAAATTTGCTTTATTCTGTGATGATGACCATCTGAATGCATGTTATCTTAGCAGAACAATTATTCGCATTATTGAGAGGATGTGGTTAATTTACCGGGTAAAAGCAAAAGCAAACATACATTTGAGTTTATTGCTCCTGCTGTTGATGGGTTCAGGAGAATTGGGCTCTTTGGGTCGATCCTTGTCAACGGGGCGGAAATGAGCCAGGATTTTTACAAAAGTGTGAAAATCCACCGTGTCCTTTCTGAAAAGGTAACATCACTATTAAAGACTACAATTATTAAAAAGGATTGTTGGTGAAACAAATATTTTTCAGATCATTACGTCTTCATATTGTTTTTTTTTTTTTTTTAAATACAACTTAGGTGGCCTATCTGACCAAAATGCTAATCGACTCAACACAGTTTATTTATTTTTTATTATTATATATATATTTTATTTTATTTGTTGTTTAGGTATATGGTGTAACCAAAAATAACTTAAGATTTCATGAAAGTGATATAATGCAAGTCAACAGCTACAGGCTTTTTGAGTGGTAAAATATTAACAACATACAAACACCACAAAATGAATACTGGCTCTTGACTATGCATTAATGTCTGAGGTCAAAAAAAAAAGAGTGAGTTGTGCAAGAAATTGAACATTATTTAGAACATTATTACCTTTAATCCACAACTTCAGCAAACACTCGAAAAACACCAAGCAAAAACCAGTGTTGGGGAAAGTTACTTTTAAAAGTAATGCATTACAATATTGAGTTACTCCCTAAAAAAGTAACTAGTTGCCTTAATTACTTTTTATGAAAAGCAATGTGTTACGTTACTTTTATGTTACTTTTTATTACCTGGCTGATGCTTGATCTCTTTTAGAACTTGTTTCTTTTTTTAAGAGTTCTGCAATTAACAACACACTGTATAGCCTACACCCACATTTACCTTTAACAGGGTGTCCGCGGGGTCCTGAAAAGTCTTAAATCTCAAATGCAAATTTTTAGGCCTTAAAAAGTCTTTAAAATAGTATTTATTTACTTTCCTTACAGTAACATTTGCTTAAAAGTTCTTCATTTATTTTCTGCTAATGATACTGACCTGACCTATATATTTTTTATTATTAAATTATTATTATTATTATTATTGTAGACTGAAGTAACTGACAGTTTTTTTTCTATTTTTGGTAAGGGTTATAGGGTTTGTAAATAGATACAGTTAAAGTCAGAATTATTAAACCCCCTGAATTATTAGCCCCCTTGTTTATTTTTTTCCCCAATTTCTGTTTAACTGAGAAGATTTTTTTACATATTTCTAAACATAATGGTTTTAATGACTCACTGAATTCTTTTATCTTTGCCATGATGACAGTAAATATTTGACTACATATTTTCAAGACACTTCTATACAACTTAAAGTGACATTTAAAGGCTTAACTAGGTTAATTAGGTTAACTAGGCAGGTTAGGGTAATTAGGCAAGTTATTGAATAACGATGGTTTGTTCTGTACTCGAAAGTCTGACTATCCAAAAAAAATAAAGCTTAAAGGGCCTAATAATTTTTTTATTAAATAAACAGCTTTTATTCTAGCTGAAATAAAACAAATAAAATTTTCTTCAGAAGATAAAATAATATCAGACATACTGTGAAAATTTTCTTGCTCTGTTAAACATCATTTGGGGAATATAACATCTTTTTTAAAGGGTTCTAATAGTTCTGACTTAAACTGTATTTGAAGATTAATAAAAAATATTCAAACTAAATTATTATTATTGTATTATTAAATGAATAAATTTTTTATCATTTTATGATAGGGCAAGTGGAAATCATTTCTAACTTGGATATTTAAAAACAAATCCTTAAATTTCATTTGTAATGGCCTTAAAATATATTTAATTTAACTTGGTGAAACCTGCAGAAACCATGTTTAAAAAAACACATCAAAGAATATATTTTAGGATAATGTTATCTGAGAACTTTCTGACCCCAGAGCTCTACATGCCGTATATACAGATTATTGAAAGTTTAAAACTTTCAATAATCTGCAAAACTGCGTTTGCTCTTTTTGTACTGTCTTAGATAAAATCACTGTCCATGGAGACTATAATCCTCTTTTCCTTCGATGTGTTTAAAATAATGAACACATTCTTTTATTGACTGCGTCATTCATTGTGACTAATTTAATTTCAGCAATGAATTTTTTTTAAAGCTAACTAAAAAGAAACTTGCGTTACATTTTCAAAAAAGTTACTTAAATATTATTACTTATTTTTGAAAAGTAATGCGTTACTTGTTACTTAGAAAAGTCATTTTATTAGCAACTCGATTTACTTGTATTGTTTCCCCCCCCCCCAACACTGGCAAAAACTATTCCAGAGTCCCATGCAGTCACTAATTTTATACCTTTACAGAGGTAGTTCACCAGAAAATGAAAGTTTCTCAATTTTAATCTACCCTAAACTTGTTCAAAACATGTTTAAGTTTTTGACTTATGTTGAACATTAAAGAAGATATTTTGAAATGGCCTGACAATAACTTTACACACTAAATTAATTTACTAGGCATAAAAGCATGAATATGCAGGATAGCTTGTAATGTAATGTATCACTTTTAAGTACGACTTCCTACCACTTTCAAATATCACCATTAGGCTTGACTATGCTATGAAGCTGCTTATAATGTGTTGCAAAATGTTAAGATGTTTTGTTTCGTAATCTCAGTCAACCATACTAGAAATATAAACATCCTTGGATGCAAATGCTTTGACCGTCAAAGAATTGGACAGAAAAGGAAAAGCTTATAAGCTGACAAGATTGTACCGCATTTCTGAGACTGTATTTGGTACTCTATAGTACTGATATAGATGCAAGGTCTTTCTTTCAGCACTTTAAAAACACCAGATAAACATATAAACAACATTAAACACTTGATTTTCACCACATGTGACTTTAAATGAAGAATCCATAGACAATTCAATCAAACATGCAAGTCTTAAATATGTAATAATTTTCACTTCCTTTCTCTCTCTTTTTTTTAAAGATTTGTTTTTACCCTGGGGAGAAGAAGGCATCTATTATTCTGTCTCCTATGGGGTTCATTGCCAGCTCCTTTATGGCTCCAAAATCCTGTGGACTATTTGAGAATGAGACAACATATAAGCAGGTAAATATTTAATTATTAAACATGTTAACAGTGTAGGGCATGCATTAGTATCTCACCAGAGATGGCCTCGTCGTTCTTTATCCAGAGCTTCAAAGCGTTCATACAGGCGAATAATGTGGGCAGGCGAAACTGGAAAAAGAGAAATCACCGCATATTATGAAAATGTTTCACTGAAGCATCCATGACTCAACAAATACAAAATAAGCTCATCAAGAGTGCTGGACCGTGCACAAACTGAACTGACCATTTAATCAATTATAATGTAATCTACGGCAGTTGTATATTTTATGCAGTTTATTCACTTATGATGAAATCTAGAGCAGTTTGATATTTCTCATTGCTCTGCATGTACATACACTTTAATGTGTACTTTCTGTGCAACGACCAGTGTGTATTTGTGAATGATTGGTTTGCAAACACGAAGACAATTTCTAGGACAATTTCCCCTCATGCACTCGAATTTTTCCCAACAATGGTGACATACTTTTATCTTTGCGCCCATGAAAGTTGCCGATACAAATAGCAACAAATGTGCAGTGCTTAGAATCGTCATTTTATATCGTTGTTTACTC
Organism: Danio tinwini; assembly: GCA_903798205.1. Lineage (NCBI taxonomy): Eukaryota > Metazoa > Chordata > Actinopteri > Cypriniformes > Danionidae > Danio > Danio tinwini. The sequence continues at coordinate 4,558,511 of CAIGQZ010000379.1, forward strand.
GTTCATGCGCGACAACAACAAAGACAGTGATAAAGCACATGTGTTAAATGTCACTCACAGCCCGTTTCTTGCATCAACTCGTCGACGTTTGGGATTTTTTTTAATAGGGTAGAGCTCGACGAACCCATTTTATTTAGTTATTCATCGACCGCTTCCGAACATTTAGCCCATATCCAGAAAACTGAGGGTAAAAATGCGTACAAACTAAAGAGTTTGGAAATGTTGGAAGACTGAAAGTTGTGAGATGTTCGTACACGCCGTTGTTGTTTCTTGTGCCTGCTCAGAATGTAACTCACGAATGTGTACACCGTTTACTACGCCCACCACACTGAAGAAATTTGATTCTTTTTAGTCGGATCTTTTGAATGAATCCAGATTGATTCATTTATGAAATGCACTGATTCCGTGAACTCACAGAACCATCTGTTCAAACGTCAGACTCGTAATGACCAAAAATGTATTTTACTTAAAATATTTTACGACCTGATCTGATCTACACGCTTTTGAAAATAAATGGGTTTAAATAAAGGATGGAAGAGTGCATAATTGTACATCAAAATCATACAGAGCATTATAAATGTGGCAGGGATAACATGTGTTGTTTACAGAAATAAAACATAGAATTTTAATCACTAAAAACTAATATAACGGTGGAACATTTTGAGTACAAAGCACAAAGTTCAGTTGAGCATCTACGTGATGACGTAATCACGTCACGTATGAAGTGAGTCATGGAACCATTTTTATGAACCGGTTCTACGAAACTGTTCAAAAGAACCGATTAGCTGAATTGAGTCGGACTTTCCATTACTGCACACAATGGCCCTTTAATGAATTATCTAAATTGTTTATTTTTAATACTAGCACTTAATATATAACCAATGTTTTGTTAGTATTTATTGTTGGTCTGCACATTTCCCCATTTTCCCCATATGTGTGCGTGTGAGAGAGAGAGAGAGAGAGAGAGAGAGAGAGAGAGAGAGAGAGAGAGAGAGAGCATACCGCAACATGGCTGTAATAGTGCGACTCCTCCGCATATTTATAAAACATTTGTGAGGACAAAATGCATCCGGTAGCTTTTATAACACAGCGATATGTGGCCTTTTGCCTTTTAGTACAGTGGATGGCGCCAGAGTCTTTCACATATCAGAAACGTCCATCAACAGAGATTCACTGTCTCTACAGTGGATTGTCTGTTAATGTCATTGTTACGATCCATTAAATAACTATTTCGTTCCGTTTCAGCTGTATCTTGAACAACAAATATATTCCTCACTTGATAGTAATATTTTGTGAAACAGTGAATCTTTTGAATTGTGTGTTTCTGCTTCTGTATTGAACCACATGCAGTGGAATCTCTAATGATTATGCAATTCAGCACAAGATCATCATCTGATCATTTAGGAACTATTATTAAATGAAATTAAAACAAATCTTAACTGATCCACACTTATAAAAAGTATTTGTCTCTGCCTTAATTATTAATGTTGAATCAAACTCATTTAAAAAGTAATTTCACTTTCTTACGTAAATAAAAATAATAAAAACATTAAGTTTAGATGTTTAAAAATAATGTTTCAAAAGTTTAACACAAGTTAAAGTTCCATAAAAAACATATGTTGTCATAAATTTTTCTAAATCCAGTTTTGTTTGGACGAAGGGTTCATTTTATGTTTATAAAAGCTCATACCCCCATACAAAACACACACACACACACACACACACACACACACACACACACACACACACAC
>CAIGQZ010000379.1:4565261-4580116 GCA_903798205.1 Danio tinwini
AAACACACACACACACACACACAAACACAAACACACACACACACACAGACACACACACACACACACACATACACACACACACACACACACACACACACACACACACACACACACAAACACAAAGCATGTGTAGACAAGACATTCTTCCATCTTCTGTGACATTTATCCCAAACTGAAAAAATAAATAAACAAACAATCCTTTTATTGGGGATTTGGAAAATTATATCATTCACTATCTCAGATATCTAAAGCCATTTTGTGCCATTTGTCATAAAACAAGCATAGAAAACAATCACTGCAATGTGGGACCAGTGATGAAAAAAATGTAAAGAATATGCTTAATTAAACTGTTCTGCAGGTTTTCCCAGGTCTTGTGAATAATCAAAATATCTGAGACATCAACAACAACAAAAAAAGGAAAATAGAACAAAAGCAATTAAATACACAAACACAAACCCACCCAGAATTTCTGGCAGTAAACAAATCATGCTAAGCTGTGAGGTCTTGAAGTAATCAAATTAAAGCCCTACAAATTTCACTGTGAATTTTATATTTTATTTCTGTTCCGCACTAAATCTTTATGTGTTCATTTAAAAGCCATTCATTTTATTACATCTGTACACACTCCCAATTTGTTCTATTAAAAGCTTGTTATTTCATTGCCTCGGGTAAAATGGAGCTTTGCATTTGTGAAGTTGGCACTTCTAAAGTTTTCTGTCAACTTAACATACCATTTATCCCCCGCTGGACCTAATTAAGAACACGCTTATGTTGGGAAGCTTTATTATCAGCAGCGATGTGTGATTAGTGGTCTGTTTTAATTCCCTTGAGTAATTGGAATCTTTTGCAGGGGGAACAAAAATGTTAATGCCAAACAATGACATTGCATTATAATTGCACCAAAGAAGCAAAACAAAACAAAAAACAGATGGTTTAGTAAAATTACTGGGGAATCTTGTGTTAAAAATACATGGTAAGTTCACACTGAAGATACAATGAAATGTCAACTGACCAGTTTGTGCTCGGGATATTACGCCGCATGGGGATGTGGGGACTTTCATGATGTTTTTTGCATATTTTCATCATGAGGACACGTGCACATGTCATATATGACATTTGTGCATTACATTTGTATAAACTAACAAGTAAAATTACAAAACTTCTAAACCCTTCAACTGACTTAAAAACTATTGTCCATATTTGTGTGTGCATAAATATTAGATTCAACTTTACTTAGATTCAACTTTATTGTCATCACACATGTACAAGTACAAGGAAACGAAAGGCAGTTTATGTCTAACAATATATATTACTTAATACATTTAGGAAAATGAAAGGTTCTTTGGCTGCCAAGTGGAATATTTGTGAATACACAGGTTGAACAGGGAAACATATGTGATGTCACAGGCCTTGTGATGCAGGTAAAGCACCATGAGAATCGTTGGCATAAATCCTAACAACTTGTAAGTACTAAATTGAGCAATCATGATTGGTAGATTATCACTTACAGTGGTTTCCAATGTAATCGTTCTGGCATAATAGAGTAAGACATTACAAAAAAGCCTGTGGGGTAATTCAAAGAAAGTTGTTTCAAAAGAAAAAAAAACATGTAATAAGATCTCAAAATGCTGTCTCCTTCAGGGTTTCCGATGTAAAACATAGGCTCACTCAAATAACCGAAGTGGTGGGATTTACTTCATACATTTGCCCTGTCACATTGAAGGCAGGTAACATGGAAAATTTCTAATAGATCTACCGTCTTTTTGTGTTGTGTAAAGGTTTCTCCTGGAATGCAAAATGCACTGTTAAAATTCACCTTATTAAATTGACTACTGAAGCGGGTACTGAAGGAATATATGCTAACTAGACAGATGCACCTAAAATTGACATTTGCAAGAGTTTGTTCAGTAAATGCATGCAAATCCATATTGTCATATTAGCAGTGTATTGTTTATATCTTGTGATCTGTGCTTGTCACCTCCTCAAAGCATTCAGTGCTGTTTATCATAGTGCGCTAAGAATTATAACTGACTGTAAACCTTTAACTCATCATTGTACATTGTATAACAGAGTAGCTTGTCCTTTTCTGTCAATCAGGAGAGCAATGCATTGGTATTTGATTGTTTACAAGGCCATCTTGGGGATGTCGTCTTCATACCTCTGTTGTCTTATATAACAGAAAACTTCAGGGGAATAATTCCTCCGTTCTCAAATTTGTTTGCACTGAATTGGGTAAGAAGGCTTTTATGTACGCAGCTCTGTCTGATTGGAATATTCTTCAGTCTGAATTGAAATGACAAAACCTGCTGTCTTTGGATCATTTTAAGTCAATCACTCAGGAAATGGAGGGTGATTGTTTGATTTGTAATTGTTTGAGGTGTTCTAAAATGTGTAGTTTGTCCTGTAAAGTTTGTAAAATCTATCTTCTTAGCTAGGACACTCCTGTGAAAGATATTATTAATCTTAGAGAGTATTTTTTCTGGGTAAATAAAGGTTAAACAAAAACCTAAAAATATAACATTTAAGATTTTGTGCATTCAAATATCCTCTGAAATCCAAAACCCACTTGAGCAATATAAAACATTTGGATGACTTGTGAGTACTTACATTAACCTAAATGTTCCCAGCAATATTTGAATTCACAGTGCTGTCTTCTATTGAATGCAACAAGTCTGGTGTGCATCAATCAACCCTGTCAACATTTGGATGTGGAAATAAGGGGTACACTAGGAAGGGACGGAGATCTCATACCTGTCAAAAAAATTCAGTCAAACATTGCGCTGCAATAATCAAAACTAGTTTGAACTTGTCTATAACTTAGCACATTTCGCTTCAGGTGGTTCTTTACCTCTACGTCATGCATTTACAATTCTTTAACACATGGAAAGCCGTTGATTATTCCTTACTATATTGGACTATTGAATGCTTGATTTTGTTTGGTTTATAAACAATATAGGAGTGCAGTTATTTTCACACAATTAAAGTAGTTCCAGCAGATCTTGACTGCTTTAAAGTTCTATATAACTTTATGCTGGAAGTTTTCAGTTATTTCATGGACATAAATCAAAGCAAAACAAAACAACAATCTTTGGATGAGATTTGCAAAATGTGGGTGTGATAACTGTAGTGTATAAGCAGAATGATTAACACTGAGTTGGGTGTACGTAATTTTGAAAAAAACAATAGCCTGTAATGTAAAGACTTTAAAATGATAACTTAGATTTTTAGATTTTTACTATGGCACAAAGCCTTGGGGAGAAGAAGAGTCCATCTCTGGAAAGTCCCACATTGAGACCTCAGATTACCACACTGACTCATTTCTCTCTTCTGTTATCTTTATATCTTCAATCTCACTACAAATAAAACTTAACACATATTCATCACAGTTTTGTATATATATATTGGCATTAATGTACAAGTAATCTGTATATTCCTTTGAAAACTCTGTTAAAATTATCAAATATGTTGGTAACACCCACACAGAGCGTGCTGAAGGTCTGCATTGCTCAGTGATTGTTTGTTCCTGATATTTATCAGAAAGAAAAGCAATGCTCTCAGAATCACATCCTTTGTTTATTTTAATCCTGACGTACTGCGACATGATTCGTCAAGTAGTTATTTTTCAGTTCATCAGTGCTTCAAAGAGTCAGAATATAATTACTGTTAGGAATGCCCCATAAACATGGGGAAGAAAGGACAGATATAAATCCCTGACTTGATCTGACTCACACAATACTAGGGCTTTTATAACACTTTACAATTACATTTAATTAGGTGATTACACTATATTAAGAATTAGCTATAAGTGTTATATTTTATTTTTTGTTAATGTTAGTAAGTAAACTATTCATTGTTCGTGTTGAATCAGGTTCTTTAGATAATGTGTAAGATTTAACCTTCCAATAATAACTTTATTAGATTAGATTAATAAAGGCTTTCTAAGTATGTTGTGAATGAAATGTAAGAATGTTAACTAATGGTAACCAATGAAACCTTATTGTGTTTTAAAGCATTAAAGTGATATTATATTATTCATTCATTTTCTTTTCGGCTTAGTCCCTTCATTAATCTGGGGTCGCCACAGCGGCACAACTTATCCAGCACGTTTTTTACGCAACAGATGCCCTTTCAGCTGCAACCCATCTCTGGGAAACATCCACACACACTCATTTACACTCAGTTACACTTACACTATGGACAATTTAGCCTACCCAATTCACCTCTACTGCATATGTTTGGACTGTGGGGGAAATTGAAGCACCCGGAGGAAACCCACGCAAACGCAGGGGGAACATGCAAACTCCACACAGAAACGCCAACTGACCCAGCCGAGGCTCGAACCAGTGACCTTCTTGCTGTGAGGCGACAGCACTACCTACTGCGCCACTGTGTCGCCCCATATTATATTATATTATATTATATTATATTATAAATATTTAAAAATCTAGAAGCGTTTTATATCTTAATATTTAATTGTATGTTTTAAATTTATTTAAATAATAATTATAATTAATAATATTATTGTTGTTGTTTTTTATTTATTATCATTAAATTGAACTTTTAAACCTACACATGTATGCATATATTATGATTTAAGGATTTTAACCCCTGTGTTGTCCTAGAATTCTGTATACACCATTCACTCTTTGCGTCAGAAATGACCCACCTTCACTAAACCTCTAAAATAAAGCAGCTAAATTTAATTTCAATCCTCAAATCTATTTTGCATGAAGAAACAACCTTATGCTCATCACAAACTCTGTGAATGTCTGGGTTTTCTCTCATCACTGGTTTTTGACTAAAGTAAAGGGCATATTTACTAATGCTAAATTGACCTGCATAACTGTGAAAAGGTTAGTAAGACAGTGTTCATTAAGGCCAAAGCAGCAGATTTTTAATACCTGTGTATGTTTGGTAGCTGTATGTGTATTGGAGTGTGCTTGTCTGGGCCAGTAGTTTTTGTAATGTAAAAATGCTTTTATAGCTGACGGGTCAAAATTGACCTGAAGGGTTATGAAAATATGAAGATAGAAAATTATTAAATAATTAATTTGAAAAAGCCACCAAACTTTTTTGTGCTGTTAGAAATGGTGCACGGGTTATTTTGACATGCAAGTCAACAGGAGGGTTAAATATAGGTTATGAAATTAATGTCTACTGTTTATTCATCACTCAGGCAAGCAGAGAAAGTAAATAAATAAAATAGTCATTACGTATAGACACACATCTGCAGTTAGGCATTTAATACAACCTGTTTTCTTTAAGATCCCTTAATCCACACTTCCTTAAACTGTCAAACCTGCATGATATCATTTACTGTTCAGCCAGGCAGCCAGTGAATCATACATGACAAACGACATAGTAAATAATTCACTCTACATGTGCATGACTTGGATTTGTGCCATGGAAAGAAGATCCTTAAAAAAACTCAGTGAAACTACTACAAAAGCATTGCTAAACTCGAAATCAATCCTTTAGTCTGAAAGTACAAAGAATCAGGCATTGTTTGGAATTAAGGGAAAGCCTATATGACAATTTACCTGCTGAAAACACTTCTGGTCTTTCCATTTAGTGTAATTCCTGTAACCCGCACCTCTTTCTGTTTTCACCACAAGGCCTGGAAATGAAACTAGTTGGTGTGATTATTAGTTGATAAACCTTTCATTACAATTTTTGAGTTCCCACAACAAAGGTCAATATCGTAATCTAAAACCATAAATACAGATGCAGGAAAGATAGAAAATACTGCATAGTCACTGCAATATTTTATGATTCAGTGAATGATCAGATGTGCTTAAATAAAATCGTTAAATCTGCGAAAGTGAAAGAGTCATTAGACACATTCCTGCTCTGGTTTGTATGGTACTTTGACCCAGGTTTGTTAGAATGCAGAAATTATGGTCAAAGGTCTTTTGTGCAAATAGTTTTTGTTTTCTCTGGATATTCCAAGTGTGAACAAAGCATAATAACATTGTCAGGAGTTTTAATATGTTGGAACTTTTACAATTAGATCTAATCGATAGTGCTAAAGGGGAATTTCAGATGTAGAAGGTGAACCTGTCGAGTCACAAACAAGAACCTTTGGTCTACATGGGTATTTTGCCAATGTTCTGAGTATAAATGCCACTTTATTTCTGAAGAGGTATAAAAAACAAGTCTTAGTGACAAAAAATAAAAACATTTCACATTATAGAAGACTATGACCATTTGCAGCAGGAGAAAGCATGTTAATATTTAATATTTAAAGGGCTAGTTTATATTCACATCAATGGAAATATACTCACCTTCAGGGCTTCAAGATGTAGTGTTTTTTTTTTTTTAGTAAAACATTAAAGAAGTTGGTCACACTTTATTTTGATGGTCTGTTTGTTGAATTTAAGTTACATTGCATCTACATGCCAACTAATTCTCATTAGATTATATTAAGACTGTTAGGTTGGGGTTAGGGTTAGTGTAAGTTGACATGTACTTGCAAAGTTTCTTATAGTCAGTTAAATGTCTGTTGAAGGAGCATATCAACATTTAAGCAGACAGTCTACTAATACTCAAATGGACCATCAAAATAAAGTGTTACCAAGAAGAGTTTTTTTTTTTTACTTTAATTTGTGCTCCTTGCTGATTCATATAGCACAAGTCAATGGCACTCTGTCAGCCAATGATGCATCAAGTCTTAAGAAGTCATTCAGTCTGCGCAAAACTGAACAGTTTTCAATTCAATCCATAGCCTCAGCAAACAAATCTAGTGCATTTTTATGAAAGCATAAGCTTCCTTATTCACAATTATATATGCATGGCATATAGGTTGTAGCATCCAGAAAAACAAGAAGTACATTTTGACTAAAAATACAACACACACACACACACACACACACACACACACACGCACACACGCACACACTAACACACACACACACACACACAAACACAAACACACACACACACACACACACACACACACACACAAACACACACGCGTTCTATTGTATAAAAACAGCATTAGCTCACCTGTAAGTCTCACATATGTCATATGAACATCTTCAAACTTAAATATTTTAAATAAAACCTGAATATCTGGCATGCTATGCTCAAAGGAAATACAGTTGAAGTGAGAACTATTAGCCCCCCTTTGATTTTTTTTTCTTTTTCAAATATTTCCCAAATGATGTTTAACAGAGCAAGGAAATTTTTCACAGTATGTCTGATAATATATTTTCTTTCTGAAAAAGTCTTATGTGTTATTTCGGCTAGAATAAAAGCAAAAGCAGTTATTATTTTTTTTAAGAACCATTTTAAGGTTAACATTATTACCTCTTTAAGCAATTTTTTTTTGATAATCTACAGAACAAACCATCGTTATACAAAAAACTTGCCTAATTACTCTAACCTGCCTAGTTAACCTAATTAACCTAGTTAAGCCTTTAAATGTCACTTTAAGCTGTAAAGAAGTGTCTTGAAAAATATTTAGTAAAATATCATTTACTGTCATCATGGCAAAGAAAAAATAAATCAGTTATTAGAGAGAAGGTATTAAAACTATTATGTTTAGACTTTTGTTTGTTTACACAAATGATGATTAGAGGGCAGATTGTTATTATTGAATAAAGCTTTTTTTGTGAAATGCTCTGTGCACAATGCAATGTAAAAGTACTTTAACAATAGGGTATTTTGCTTCATACTTACAGCTTTTCTGATGTAATGACTGTGATATAGTTAATATGGTATGGCATTGTACTTCTGTACGAGTTCTGTAAAGAATGCATTAAGTGAAAGTTTAAAGACTTGTCAAAACAAGTAAACCTTGCTTCAGCAAATGTAATTTCATCTTATAATCACATTTTACTTGTACGCATCAGTATACCAAAATGTACCTGGAGCAGCGTAATTTCGGGTTTTGTAGAGGCACATATTTCCAATCATATCATGGCATATCATCTTGAACGGCACTCTAAATCAAACATATAACTTGTAAATTCTATTTGGGGCAGATTGACAGCATTTCCAAGATGATAATTACTGAAGAACATATGTGTAGAGTGGTTAACAAAGTTAGTACATGTTTTATTTTGTTGCATTATATTAATGTGCATTAAACAATTAAAATTGGTATGCAAGAATATACAAATGGTTTCTGTTTCAATTAATGCATATGATTTCATCTAGTTTGCTTCTGCAATACCTTTTAGACAGAAAACTAGAAGTAAACTAGAAAACTAAATCTAGTGTTAACATCTGCATGTAATTATATTTGACATTAGATAGTTTTGAATAACAAATCTCTAACAGAAAAACTTCATGAGCATCACGTGTAATCTCATGTAAAATATGTGGGTGGAACACATATGAAACATATATGAAACATGTACAGATGGTGTGATTTTGGAACATTTGTGATGAAGACACTTGGGGAAACATTAAATCACATGAGTTTCACAATAAAATGTTCCAAAAACCACATATTTGTTTCACATATGTGACCCTGGACCACAAAGCAGTCGTGTTTTGGTTGCATGGGTGTATTTGTGGCAATAGCAAAAAAGTACATTGTAAGGGTGAAAATTATTGATTTTCATTTTATGCAAAAAATATTAGAATGTTAAGTAAAGGTCATGTTTAATGAAGATATTTTGTAAATCTCCTATTGTGACTATATAGAAACGTCTAATTAGTAATATGTATTGATATTAATTTAATTTAGACATATTTTATTACGCCAGATTCCAGATTTTTAAATACTTGTGTCTATTATACATCAATGGAAAGCTTATTTATTCATCTTTCATATATTGTAGAAATCTCCAAAAATGTCCACTTATGACAGGGTCTGTGGTCCAGGGTCACATAAGTCATATGTGATTTTAACATGTGATGCTTATGTTTTTTTCTGTAGGGGATTCGGGAGAGGCTGAATTCTGCTTTAATTTTGTTGTGTGATTGCCTGGAATTCACTGAGGTTGAAAGTGGGACATTTTAACTCTGATATAGAGTTTTTTCTACATGATGTGTCATCAGTCAGAGAGCAGAACATAAATAATGGCACTGAACCGAACAAAACTTGCATATTTTGCTGATTACTTCTGCTGAAAATGATCAACTATTGTCATTTTCTGCCCTATACTAACCGGTCAGACCGGAAAAAAATAGAGTGTTGTTATAACAAATCGAGCAAAAAAGAGACTATTATATTCAGATTGACAAAATACTACACCTTGTGTTGCTTACTAATTCCTTCTATATGTGATTTAGCAGCTTACACACATTTTACATCATAAATAATAAGTAAGCAGGATATTCAGTAAATTACCGTCAAATCCATGCTGCTATTTTTATCCGAGTATCTCTATAATGATTATCGCACCTATCAGTAACTGAGAAACTCGAAAGTGAAAACACACTATTCCATTCACTGACCCAGCCACTCATTGTTTTGTCATAATTATTCACGAGACTGCCTCACTTTATTTTTCAAAAAATACTATGTGTGGATTTTCTCTTCAAACTTGGTGCTTTATTTCAATATACAGAAAACAAAACCCAGGCTTTTGAAATTTTTTGCAGTAGTTGGCTTCAAGATCTGCTAAATCACAGACAAAATAATACATAATCACAAGAAGGTAATGTTGATTATTTAACCAAAGAAAATATAAAAAACAAAACACTCAGCAATGTCATTGTTTTATTGTTTGACAGAAAGTGGGTTTAATCAGTGACTGGTAATACAACTGCTATCCTAACAAACTACTTTCAAATAGATGCAGATTGGTAGTGCATTCCTAATAATACAGCATTAAAACACAACCGTTACCCAGAATGCAACACACGTGATGTTAGCCTCTAGTATTATCTAGTATGTTTGGTAACACTTTACTTGAAGGGGTGTTCATAAGACAGTCAACATTACTACAACATTAATGAGAATTGTATGCATGCTTATAACAACTTTCATTAAGTCTCTTTACTTTTGTTATGACATTTTAAATGCATAGATGACATTGTTTGTTATGACAACTTGACAACAACAAATACATCACAACCTGCTTTTGTCTTAGTCATGACATTTTGACATAAATCTGTCATAAACATGATTGTCAAGATGCCATTCTAACAAGCTGAATTTGTTATTTCATATTAATGAAGCTGTTAAAAATTATTTAACAAAGTAATAGTTAAATGACATATTTTAACAGTTTGTTCCACTAAAAACGTGGTCAGAAAAATATTCAAGACAGAATTAAAATCCCTCATGACAATCATGTTTATGACAGATTTATGACAAGTTATGTTGTCTTGGTCAAAATGTCATGACAAAGAAGAAGACTGGTTGTGATGAATTTGTTTATGTCAAGTTGTCTGAACAAACAATGTCATCTTTGAATTTAAAATGACATAACTGAGCAAATGACACTTAATCTTTAACAGTTAAAACTTAACAGTTGTCATAAGCTTGCATAAAATTCTGAGTCATGTCATTATTATAAGGGTTTCAAATTTGTCTTATAAACACACCCTTAATTATTGTTTCTACATGTTTACAATCTATATATTTGATACACAATACAATTAGGAACAGCTGTGCATTTATTCAACCCAGACTCATTCTTAAAATGTAGTCCTGTGGACAGTTCTGGAGACTACAAAATACGTCCTGGTAGTTTTTGTTTTCGCAAATCCACGAGAGGCCGCTGTCGACTGACTGTCTGTCTGACTGAATGGCCGGCCGGCCAATCGACTGACTGACCCACTCTCCTCCTACCCTAAACCCAACCAATTTTATCGATTGGTCACCCACTTACTTCCCTAAACCCAACCAACGGTTTACAAAAGCCGTCCAGAAAAAGAAAAGCCCTCATCTGATTTTTAACACGTTTTCAGATTTTACTGCATTCTCACCCTGTTATTTACTTGTTCATTTTATTATTTGGATTCTGTTTTTGTCTTATTTGATTTCTGGAAACACTCTTCCCTGGACTCGAACCCCGTCATCATCATTGTCGTGGTCAACTCCTTTCTGCGTCTCAAGTCCGCTGACGTAACATGACTTGCTAATGGGACAAACTGGTTGCGGCGTGAAAGCCCTCCACACGGAGGTAAGTGGTCAGCTGGTGAGCGCGAAAAGGAACGGCGTCATACCGCCTCGTAGCATTCGTTTAAAAAAACGAAATGAAGCCATATGTACCTCTGGCTACATAATTTGCGGTCTTCAGAAACGTCCATGGGACTACGGTTTCAGAATGAGCCTGTGTTGCATTTATTTGTACATTGAATTACTGTGGTCAGCAAATATGTGCATATCTGAAAAAGGTTTCATGAGATTTTAAATATGAAAAAAATAAATAAAAGATCTAATTTCAAACAAATGTAATGTGCATTGAAATGTTATCCAAAATCGTAAATCCACCAGAGACCACTGTCGACTGACTGTTTGACTGACTGACTGAATGACTGACTGACTGATCGACTGACCCACCCTCCTTCTTCCCTAAACCCAACTAATAGTGTTTTTAAAAGCACAGATTGACCCGCCCACCAACTTTCCTAAACCCAGCTGACAGTTTTCAAAATCAATCCAGAAAAAGAAAAGCCTTCGCCTGATTTTTACTATGTTTTCAGATTTTACCAGCTCATCCTGTCATTTACTTGTTTATTTATTTTTTTTGTTTCTGTTTTTGTCTTACCTGCTTTCTGGAACCGTTCTTTGCCAGACTCAAGCCCTGTCATCACGGTCAACTCCTCTCTACGTCTCAAGTCCGAAGACTTACATGGCAAGCTATCTGGACAAACTGGTAACATCAGGAAAGCCGTCCGTAAGCAGTCAGCTGGTATAAGCGCAAAAAAAACAGCGTCATACCACCCCATAGCGTACATTGTAAAGATGAAATGCAGCCATACATACTTTTGGCTAGAAAATTCGCAATCTTCAGAAATGTATATGGGGCTACGTTTTCAGAATGAGCCCTTATTGCAACCACTGTATACAATCAGCAAATGCAAAACTGTTAAATAAAAAAAAATGTAACACTTGAGTTTGAGTAACAATTCTCTATTAACTATTGGCTTATCACTTGACTATTATTACGATATTGGCTTTTTATCTCTGCTTAAAAGGTACATGTTCTGCATGATCTTATTTTACATCCCCAGTTCTACCTAATACCTAAACCTATTTCTATTAACATAATAACTATTAATAAGCATAAAATTACGAGATTATTGAGGCAAAACTCACAGTTAATCGTTTATTAATAGCGAAAATTGTACCTTAATATAAACTGTGACAAACAAAATTGTAAAAATGTACTGAAACCAGTGAAAAAAACCTCACAACAGAAGAAAAGCTGAATTCTATTCTTGACAGATGGTAGTGTGGAGAATGTGCCCTGAAAATAACCAGATTTAATTACCACATGCCTAAAAAGGAGTAGAGGACGTCTCATTAGTGCAGAACAGGTCGACGGGACTCTCCTGCGCTGGCAGCTGATGCCATTTACCACAGGCTCTAATTGCTAAAATTACTGAACAATTGCTCTTCATGTGACCCAGTGCTGCTCTCATCATTTGGGTTGTCAAGGAGAGGAGCAAATATGAGTTCATTCTGGATCCTTGGATTTTAAGCTTCATTTAATTGGATTTTGACTGGCCATCTTTAATCATAGTGCTCTGTTTTCATGTTTATTGTGTTGTTGATGAAGGGAGTTGTGGGAATAAGTTGGCGTGCAAAGGCTTTTTTCCTCCGAGTAATCACAAAAATCATTGTGAGAAAACAGGCAGGGAGTGAAACACTTTCCAGTCATCAAACATTTAGGGAAACGACTTATCTGATCTCCCTTCTCTTAAATGCATGATAGACAGGATTCATTTATTTTTTTTGTTTTACCGACTGACTGAATTGCTGAATTGTATTTATTTGACTTTTTTCCCCGTATGTACTTGTCTATCTATCTATCTGTCTGTCTGTCTACACTGTAAAAAATATGACAAAAAAGTAATGACTACAAATGTCAACACAGGCTCATTCTGAAAACGTAACCCTTTATAGGTTTCTGAAGATCGCAAATTATGTAGCCAGAAGTAAGTATGGCTGCATTTCGTCTTTAAAAGGAACACTGCAGTTCCTTTTCGTGCTTACCAGCTGACCGCTTACCTCCATATGGACGCCTTTCCGGCTGTTACCAGTTTGTCTAGTAGCTCGCCATGTATGTCGGTGGACTTGAGATGATGGTGTTCAAATCAACGAAGAACAGTTCCAGTAAGCGGGTAAGACAAAATCAGAAGCCAAAAAAATTTAATAAAAGGTTGAGGATGTGGTAAAATCTGAAAAGCGAGGCCTTTTCTTTTTCTGGATTGCTTTTTAAAACTATAGGTTGGGTTTAGGGAAGTAGGAGTGTGGGTCATTTGATCGGTCAGTCTGTCAGTCAGTCGACAGCTGCCTCTGGTGGATTTGCAAAAACAAAAACTGTAAAAAACATAGCTTCTGGGACATATTTGGCGCTGTCCAGAAACGTATATAACAGTACGTTTTCAGAATGAGCCTAAGTTGACAAATATTATTTTTGCATAGGTCTGTAAATCATTAATGAAATTATTCAATTTAGAAGACATTTTCAGGGGAAAAAAAGATTTTACATTTTTTATAAAATTTGCTTGACAGAACATTTTTGTATGTAATGACTCAAGTAATGAAATGAGGACTATTGGTTTCATATGGAATGACTATTCAGCATTTACAAGTTAGGTACAGTTTTTCTCAGTCGCTTTTGGTGCATTTCTCACAACACTATTTACATTTGCACAACAGTTACCACATTTCTCAAAACAATTAGTACAAACTGCAAAACCTAGTGGATAACCTGCAAAAGCGTGGCACTTGCTCAAAATGGATAACACATTCCTCAAAAGCAAGTATTCATGTCAATAAAAGTGTCAGTGTCATCAAAATGCAAAGTCCTGCCACCATTGTTTATGAACAAGACAGTCAAATTGCTTTGTCATGTTTTCATTATGACAGTTTACTTTGTAAATGTATTCCAATGCAAAAAAGTCAGATTTTGGTGACACTTCCTGAAAATGCTCAAGACAGCACTATATACTATTTACACAGCCATTTGAAAACCACAGTAAAGTTAGACCACTGCATTTAGTGAGGTATCTGAGTACACAGTAAAGTTAGACCACTGCATTTAGTGAGGTATCTGAGTACAAGACACTGAATAAGTATGTTTCACATTTACTGCATTTGCTCTTTGCAATTCTAATTTAATCACAGCATTGTGCAAAAGTATAAATACACCCTTATTTACAACAAACATAAACTCTCTTTGGGTAGAGCTGTGCACAACTGTAAACAATATTGAAGTGCATATTGAAACTGATCAATATGCACAACTAGTGCATATTGACAACTAGTTCAACATTTTTGTATGTAATGACTCAAGTAATGAAATGAGGACTATTAGTTTGATATGGAATGACTATTCAGCATTCACAAGTTTAGTTCATTTTGACTGACATGACAAAAGCAAATGATAATGTTATAAAACAGCAGAGAGTTGTATGAAAGCAATTGATGCATGTCCAAAAGCATTTGCAATTTGTTGAAAGGAATGAGAAACTGCTACTTTGATGTGCACAAATGACTAATTGTTTTACCAAAGTGACTGAGAAAAACTGTAATAATATTTTTAGTCAGTTTGATATATTTAAGTTGAGATAACTATGTAATGTAATGTGTATTTATATAGCTCATTTATTGTGTATGGCCATACAACCCAAAGCATCTAAATCTATCCATCCGTCCGTCCGTCCGTCCATCCGTCCATCCATCCATCCATCCATCCATCCATCCATCCATCCATCCATCC
>CAIGQZ010000379.1:4580594-4599796 GCA_903798205.1 Danio tinwini
ACACACACACACACACACACACACACACACACACACACACACACACAAAACAGCCACATAAGATTCGTTATTTCAAATTTGTGGTAAATTTGACTTTATTAGGGACAAAGTTCGTATGAGTATTTTAAAATAATTTTTTCTCCTTTATATTAACATAAAAAATTGGACACTACTGTGTAGATATTTAAAATAGCAGACACAAATGACAACAGTTCTATTTTATGTCAAGGGTCTGATTTGAGTGCTTTGGAGTATCATCTGAGAATACAGAACAGAATGCATTATAATGAAACCAGTCACTTGTCATCTTTCGTTTAAACGCAGAGTTTCTTTTCTTTTGACTGTTATGCCAGGAAAATGCATGAAACAACCTGAAGCTTGCTTTTCTCTAAAGATCATTTGTGTATTGTTGTCTTGTTTGAAATAAACAAAAAAGAAAATATGCTGTAGGTTGGAGGGGGAATTTCCGGTATCTTTACACTGGTTGCTGTCATTCCTGTACAATCAAGAACTCTAAATAAGCAAATTCATTTACAAAGCTTTTTTCATAATGCCAAAGCAAACCCTAGGCTTCGAAATAACTTAACTACTTAACTTCCTGTTGTTTTCCTCAGAAAATTTTGCCTTTTAATCTGAAGATGTCAAGATTTGTACATAGTAATGGAAGATTAAAAGGAACTGAGGGGGATTCTCTGAACTTTTTGCCCAGTCTAAGTAATGAGTCACAGCGTAAGGCTTTGACAGGCAGAGCAGGTTTCAAAATCCTGCATAGGAAAATCATTTTAAGAAATATAGTTACTCTCTCAAACTAAAAATCTCTAAGCAGTAGTCTTAAAATGATCACACAAAAATGTGAAAGGTTTGTATGTTTTTTTCTGTTGAACAAAAAAAATATTTTGAAGAATGTTGGAAACGTGTTACCATTGATAAACAAGTAACATGGAAGTCAGTGGTTACAGGTTTCCAACATTCTTTAAAATATATTATTTTGTGTTCAACAGAACATAAAAACTCAACAAGTTGTGGATGACTAAATGATAACAGAATTTTTATTTTTGAGTAAACTATTCCTTTAACGGTTATACTCTTGAAATTAGCTGTCTGACGTGTTTGCTGCAAAAGTGAGCCAAAATTTCCTGTAGACTGACATCCAACTAGGAAATGATCGGTGATTTATCATAAATATAAAGATAAACAAGAGTTTTGCTTTCAACTCAACACAATAAACATCACGTGCTATTCTTATTATAATCAAACAAATAGCAGGAAAAAGGTGTGCAGCACATGTGCTTTTGCTTTCGATTTTCTGCCGTCAGCTACACATCTGTTTAAAGACATTCTGTCTGTTCTAAAAAAGATCAGATTCTATCACATACAGTACAAAACTATATTGACTTAGTCCTTCGGGAATTTTTCCTAAGCACTTTTTTGCTTACATTTCTAATAGGTCAGCCTTTTCTCGGAAAGGGTAAAAACGGCCCAATTTATGATGATTACATCAACAGCGTTTATATTTAGAGCAATGCTTCCAGTATCAAAATCAAAACAGGAGAATGCCAAACTGTATTTGATTCAAAAGATTCAAACGTTAGTTTTGGAAAGCAGATGTATGCAAGCTCAGTTTAGATATGTCTGTATAAGGAATATGAGATAAAGCATTGATAACAGAACTGATAGTTTTAGTCACAACTTAAAATGAAACTGTTAAGTCATTGCATCAAAAATAAAATTACCAAAAGTTACTAAAGTTACTTTTACTGATGGCTAGATTACATTTAACACGTATACCATGCAACTCCTTGGGTTTTTGTGAAAATGAAATTAAATCGCACCACATTTCTAATGCAAAAGCTGTAGTGAGTGGTGTAAAATATAATGTTCAGCTTTCTCAGAATGAGATAAATGTAATAATGGATTCTTTTTTGCTGTTATAGTGGCAGTTTGTACAACAAATAGGTGATTAGTTAAAATTAAAAGACACTATATACTGTGTTACTGCAGGTAAATGTTTATATACTACCCAATACACTGTAAACCATGCTGTTATCATTAGTAAAGATATTAAGTTAATATAATTTGACCTTACTTAAAATACCAAGTTTTGGCATTAAAACCGGTGTGTTTAACTTACTCATTCAGCAGCAAAAAACTTTTCATTAATAATTAAAGTTCTCTAAACTTAACATTTTAATTTCTTTAAACGATTTACCCTGTGGCTAACACATTCGCCTCACAGCAAGAAGGTCACTGGTTTGAGCCTCGGCTGGTCAGTTGACGTCATGTTCTCCCTGTGTTCGTGGGGGTTTCCTCTGGACGCTCCGGTTTCCCCCACAAGTCCAAAAACATGTGGTATAGGTGAATTGGGTGGGTTAAATTCTCCATAGTGTAAGTGTGTATGTCCTGGTCTTCCAGGTTGGGGATTGAGTGTTGGGCTAATGACCCACCTTGTAAAAATTTGATGTTACGAAACACCAATGTTTCCCAGTGATGGGTTGCAGCTGGAAGGGCATCCACTGTGTAAAACATATGGTGAACAAGTTGGGGGTTCATTCTGCTGTGGCGAGCCCAGATTAATAAGGGACTGAGCCGAAAAAATGAATGAATGAATGAAACACCAACATGGTGCAGCTAAATATCAACTTTGATATAAACAGCTCTGGGAGTAAGTAAATAATATAAAAGCTGAAAATTTTGAAAGTTTAGCCTATTAGACATTTTAAGTTATCTTTAATTACAGTTTTTCTCAGTCGCTTTGGTGCATTTCTCACAACACTTTACATTTGCACAACAGTTAATGCATTTCTCAAAACAATTAGTACAAACTGCAAAACCTAGAGAATAACCTGCAAAAGCGTGTCACTTGCTCAAAATGGATAGCTCATTCCTCAAAAGCAAGTATTCGTGTCAATGAAAGTGTCAGTGTCATCAAGATGAAAAGTCCTGCCACCATTGTTTATGAACAAGATAATCAAATGGCTTTGTCATGTTTTCATTATGACACGTTACTCTGTACATTAGGACCAATGCATAAAAGTCAGATTTTGGTGACACTTCCTGAAAATGCTCAAGACAGCACTATATACTATATACACAGCCATTTGAAAACTACAGTAAAGTTAGACAACACTGCATTTAGTGAGGTATCTGAGTACAAGACACTGAATATGTATGTTTCACATTTTTACTGCATTTGCTCTTTGCAATTGTAATTTATTCACAGCATTGTGCAAAAGTATAAATACACCCTTATTTACAACAAACATAAACTCTCTTTGGGTAGAGCTGTGCACAACTGTAAACAATATTGCAGTACATATTGAAACTGATCCTACAACATACACAGGTCTGTAAATCATTCGTGAAACTGTTCAATTTAAAAGACATTCCCATTTCTTCCCACTCCTTAACTTTTCTGATTTTAATAATAACAAACCATCTCCATTTAACTTCACCCTTAAATGTATTAGTTCATATGTATTTGTTTTTTAATGTGTTAGTAACTGTGGTGAGTTACAGTCTGCCCTGCGCTAATAATTTGCATAAAAAAGATTGTGGTGTTTTATGCCACTAGTGTTGTTTCAGGTAAAAGCTTTAATGAAGTTTTTTGGAATTGGGTACCGTTTCCCATTTCCTGCCTGCGTGGTTGTGCAATAGAAGACTAGATAAGCATCTTTCCTGGCATAGCCACTCACTTTTTGCCATCTATCAATCACATGTTGAGCCACTCTTCTGTTCATTCAGTAGAACTAACAATGGGGAAAAAACACCACACTGCTATCAGTTTGTCTCAGACTGGGGCTAAGTTATCTATACGTAGATGCACATCTGCGATTGCTGTACCAGTTCCATGTTATGAATGTTGTATCACAAAACATTGCATTTGCTATTTAAAACATCATGTCTATTTAAATAATGATAGTGTATATACTTCACACACTTATCAAAATAGGAGCAACGAAGATCATTAGGAACTATCATTAGGTCAGTTTACTGGATTAACACTAATATTTATATCAAACTTGACTGAAAATTCTGAATCATTATCACTTGGATATCAACGGAATATAAAACAAGAGCTATCAGATTTATCTAATGTCTGTGTTGTAATTTGAATTGTAAAATTGCTGATTTAACCTGCCATCATGCAGGTCAGAGTACACCGATGATACTACATGTAGTGAAGTCTATCATATTGATCACAGACATAATATACCCTACAATTAAAGATAAACAACAACAAAGACAAGACTATTAATCATACTTAGCATCAATGAACTTCAGCTGAGTGAGTCATGAGTGTACTTTTATGTCAGCTGTGTACTTTCACTTTCATTATTCAGGACACTTTCATTCAGAATCCAACGACAGTACGCCTACATCTGTTATTTCATTTATGGCTTAATGTCAAGAGAAAAAAAAGAGATCTTAGATAACCAACCAGACGTTTACAATAAATCAGCTTTAAATGTATAACACAATGCTTTGATAAGCCCTCCTTGTTTGTTGGAAAATAATACCAGGAAGCTGCAGATTATGTATGTCACTAAATGTATTTCCAATAGGATATGCAAGCAGCAAATAAACATGAATTAAATTTAATTCCATAGTATTTTTTCCATAATAAGTGTTTTCCTATGGATGTCAATGGTTAGAAGTTTACAACATTCTTCAAAATATCTTCTGTGTTCAACAGAAAAAAGGAACAAGTCAAGGGTATCTTGATCTCTACCCAACACAATTACACAGCATGAAAGAGGATGCAATTTTTAGCTACACACTTTCTGACAAAAGAAAGTCATATACACAGAGGATCGCATGATGGTGGGTAAATTATGGGGTAATTTTCATTTTGGAGTGAATTACTCCTTTAAATATATGTAATAGATCTGCCTATACAGTTTATTTGTATTTGAGCAACATTCTGTTGCTTCATAAAACCAATCAAGGAGGATTTTGTAAAGTTAAAAATTCTTTCATCTTTCATGAATTCATCTTCTCAGTGTAAAAAAAAAAACTTCCCTGGCATATTCCTTGCATAGTTTGTTAATGGTTGTGCAGGTCATGTAAGAACTTCACCAAATTGTAAAACATCCTGTTTTTGTATTTACATGTTTTGTTTATCGTAAAATGAACGTCATTAATGTCATTAGTCATGCTTGTGTTAGATGATCAAATCCCCGCTAGGAAAAGCAGTAGGATTCATCACTGCAGGGGAAACTAAACAGTGTTTAGATTACACTGCTACTGGTGCATGAATGTGTGTATGCAGTTCAGTCTTGTTTGGATTTGCCCTACAGAATGCAGAGCTGCATATTTTTATGACATGAGCTCTGAACTCAAACACTATATAAAGACTGCACATACTTTTTGGATTAGATTAAACTAATGCCTTTAAATTGACTTTGAATGTGCATATATTTTTATTATCAATAGTATGTTAGTAGCAAAGGCCTTGCTGCTACCGGTTATTTTAGTGTAATAATAATATTCATATTACATACTTGTTAACATGCACTGCAATACTCACTTTTGCCCTGAATTGTAATATATTTACACACAACTGGCAGATCACTGATTAAGCGATTTTCTTAAGATATTTGACGTCAAACATGATTACTGGACATCGTATAAAACATCCTCATCATTAGCACAACCAATGCTCTGTCTTATTATCTACAGTCTGCTGGTGTTTTTCAGCAAGCATCCTGTTTTCCCTGTATGTACAAGTTAAACAGGAGGGCAGGAAACTGGCAGATTGAGTCTTAATGCTTCACTTTAGTGGGTCTGAATGAGAGATGGCACAAGGCCAACTCATCAGCAGCAGACGCCTGGACCATTTCTCCAAAAGCACATTCCCTAAATTCTTCCCATTATTTTTGCAAAAATGAGTAACTGCACAGGAGGCCGATGAACGTGGACGAGGTCCAAAACTCGATAATTTGGAGTAGCGATCAGTGCTGACAATAGTCAAGGAGTATGGCGCTATAAAACTATGTTTCATGATAAAACTGTTGTAAATAAATGTAGAAAATGAGAAGAGAAATGCAATGAAACTTCACTGTGGTCTTATCAGCAGGAGCGATTTGTCCTTTTGTCCTCAGCACTGATTTGTCCGGTCAGTTGTCACATACCATTGTATCAGTCATCTGACTGCTGGGAAAACTGCAAAACTGGAGTCTGTCTTCTGAAAATCGCACAAGTAAAAAGAAATTAAATGTAAAGCGTTTGAAAGAACAATAAGTGTAATTTAAAAATGCATTACATTTTATTTAATAGCTAATTGTAGAATAATATAAGCTAAACGGTAACACTTTATTTTTATGGTTCATTTGAGTATTAGCAGACTGTCTGCTTAATATCTGTTGATATGCTCCTCCAACAAACATTTAACTGACTATAAGAAAATTTGCAAGTACATGTCAACTTACACTAACCCTAACCCCAACCTAACAGTCTACTTATAATCTAATGAGAATTAGGCCCAATACCCATTCTATTTTTGTACCCCTACCCCTTGTAAGGTTGTAAGGGCCAAGGGGAAGGGGAAGGGCTTCAAAACTTACCCCTAAGAATTGGGACAGCACTTCAACACCTCCACACGTCATCATTTGTCATCGCGATTTCTTGCTTCATATGAGATCAGACGGTCACGACTGCTGTAGTTATTCCAGTTGTGTTATTTTTTTGTTGTTTATCTTCAGAAGGGATATATTATGTTATCATAACAATCTAATGTGGCAATAATATCGTAACTGTACTGTGTATTTACACAGTGGCCATATTCATCTATGTAAACACACAAAAACAACATTAACATTATCCCAGACACTGTATAAAGCTCATTTTCAGCCACTTGACTGCTCTGACAGGGTGTTCGAGTGGCAGAATGTTGTAGGACTGCTGTACAGGAGTTATTATTAGGAATTATTGATCACGAAATTTAGTGTTTATTTTTTGTTTTTTTTAAAGCATAACGGTAAAACACGAACGTGTTTATGAATATATTAAAACATGTTTGTTTGTCGTAAAAATTCGTAATAATGACAAAAAATACAAATTTGTGGATCTCCTTACTTCCGGGTTCAGCATAACTGCCTTTGTGGCAGGTGTATTCTGGGAAATTTTCTTTACCCCTCCGTTTTGAGTGTGGTCCTGAAAAATCTTCATTCGAAGGGGTGTATACCCCTTGCCCTTAGCCCTACGCCTTCAAGCTAAAGAGAATTGGGACACCACTACCCCTTGATGTGAATGCACAAAACGATGGGAAGGGGTAAGGGGAAAGGCTAAGGGGTAGAATTGGGATTGGGCCTTAGTTGCAATATAACTTAAATTCAACAAACGGACCATTAAAATAAAGTGTGACGAGCTAAACGATTATAATTTGTTCTTTTAAATAGGTATCTTGGTTTACCTGCATGAAAAAAACAACAACTAAAGCATGTTTTTCTTAGTTAACATTAATTTTGACAATTGACAAGTTTTGGGATTTTTATTATTTCCTTTATTTAGCTCACATTGAGACAGTACTATCTCTTCTCCAGTGAGACCTGGTCAAGATGGCAACACATAAAGTTTCACACAAAAAAAATGACAAAAAACAATACCACAAAATTACAAATTCACCATTTATAAAAAAAGGATCAGATCATATTATTAGTAATATTCTTGTTTTTAATTTAAATGTAAGTTATTGTATGCCTTGATTGTATTACTAGTTGGAAATTGTAATATTTTGGTATTGGTATCACTTTTATAATGGAGCCTTTTCAACGAGAACCTACCTGTCGCACTTTGACCCTATCAACTGCTAGACCTTCATGACTAAACTTCCAAGTTTACTAGAATGATCCCAGGAGGCCAGACGAAGGCCACAATAATGAGTCTGGTGCTTGCTGATGATTAGGTAGGTGCAAACTGTGTTGGATAGACCACATTTTTGGAAATAGTGTAGGCTAACAACTTAATAGCATCCAATAGCATGAGCACACATTAGCTTAGCCTCTCAGCAAGCTGAGATTAATTATCATTAATAATGATGTAAATGCATTTATTCATTTTCTTTTTGGCTTAGTCTCTTTATTAATCAGGGGTCGTCACAGTAGAATGAACCGCCAACCTATCCAGCATATGTCTTACGCAGCGGGTTCCCTTCCAGATGCAACCCATCACTGGGAAACACCCATACACTCTTACTCACACACATACACTATGCACAATTTAGCTTACCCAATTCACCTATAGCGCATGTCTTTGGACTTGTAGGGGAAACGGGAGCATGAATTTATTATGTATTAATGTATTCCTTTTATTATTAATGACATATAAAACATAACATTTTATCTGATCTCTAACAATATGCAGTCAAGTTTTTTTTCTTGGAAATTCTCCTTATGAATTGAAGGTGAAAAGGAGTATAACCTGAAGAAAAAGGGGTTTGCATGACCCTAAAGTGGTTCGTTTTGTGATAGGGGCTAAATAGGTAGACATACATTATCTTGCTATTTACATGGCTACTTCCCATATAAGTAAATGATTGTTTGGAAATATTGATAAAAACAAAAAAAAAACATTGATTTGGGTAAAAAAAGAGCACTAAGTAAAGAAACCAGTTGATAGTAATTGCTTTTAGATTAGATTAGAACAAGTTCAAAATAGAAAAAACATTTAAGGTATACAAAACAGTTCAATTAAGCCAATACACACCATTTACACAACAGATAATAAACTTTTATAATCCTACCAGTTATATATAAGATATGTACATTATAATAAAATCATTATATAATACATTACAGTATACAAAACAATGGTCCTGGCAAGAAGATAACACAGCAACAATATTTTTTTGATTTCCTTTTCAACACAGCTGATATCTGCAACAGTGATGCAAAATAACAGCAGCTGCAATTAAATGAAACAAAGAGCTAATCCAAGACACCTGAATGACTGGTATCCTATATTATTCACTATTGCTGTCTACTTTTTTTTTTTTACATAAAATGTGTAAGGCCATTGTAACCAATGTTTGAGGGAATATATGAGTCAGTGTCATTTGCTTCCCGTTATTTAACATGTAAAATAACATTTAAGATGTCTGTTTGGCTGTTTTATATGCCAATTGGTGTTATGTTATTTTAAATCATTATTATAATCATGAACACACCCGTTTGTAGTGCATACATGTAGTGCATGTATAATTTACATTTTTTACCAAAGCTTATAATTAACGAGAGGTTTTGTACATTTAAATAATGTAGCTTCCTTATCACAAAATAAGATGGATTTATGTATTGGGAATAACACGTCTAAATGTTGCGACTGACCAATCAGAAGCAAGTATTCCAGAGAAAAGTGTAAGAGCTTCTATGAAATTATGACTTGACAAAATAACATAAGTTGTAGGTAATATCCAGTTTCCACCACATGCTACTGAAAAAGGAAGTGTTTGTTAGTTTATTATGGCTTTATGGGGCACCACCAGATGCACCAGAATAACCTCAACATTTATTCCTGTTTCCTTTTCCTGTTTGAAGATTCAAGGACCTTCAGCTTGTAACCTTAAGTTTTGCTCTCAGCCAAATAGTTTAAGTTTCGCTCTGAAGTGATTTTTTAATGCATTTATATAATTGTCTTTTCCTCTCTTGTGCTGTGTGTGCAAGGTCTTTGACCTGGAGGATAAATTGTGTTTTCTGACTGCTGACGACAGTTGGCAGCTTAGCGCCCCAGCAAGAGGTCAGAGGTCCTGCAGCTCACAGTCAGCTCCTAGTTTAGCAAACTAGAGAACTGGTCCAGCAACAGCAGCAGCTGTCCTGCTTTCTAAAGAACGCTGTAAGGATTTTCAAAAGACCACATGCATTGAAGCAGGCCCACCAGCAGTGGTGATTTTGAACCGTTTCTGATGTTAAAGCTATGGATCAATCATCTTTTGCTTATGGCCTATTAGAACAGATTCATAACGAACCTTTTATGACTATGGTGCATTTTAAACTGTGGAGTTTGAGCCTTATCAGCACATTGTTCATTTTCTCCTGTCTGAAAATACAAGCTCTTCCTGTTTGGTGAAATGTCAGCTGAAACGAGAGCTTGTGAACTTTTACCTGATGGCTTCTTACGCAACTGAGCCCACTTGGAGGTACTGGGCAGTTGTTTACATGTATTACTTAGGTGTAATTTTGAATGGACCAAAAATACATGTCAAATTCAACAGCAGTAAATACAATTACAGCAAATAATACAGTAGTTATTGTGAATATAATGAAATGAGTGATAAAATAAGTCATTAAACTTTAAAAGTCAATTATAAGTTTAAAATAACAGCAAAAGTATAAATGTCTTGCTATTGAGAAGTTGCACACATACTGGCTAAATAGCTGAAGTATTTT
This sequence comes from Danio tinwini, assembly GCA_903798205.1. NCBI lineage: Eukaryota > Metazoa > Chordata > Actinopteri > Cypriniformes > Danionidae > Danio > Danio tinwini. Next base: position 4,590,977 of record CAIGQZ010000379.1, read on the forward strand.
ATTTTCCAACACTTTTAAATATTGTATCATGTTTTAAGCCACAAAATGAGCATATTAGAATTATTTTTGACTCGTGTGACACTGAAGATTAGATGAATAATGTTTAAACATTCTGTTTTTCCAGAAAATTATATTTTAAAATATGTTTATTTTCTCTATGTTAATTTTTTTACTTTATTTATATTATTCATCAGATATTATTCCAAAATATATTAAGAAATCTTAATTATTCCAGATGGTTTAGTGTAGATCACTTTGATATTTTAAAATAGTTTATACTTTACAGTAGTATATTTAGTATCCTCCTCCCCTTGCAAATGAAAGCCTCCCCCATAATGAAATTTAACCACTCTTTCCTCTATAAATGGGATGTGTTGTCCTGGGAAATTGACAAATGACACCTTTTGATCCTTTAGGAAGAATGAGTTGGTCCACTTCCATGTTCCTCACTTTTGCAACCCTCCTCCTTCCACTATCCCTTCCTAGACACTGTACTGTACTTGAACTTATAAGCAACTGCTGACAGCTGCGCACATCTGTGTTGAGTCTTTCGGTACAACAGACTTTCTCAACATCTCTGAAATTCTGTTACTCAGAAGCTTCTCAAAATACAGCACAACAGCAGCTTTTTTTATGACTTCCAGTCTGTTTCATGAAGAGACTGAATGAGAAGTCCTTTTTCAGGAAGGGTTTCTCTTTAAAAAAAGGGCCGGCCCCTACGTAAGTGCAGCTTAGTGATGTTGTTTAAAACATGTTTGAGAAGTTCCAGCACAATGAATAGAGGGGAGATGGGGAAATACTGACCTGAGCAAATCCAAATGATTCACTCGCAGAGACTGTAATCATGCTCAAGTGGAGAGACTCAACATGTACGTAAATGTAAAACAAATGCTCTTCCAGCGTAAAATAAATTTAATAAGAACAATCAGACGAAGTCCTCGAGAATTACACATGCTCATATTCTCGGAAAATCCTCACACGTCTTTGGCAAATATCTAAAGACAAAAGTGATGCTGAGACAGACTCTTTGATGTCTAGGAAATCTAGCCGGCACACTTTCCTTACACCTCTCCTGAGGTGTGACTAAAAGGAGGAAAAGTAGGGCCACCACTACGGGAAATTACTTTAGACCTTCAGCCCCCCCCCATTCTCCCTCAGTTTGGGCTTTCATGTTCATGGGAACAGTCTTTTCTGGACAGACCAAGTGTCTGTGAAGGTTAGCTGCCCTCTCACCCAAATATAGTAAAGACGAGACCTCTACCAACCCCCATGGGTGCCTGTCCACATCACGACGATGAAATGAGGAAACTGGATTTGAGTTGCAGCTAAATAAAGACATCTGGTCTGATTGAATCAGCATCCCTAATTCAATGCTTTACTCTGATATGATCTGACTCTAGGCAAACTAAATTGCTTAGTATTTTCACAAAAGCAGTTTGTATTCAGACTCAATTTTTAAATAATGATCTCAGTACATTTTGGGAATAGTGTGGGAACTTTGACTTTAAAAACTTTTGGATCTGCATAATTCTTCAATGTTTTTTAGAAAACGTCATAGGCCCCGTTTGCTGTTTGTTTAAGGGGTTTTCGTCGATCTGATCACAAGAAGATGTGGGAGACACTTTTTTTTTTATAACTTTTATTTTGATCCATCTTTTTTATTCTTTTTTGACCACCTTCCTGAATTTTATGAAGAGATAGTCTATGGGCAGGTGTTTGAATGGGCTTTTTCTGATCTTTAAATCTACAATAAAAAAATAAGCTCACTAAATTTGTGTCAAGAGAAAACACTATGGAGATAATCAAATAGTTATAAAACTATGCCAAATGTGTTGGGCTTTTTACATTTTTTTTGTAAAATGTACTGTTTCACACGTCAATGCTTGAAATCCCTGGCCAGTGTTCTTCAACAACACACATCCCATAATGGTTGTCATAGGTCAGTAGTTAGAACAAAAATAAATAAATCTTAATTCTGGGTGTACAGTAAATGATGCTTAAAATGTAAGTTCACCCTAAAATAAAAATGATGTTATTAATTACTCACCTTCATGTAGTTCCAAATGCCTGAGACAAATTAAAATATTTATGGTGATATCTGAGAGCTCCCTCATCCTCCATAGACAGCAAGGTTCCCGACTCAATTGCAGAAAACTACCAAATACATCCTCAAAACAAACCATATGTCTTCAGTCGTTCAGTCAGAATGTTATCAAGCTACAAGAATACTTTTGTGCACAAATAAAACAAAAATAGCAACTTTATTTACAGTTTTTCTCAGTCGCTTTGGTGCATTTCTCACAACACTTTTTACATTTGCACAACAGTTAATGCGTTTCTCAAAACAATTAGTACAAACTGCAAAACCTAGTTGTTAACCTGCAAAAGCGTGTCACTTGCTCAAAATGGATAGCTCATTCCTCAAAAGCAAGTGTTCATGTCAATAAAAGTGTCAGTGTCATCAAAATGCAAAGTCCTGCCACCATTGTTTATGAACAAGACAGTCAAATGGCTTTGTCATGTTTTCATTAGGACCAATGCATAAAAGTCAGATTTTGGTGACACTTCCTGAAAATGCTCAAGACCACACTATATACTATTTGCACAGACATTTGAAAACTACAGTAATGTTAGACATCACTGCATTTAGTGAGGTATCTGAGTACAAGACACTGAATATGTATGTTTCACATTTTTACTGCAGATGTTCTTTACAATTCAAATTTATTCATAGCATTGTGCAAAAGAATAAATACACCCTTTTTTACAACAAACAAGCTTCCTTTGGGTAGAGCTGTGCACAACTGTAAACAATATTGCAGTACATGTTGGAACTGAACCTACAACATACACAGGTCTGTAAATCATTCATGAATTTTTTCAGAAAAAAAAAAGATTTAAAGTATTTTAATAAAATGAGCTTGACAGATTTTGACAACTAGTTCAACATTTTTGTATGTAATGACTCAAGTAATGAAATGAGGACTAGTACTTTTATATGTAATGACTGTCTAGCATTCACAAGTTTAGTTAATTTTGACTGACATGACATAAGCAAATGATATTGTTACAAACAGCAGAGAGTTTTATGAAAGCAGTTGATGCATGTTCAAAAGCATTTGCAATTTGCTGGAAGGAATGAGAAACTGTTACTATGATGTGCACAAATGACTAATTGTTTTGAGAAATGCATTAACTGTTGTGCAAATGTAAATAGTGTTGTGAGAAATGCATCAAAGCGACTGAGAAAAACTGTAACATAATCTTCTCCTCAGTGTCAGTATAAGGTTCACAAGTCGCTTGGCCATACTTCTGATGTTTACCTCAGATTTGCTTGCAATTTGTTTCAAACAAAGGAAGTCACGTGGGCATCACTTCACAGTGCTTGTGAATAGGCATGGGACGATAACCGGTTTCAAGGTTTACCACGGTTTGGAAAAGTCAATGTTTTAAAATCTCTTGAATTTTATGATATATTGTTCCAATGATATACAGTGAGGGAAATAACTATTTGATCACACTGTGATTTTTCAAGATCTCCTACTTAGAAATCATGGAGGGGTCTAGAATATTCAGTATAGGTGCAATTCCACTGTGAGAGACAGAATCTAAAAATAAAAATGCAGAAATCACATTGTATGATTTTTTTTAACAATTTATTTGTAAATTACTGTGAAATAAGTATTTGATCACTTGCTTTTCAGCCAAATTTCTGACCCTCAAAAACCTGTTATTTTGCTTTAAAATAGTCCAGCTACACTCTGCTCATGATTCTAATTTAGTAGCACTTGTAGCACTTGCACCCAACAATCAGTCAAAAATCTAAGTAGCAACATGGCCAAAACCAATAAGCTGTCAAAGGACACAAGAGACAAAATTGTAGACCTTCATAAAGCTGAAACTGCTGTGGGGCAATTGCCAAGCAGATTGGTAAAAAAAGAACAACTGTTGGAGCAATTGTCAGAAAATGGAAGAGGCTAATGATGACTGTCAATGTCCCTCGGACTGGGACCCCACGGAAGATTCCTCCTTGTGGTGTATTAATGATGCCAAGAATGGTCTAGAATCAGCCCAAAACTACACGGGAGGAGCTGATCAATGCCGTGAAGAGAGCTGGGTCCACCGTTTTCAAGGCTATTATCAGTAATACACTAAGATGTCATGTATTTAAACCATGCATCGCACGGAAGGTTCCCCTGCTTAAGTTAGCCCATGTCAACACCCGTATGATGTTTGCCAGGGACCATCTGAATGATCCAGTGGAGTCATGGGAGAAAGTCCTGTGGTCAGATGAGACCAAAGTTAAACTTTTTGGTCTTAACTCCATTCACCATGTTTGGAGGAAGAAGAATGATGTGTATCATCCCAATAATACCATACCTACAGTGAAGCATGGTGCTGGAAGCATTATGCTCTGGGGTGTTTTTCTGCACAGGGGACAGAATGACTGCACTGTATTAAGGAGAGGATGAACGTGGCCATGTATTGTGAGATATTGGGCAATCTGTCAGTCAGAGCATTAAAGATGGGTCGTGACTGGGTCTTCCAACATGACAATGACCCAAAGCACACAGGCAGGAAAACCAAGGAGTGGCTTCGTAAGAAGCATATCAAGGTTTTGGAGTGGCCTAGCCGGTCTCCAGACCTATCCAATAGAAAATCTTTGGAGGGAGCTAAAACTCCATGTTCCTCAGCGACAGCCCCGAAACCTGACAGATCTAGAGAAGCTCTGTATGGTGGAGTGGGCCAAAATCCCTACTTCAGTGTGTGCAAACCTGGTGAAGAACTACAGTAACCCTTTGACCTTTGTAATTGTTAACAAAGGCTTCTGTACTAAATATTTAAAATGCTTGACTCAAGTGATCAAATACTTATTTCACACAGTAATTTACAAATAAATTCTAAAAAATCATTTAATGTGATTTCCTGATTTTTTTTTAGATTCTGTCTCTCACAGTGGAATTATATGCATAGTGCAATTATACTGAAAATTCCAGACCCCTCCATGATTTCTATGTAGGAGGTTTTGAAAAATCACAGTGTGATCAAATACTTATTTCCCTCACTGAATGTACAATTTTTTACATGTGTTTTTGCAACTATTTTATTTATTTTTTTAGGGCAGCAGGATTTTTGGCAGAAGAGGACCTTTCACATCAAAAGCTACTGTTCCAAAATATATTTACAGTTTTTCTCAGTCGCTTTTTTTTTTTGGCAGTCATTTCTCACAACACTGTTTACATTTGCACAACAGTTAATGCATTTCTCAAAACAATTAATCATTTGTGCACATCATAGTAGCAGTTTCTCATTCCTTCCAGCAAATTGTGAATGCTTTTGGACATGCATCAATTGCTTTCCTACAACTCTCTGCTCTTTGTAACATTATCATTTGCTTATGTCATGTTAAATTCAACTAAATTAACTAAACTTGTGAATGCTGAATAGTCATTCCATATAAAACTAATAGTCCTCATTTCATTACTTGAGTCATTACAAACAAAAATGTTGAACTAGTTGTCAAAATTTATAACTTTTTTTTTTTTTTTTTTCTGAAAATGTCTTCTAAATTGAACAATTTCATGAATGATTTACAGACCTGTGTATGTTGTAGGTTCAGTTCCAATATGTACTTCAATATTGTTTACAGTTGTGCACAGCTCTACCCAAAGAGAGTTTATGTTTGTTGTAAATAAGGGTGTATTTATTCTTTTGCACAATGCTGTGAATAAATTAGACTTGTAAAGAGCAAATGCAGTAAAAATGTGAAACATACATATTCAGTGTCTTGTACTCAGATACCTCACTAAATGCAGTGATGTCTAACATTGCTGTAGTTTGCAAATGACTTTGTAAATAGTATATAGTGCTGTCTTGAGCATTTTCAGGAAGTGTCACCAAAATCTGACTTTTATGCATTGGTCCTAATGTACAGAGTAAAGTGTCATAATGAAAACATGACAAAGCCATTTGACTGTCTTGTTCATAAACAATGGTGGCAGGATTTTTCATTTTGATGACACCGACACTTTCATTGACATGAACACTTGCTTTTGAGGAATGAGCTATCCATTTTGAGCAAGTGTCATGCTTTTGCAGGTTATCAACTAGGTTTTGCAGTTTGTACTAATTGTTTTGAGAAATGCATTAACTGTTGTGCAAATGTAAATAGTGTTGTGAGAAATGCAGCAAAGCGACTGAGAAAAACTGTAATGTTTCTTAAAATAAAATAGTCTGTGTTCAACAAAGAAAAAGTTATTATTTTTTTACCTAGACATTTTAAAACAACATATTTTAGAGTAGTACAATACTGTGATACCGTAAAACCGTGACATTTTTATCCAGGGTTGCCACAATCTTATACCGGCCCATGCCTAACATGCGCAAAATACTGACACTGAGGAGAAGAAACTGTTGAATAAAGTTTTCGTTTTTTATATGTTGTTATTTTTTCTATGTGAGCACAAAAGTATTCGAATTGCTTGATAATATTCTGAAGACACATGGTTATTAAAGAGAATGGTTATTAGTACCTTTCTGGACTTTGAATGAGCTGGGACTGTTGCTGTATGGAGGATGAGTAAGTTTTCAGATTTCATCTAAAATATATCTTATTTTAAATTCCAACAATGAACAAAGGCTTCAGAGGATTGGACTGACATGAGGGTGAGTAATTAATCTTTGGGTTTAACTAACCCTTTAAGATTTGTTTAAAGAATACAATAAAATGAGAATTTTAGTAAATATTTTCAATTTCAAAAGTTTTAGTTTATCGCATTTATCCCAGAGATGAAAAGGCCCCTAGAATGCCCTAGAAATCAACAGACTTGTATATAGTTCAGGAGACATTTATTATTATCAATGCTAAGAAAAAGCTTAGTGGTCACTAATTGATTTTCTTTTTAGATATATATTCTTTGGAGGAAAGAAAGTTCAAAAGAAATAGTAGTCAATTGTACAGCTCTGATCAATTTAATTACAAAATAAAAGGTAAAGGTTGACCCAAACTTGTGTGCATATGAATGAATGGAAATTAAATAGAATTACATAATACTGGGACAAAAATGATTTTTCTTAAGCAAAGAATCTGGCTTCAGAGAGGAAGTAAAACCAAATGGTATGGGAAGAACAGCTACTTCCAAGAGTTCCCACGGCTGTCTCTATTGCTCATAAAACGAATTCAGAAACTATGTCCTCATGTGACAAGCAGAACAGCAGAAATCTATGAAAGCAAGGAGTGTGATGCTGATTGTTAGAAAATTGCTTTTCGTCACCCCTGTATTCTCAAAGAAAGGCTCAACTGATGCTTGTTTGCAGTGGAAGTGACCCCTGACCCAAAGTCTGTGTTGTTGGAGATGGCCTTACCATACTGTGAGACTAGAAAGCTTTTTAAACCGTTTACTACTGGACTTGCCACTGGTTATCATTGTGTATTGTGACGACTGGTGAAAGCACATGTTTCAGTTATTATAACAAGTACTGTCAAAGTATATTTTGGCATATTGATAATATTGACACTTCTAATAAATAATAGATAATAAAACAGTAAAAATACAGTATCGATCTATTTTTTACTTTTTCTATCTAAAAATGCAGGGTTTTACACAAATTGTTCATGTTGTCCCAACACAAATGAATTAAGTTAACTTTACAAATTTAAGTGGATTGAACATAAAACAATTAAGTTGTCCCAACAAATTTTTTTGGTGTTTCAGCTTATTTTAAAAAAGTACTTTGAAAATGCAGCTAAATAATTTTTTGAGTGTACTCCTACATTTAGAAAACTCTTTACACTTGCTACACTCTTTTTGGAGTTGGTCTGGAAAACAAGTCTGACTTGATTTATACTTCAGAGGAAATGTAGCCAGAGTTGATAAGCAATGTATATCCTTTTCTTTGTTTTAGCAGAATTTGGGCTTTGGCTGATGTCCTATGCAGCATTTACTGTATTTACTTTAAAAGTCTTAAATAACAATTGCCAATTTTGTTTGTGTTGAGCAGGTTTGTTAGGTTAGAGTTCACATATTGGAACAGTTGTTGTTGTTTTTGTCAAATTATTAATGTAATAAATTACAAAATATTACAAAATGATAAAAAAATGATATCACTCGAACTTGAAAGAACTAAACTTAGAAATTAAATGATAATTTATTAAAGCTAAATTGAAAATAAAATGATAATATGATAAACTAATATATAGCAAATAAAGAGGATAAGAATGGGGTAAAACTTCTACACTAATTAACAGCACTATAAAATCTTAACCACTGAATACCATAAATCATGTAATTTAAGTCACATAATGAAAAACAGCAACATTTAAATGGGTAGTTCACAAAAAAATTCTGCTAATTGCTGTCCCTCAGGTAAAAAGGTTTTTATATAATGTTCAGTTTCTTGCACAGACCAATTACACTCACTGGCCACTTTATTGGGTTCACCTTACAAGTATCGTCTTACTAGGAGCCCCTTTTGCCTTCAGAACTGCCTTAATCCTTCATGGCATAGATTCAACAAGATACTGGAAATATTCCTCAGAGTTTGGTCCATATTCACATAATAGCATCACACAGTTGCTGCAGATTTGTCGGCTGCACATCCATGATGCGAATCACCCGTTTCACCACATCCCAAAGGTGCTCTATTGGATTGAGCTCATCAACAAGGCATTTGCACCCACAGAACTGCCACTCACTGGATATTTTCTCTTTTTCAGACAATTCTCTATAAACCCTAGAGATGGTTGTGCCTAAAAATTCCAGTAGATCAGCAGTTTCTGAAATACTCAGACCAGCCCGTCTGGCACCAACAACCATGCCA
>CAIGQZ010000379.1:4604796-4661076 GCA_903798205.1 Danio tinwini
TTTAATAATCTGGGGTCGACACAGCGGAATGAACCGCCAACTTATCCAGCATTTGTTTTATACAGCAGATGCCCTTCCAGCCGCAACCCATTACTGGGAAACATCCATGCACACTCATTCACACTCGTACACTACAGACAACTTGGCCTACCCAATTTACCTGTATCACATGTCTTTGGACTGTGGGGGAAACCGTAGCACCCCGAGGAAACCCATGCGAACACAGGAAAAACATGCAAACTCCACACAGAAACGCCAACTGACCCAGCCGAGGCTCGATCCAGTGACCTTCTTGCTGTGAGGCGACAGCACTACCTACTGCGCCACTGCGCCACTGCGTCACCTATATATATATATATATATATAATTTTTTTTTCTCCTAAAATGTGGATAGTCAATAACTTTAAAGATTAATTAAATTTAATGTAATTTTGGAGATGGTATAAAATGCTACAAAAAGTTGTTACTGTAAATATTCCCTGAGAATTGGTGTATGGACACTCAAAAAAATCTCTGTCAATCAAACATATTATTAAAATGAGTCAGATCCTCAAGGACGCATGTGAAAGAGGAAGAATGAATATTTTAGGCAAAATGTGGTTAAGTATAACTTCAACAAGCAAACTAATGTAAGTAGGTTGATACTGTAGTTTGTTACTGGAAAAAAGCAGCGCTATTATAAAACAGACAAGCTCTTGGTAGACTTTTTCTAGAACTTTAAGCTAATCACTAACACTGATTGACAGTGAGAAGATAAACTTTCGGTTTTGAAGCTCCGTGTGTGGTTTTGGTCAGTGGGTTGGTCAGACTGGAATACCCACCAGCACAGGGGTCAGTCCGAGCTGTCCTTCGACGTGTTTCCCCCATGGAAAAGCTTCCTGCTTGGCTCGATAGATGCTTATCGTGCCTCTCTTTCTGAGCGAGACTGAAACCTGCTTCCTTCCTCTACCTCCTTTCCCACACTGGACCCCATTGTGCCTTGATGGAGCTGTCGGAGTTAGAAGAGCGAACACTGTAACAATGAGTTCCTCTCAGGCTAGGTCAGCAGTTTCTGAGATAAAGTACATGATACTGCTGAACTCACAGTCAGAAAATAATCGGTAAGGTACTATTCAGCACTATTCAGGTGAATTCCACCATGGTGTATGTTCTTCCTTGTTTTCCAGTGAGCCGATGCAACTAGACGATGCAACTGAAACATATTCCCGAAGCAGTTTATCATGTATATCAGTGCTTGACTGAAGTCCTCATTCTTCACCGAAAGAGACATGTATGGATCATAATGCCTAAATTATTTCTGTTGATTGCACTGCCTTTAAACATCTGATTATCTTACTTTCGAGGTCTACACTTGCTAATGGGGTTTGATTTTATTATTCTTTTTTTTATTATTATACATGCAGACCTCTTTGCTCTGTTTTTCTTTTTTAAATTTACTACTAAATAAGCTAAACGGTCTGAGTAAAGAAAATTAAATATTAGTATTATATTTTTACTATATTTTTACATATACATGAGTATAAATAATCAATTTTTTATGACAACATACAGATGAAGTCAGAACTATTAGCCCTCCTGAATTTTTAGCCCCCCTGTATATTTTTCCGGCAGTTTCTTTTTAATTGAGAGATTTTTTTAGCACATTTCTAAACATAATAGTTTTAATAACTAATTTCTAATAACTGATTTATTTTATCTTTGCTATGATGACAGTATACACAGTATGTGACTAGATCTTTTTCAAGATGCTATTCAGCTTAAAGTGCCGTTTAAAGGCTTAACTAGGTTAATTAGGCAAGTTAATGTAATTGGGCAAGTCATTGTATAACAATGGTTTGTTTATGTAAACAAATATTGCTTAAGTAGCTAATAAAATTGTGTAATAATAACAATTTTGTGCAATCTGTTGGTATGGAAATGCTTCTGAGGCCCAGAAGAGGTTACTGGGGAAGGTGGTAACAACAGCCAGTAAGTTGTTGGGAATGAAACTAAAGAGTATTTATATACAAAGAAGGAGTATTAAATAAGGCTGTCATGATTGTCAATGATGAGAGACATCCTTTATCAAACACCTTCCAATTGTTACCATCAGGTTGTCAATATTGTGTCCCCAGGTGTGTAAGAAATAGGAACAAAAAATTATTTATACCCCAAGCAATTAAGTTTTTTTAATTCCTCCTCCCTCAGTAGCAGTTCATGGCTAGTAGACTGGGTATTTATTTAGAGTAGGGTAGCATGTTTTTAAATGATTTATTTATATATACTGTATATCCCAAATGTGAAATGTCAAAAGTCTCTGTGAGTGTATTTCCCTACAGGGACAAATAAAATTAACTAACTATACACCTCAAAATTAAAAACTGCTATTATTTTTGTCAAAATAAAACAAATAAGACTTTCTCTAGAATAAAAAAATATTATTGGAAATAATGTGAAAAAATTCCTTGCTCTGTTAAACATTATTTAGGAAATCTTTGAAAAAGAAAAAATAATTTAAACAAGGGCTAATCATTTTGTCTTCAACTGTATAATTTGTTAACTATAACTCATTTAACTAGGTTAATCATGTTTCAACTTATTTTTTTAAGTTAATTAAGCTGTTTTAAGTCTGCTTAATGCAATTTAAGTTACAGTGGCTCATAAAATTAATATTAGAAATTAATACAATCATTTAATAGTTAAATATTATTAATGATATAAATATATTTTTGTATACAGACCCCTTTATAGTTTATTATCAAATTTATAAAAATATTTTTAAAATGTATTCAAACAATATTAAATATTAATATAAATATATTGCAATTAATACATAATCAATACATGCACAAACATACAAAATAAAAATGACATTTTAATAATATTTATATTCTTTAAATATATTGCAAAGCATTTAATTATTAAGTCAAATGTATTATATTTTGCACTGAAACTGGGATAAAGATGAGTATTTCTCAAATTTGTTCAGTCTTCTTCCCCACTGACTGATCTCTGAGGTAGAGAGCAGGAGGACAGGTGTTCAGCCAGGTCTGCTAGACTCATCTGTGTTAATGTCCCTGGTCACGCCAGTTCCCTGTACTCTTTTTCCCACGCTGCCCAGGGTCAGAGGGGAGCAGCCTGCCGGATACAGCCCCCCCCCCAAGACCCCAGCCACCCTAAAACTCATCACCCCTAAACCTCTGCAGACAAACCACTGCTGCAGCTTATAATGTCCAAAAGAAGCCAAGATAAACTGAAAAATACCAGGCCAGAGTACTTGGACACATGTAAAAATAGATAGATTCTTTAGGGTCACTAAACTTTGTAATATCCAAAATATGCAAGTGTACAATACAGAATGACCTGTTAGAGACACAAAAACACACTTAAATATTGCTACAGACTTAAGTTTCAGTAACTGAAAGTGCACAACTGAAGTTGCGTCATAGTTTTGAAGAAGCAGAAAGAAACTGCACAATATTTCATCATATTTGAGGGGGAATGTAAGGAGACAGTTTCAAACTCAACACTGGCAATCATTGATTTACGAACCCCTCCATCCCCGGCGAAGGTTCCTCTCTTGGGATGGGTTTGAAGGAGAGGTGCGTGGGGGATAATGTTCTCGGTCTGTATCCCACTGTTCTTGTTTTTATTTATGTGTGGGAGTTTATGTTGCCGCTGCTTTTTCTCGGGCTTGCAAAGTAGACAAGAAGCCTCCATCTGTTTCTGAGATGGATAGGGGAACAACATTAAAAACAAAAATAACATTAAACTCTTAAAGGGATAGTTCAACTAAAAAACTAAAAAAAATACTGTTGATCTACTCACCCTCAGATCCTCTGATGTAGGGGACTTTTTGTTCAGTTTAACATTAAAGAACTGTATTTGGTCCTTGTGGTGATTCATAAAAAGTCAGTGGTTACCGGTATTTTGAGTGAACAAAACAAAACCCATGGCTTTTGATGGTACATTGAGGTCTTGTGACATGAACTGATCAGTTTTTGCAAGAAAAAGATTACTCAGAGCATCCACAGCTTCTACAAATTAAACTGAATACATCCACAACAGAGGCTTTATACACTGTAAAAAAAATAAAAAAGTGAGTTACCTTAAAATTTTAAAGCAACCAGCTGCAAAGAAATTTTGAGTTTATTAAATTTCAGTGGTTAAAGTTGTGCCATTTTTTTTTTTAAGTTGACCGAAAAGGCTGGTTTAAGTATACTTTATGGAATAATTTGGTACAACTTCAAACACTGAAGCTTAATAAACTCAAAATTTCTTTACAGCCGGTTGATTTAAGGTAACTCAACTTTTTATTTTTTTGAAGATATGGAGAAATAAAAATCTAATGTCTTCTCAACTGAATAATTTACGTTCATTAAACAAACAGTTCTAAACATGCAGCTGAATGATTTTTATGAGTAAATTGAGCTCAAAAATATGTCCACCTAACTTACAATTTTAAACTGAGTTAACTATTTGTAAGTTGGATTTTTTACAGTGTAGTCCCAATGTTTTTAAAACGTCATTATGTCAGAGTCCCAATTGAGATTGGGTATATATATGAAGTTCCCAATTAAGATTTGGTTGAAGAATGTAAACTTATAGGCACAAGTATGTTCTATTTTAATAAACAATACAACACATGTAACTATCCACCAAAATAAACAGTATCCAGTGATTAAAAATAAGCCTTTGTAAAGGTTTCCATCCTAATGTGAAATTTTCTAATTTTTTAAATTAAGTTTGTTTCATCAAGTTGTTAGAGTGTCTGACTGTAGTATTGGTAACCTAGCAACCAATAGTAAACAATGCAAGCATAATAAAACAATTCCTACATCAGAATTTGTTCGGCATGCATTTCCATCTCCCCCTATTCTCAATGACATTTCTTTAACAAAAACCAAAACCACCTCAAGCAAGCATAATTTTATGAATGGGGAAACATCAAATTTTTCAAAATTAAATTATACCAAAAAAAATTATACAACAACTGTCTCTTTAGTTTCATTTCTAAATGTCCAAATCACACAAAATCTGCAGAAACTCTCATCTGGTCCAAGCCCCTCCCCCGAAGTATTGTCAGTCTATAACAATCAATGATTGGCTCCTGTACTAGTAGGCGGGGCTTTATTCACCATATTAACCGTTACCAAAGTCCCTTTAAGGCAAGTAATTTCACTCAACGGCCATCTTTGAAACACCATTCTGTCTGAATGAGAAAACATCAAATTTTCCAAAACTGCTTGCCAAGCTTATGATTGAATTTTATTATAGGATTCACCAATAAAATTATACAACAACTGTCTCTTTAGTTTCATTTCTAAACATTCTAATCACACAAAATCTGCAGAAACTCACGTCTGGTCTGAGCCCCTCCCCTGGAGTATCATCAGTCTATAGCAATCGATGATTGGCTTCTGTACTAGAACTTTTTTTACTAGGTAGACTTTGTCTGGCATTTTATAAATCATAAAGGAACACAATTTTATCTAGAAAGCTTTCAAAATATTTTCCCTAAGGAAAAAAAGACTTTAATTTTGGAGTAAATTAACAGCAAATATATATTTTTGAGGAATTGTGCCTTAAAATATCCTCTTTCTAATGACAGTCAGTGGGGTCAAGTGTTGTTTTGGTTGATATCTGCTCACCTGTGGATTCCTCACACATATCAGAAGTGCACATAAGCACCTTCGACTTGCTTATTTCCCTCTGAGACAATAGCAGGAAATCCAGCAAGTGTTGAGTTTGTTTTGTTCCTAAATTTTGATGTGAAACAATCCCCTCGTTATGCTGTGTTTCTGCTCTGTAAGTGTGTGTTGAGATTGCGCCACTAATTACAGAGAGAAGGAAGGGTCTCTTGTTTTCTTTCGAAATTAGGTTTGTTGACTCTTGCTCTGGCATGTTTTTTTTTCTCTGCTTTGTTATTGCCCGCTGTCGAAGCCCCCACCTCTTCTGCATTCCCTTTCCTCCCTCCACATCCCATCCCAAAAATCCACTCCGTCAGTAGGACCTATATTTGTGTTGGGCACTTCCTATTTGTTCTGACCTTTGGCTTTGTGAGCCCTGGCAGCTGAACCGTGGAGGGTGGTGTCAAATCCTGACCTCTGCGTGTCTCAGTGCAGACAACACTGCATCCACTTCCCAACATACTCTGGCTTTTTGTCAAATCTTCTATTGATGGGTTATTGACATGTCTGATGTATTGAAAAATACACTATTATACAAATGTTTATAGTCTTAATTAAAAAAAAAGTATTTTCATACTATAAAGCTGAATTTATTTGTCATTTTATATGTCAATGTAGAAAACACCTCCCAGCAGACACACAGCGTCATAAGACATTAATATTGGGTTAGATTTAGGTTACCAGCATCTAAGGACAGTGTTATTTTGACGTCCAATAACAATGTGAAATGACTTTGATATTTTGTTGATTTTAGGTTGTATTGAAAGGTGACTAAAATACTACGTTGACCCAGTATCTTAAACCAACGTCATATTGATGTCAAATACTGACATTTATTCGTCAGGTATGGCAACCAAAATCCAATGTCTGATAGATGTCATATTGGTTAACATGCACACAACATTAAACTGTAATATCATTAGATGTAGATTTTTTGTTGTTTTTAGGTTGTGTTGGAAAGCGACCTAAATGCAACATCTGTCCGACGTTGGACATTGACGTCAGCCTGTTGGGTTCTAAACCCCATTTTCATTACCAAACAAAATGCAACGTTCCATGATGCTGGGATACATCGTCAATCTGACATCATGTTGATGTCCTGTGCTTGCTGGGCTACTACCTAACATATTTCTGAAAACCATAATACATTTTGTAAAACTGTTTAATGAATAGAAAAAAATTATTTAAAAAAATATCCTTTTAATTATTATTTAAACAACGTGTTTTAGTGGTGTAAACTTTACATTTAATCTTTTTAATAATTTCCCTCCAAGTCGAATAAAATTATTACATAATTTAATCTTTTTATGTCAAGCGCATTAATTTAAGTTGTAAAATTTCACGTGTTGCAACTTCCAAAAAATTATTATAATAGTATTCATAATTCATAAAATTAAGAAAGAATAATATAATTGCAACTTGTATTTTTATTATTATTATTTTATTATGCAATACGTCTCAATAAATGTTTTTTTTTTATCTAGCTTAACTTTAGATGTAACTTGTAACTTGTATTCATTCATTTTTCTTCAGTTTAGTCTCTATTTCAGAGGTCGCCACAGCGGAGCGAACCACCAACTATTCCAGCATATGTTTTATGCAGCGAATGCCCTTTCAGCCACAACCCAATATTGGGAAACACCTATAAACACTCAATAACACACACACACACACACACACACACACACACACACACACACACACACACACTTACACTACGCACAATTTAGTTTACCCAATTTACCTATAGTGCATGTCTATGGACTGTGGGGGAAACCGGAGCACCCACTAGAAACCCACAGGGAGAACATGCAAACTCCACACAAAAATGCCAACTGGACCAGCGACCTTCTTGCTGTGAGGCAACATTGCTAACCACTGAGTCACTGTGCTGCCCCATTTTTATTCTATTAGAATTAAAAAATGACATAATCCATTTTCAAAACAATAAAACCACCATGAAGTGTTTTTGTCTGTTTGCATATGAGCAAACGTGTGCACTCAGGGGTGTGTGTGTGGGGGGTCAGGAAGATGCACAGTTTCCTCCACACGCTAAAGGAAAGAATTGAAGCCTAGGAGTGATGAGCGTGCCAAAATAGGTCCATTTCCCTTCCCATGTCAAGTCCTATAAATACTCCAAAAACAGGAAGTTAGGAGGGAAGGAACAGTGGGCAAACTTTAATCCTAGATGGACAAACTACCCCCATTAACCTCAATGTATACTCTTATATACAAGCATGCACCAGTGCACTCAGTGAAGTGTGAAGTGTGAAGCCAAAGGTTTATAGTGAAATGAAAGAAGGGGGTTGGATAAGGTTGTAGCTGATATTTATCAGACTTGTGAGTGGAGGAGCAAGTGGAGTGTCATTCTTACCAGGACTTGTTTGTTTCTGGTACTGGGTGAAAGAAAATGTACAGCACAGATTTATTGACATCTTTCATTTCCAGGAAATGAAATTAATTTCAAGAAAGTAAAGCTCAGCCATTGTTAAGATGTTTACAGATTCCCCCTATGTGGGAGTGTTTTAAGAATCCCGGAAGCATAACTGACAGTTCAGATTCATACAGAGCTGTAAAAAACATTCAGAAAGACATAAATGATATTCACAATAACTAGGCACACACAGAGTCTGTATGCACAGAAATTTGCAGATTTTAGCAGGTTTTTAACCCATTGTTGGGACTCTTTTTTACTTGTGTAATTTGTAAATTTATATTTATTCAGTTTTTAAATGAGTTTCAGTAATATTATTGACTAATATGAAAATGTTCTTATGATTTCATTACGACAGAGTTTGTAAAGTCATATTTTCTGTCTTTTAGTAGAGATATTAGATGAAACTTGCTTTGTTTACCAAATAAGTGGATCTAATTGCATTTGCATTGTAAACAATTAATAAAAGTTAAAAAGGTATTTTTTTTATCTTATATTTCAGGTTTTTAGTTATGATACTCCCAAAATCATTTCACATAAATCTGCTGATTTTTTACAAAATTCTGCCATAAATAGCAAACATGGCCGCAGATTCTGTCTGGCCCTACCCATAAGGAGCTCTCAGATCTCCCAGAGAAAAACACACATGCACACATACACACAAACACACACATTACTATAGTTAGAATAACTTATGCAAACTTAAATTGATACTTGGTAAAAACAAAAAAAACAAAAAACATTTATAATGCCATAAAACCCTGATGGGAAGTCTTGTTGCTGTCTTTGCAAACTAAAAACAAAGATACAATAGCGATTTTTAATGAAAAATACAGTAAAAATGGTATAGTGAATAAATAACAAAGATTATAGTTTTGATTTTAGTATATTTTAGTATAATCGTTGTTCAAAATAGTTGTGCTGTGTAATATGTTTCTTAATTTTCAGGATTATTTAATCAAGTTAACACTTCTAACACACATAGTTGTTATCTGTGTTCTTCCTCTTACTGCAATGAAGATCGTAGCAGCTTAACATGGGTTAAGACATTCGTTTTGATCATAATTGTCAAATGACTACAAAACTAAAAGTCATTGTACTTCTCACTACTACAAATGCATATGCAATGCAATCATTTATTAATTTGCCTTCGGCTTAGTCCATTTATTTACCAGCGCCACAGCGGAATGAACCGCCAATTTTTCCAGCATATGTTTTACACAGCAGATGCCCTGTCAGCTTCAACTCAATACTTTAAACATCCATACACTCTCACATTCACACACATACACTACAACTAACTTAGCTTGAACTATGGGGGAAACCGGAGCACCCGGAGGAAGTCCATGTAAACACAGGGAGAACATGCAAACGCCACACAGGAAAAACGCCAACTGGTCCAACCGAAACTCAAACCAGCAACCTTCTTGCTGTGAGGCGACAGTGCTTACCACTGTCCAGCTAATTCTTTAGTAAATCCCAACAGTAGTTTTGTTTCAGAATAAAAGAGCTTGCACTTAAATCTGGCTGACAGTATAAATAAATTTAAAAACTCTTCAAGCTGTACTTCAACACTGGATTAAAGCAACAAAATACTTCAAGAGGAATCAAGGAGCAAACTTCTGCCAAAACAAATTTGGAGTTTGTGTTAGGATTTTGAAATAGCTTAAGTGAACTTTACAGAAAAGTCTGTAAAACTGGTAAACATTATGCTATTTTAAATGTAATGTACTGAAAACAATTGAAAAAGACTCTGCCATCTGGAAGATACACTTTATTTTAATACTGTTAACCTGCTTGCTTTAATGAAATACACTAAAAAAGACATTTGCTGTTTATTTAAACTACTTGTATAAAATGAGCTGAAACAACAAAATTCTTGAGTTTAGGGGAACAACTTATTTGTCTTATGTTCAATAAACTTAAATTTGTAAAAACTGTTAACCTAATTTTTTCATTGTGTCCTAACACAAATCGATTGTGTGGAACCCATTTTTTTTTTACAATGTACACACTAAAAATGAAGGGTTCCACACAATTCTTTCATGTTGTCCTAACACAAATCGACACAAATCAAATTTTTACAAATTTAAGTGAGTTGAAAATAAAAAAATTAATTGCATCATTTGAACAAGCAGCAAAAGTAATTTTATAAGTGTATATAAAGTGCGATATGTACACTGTAAAAAAAATCCTGAATTAAACTAACCTTATGAGTCCATTGAACTTCTATTGTGTTAAACTGTCTTAAAACAGCTTGCGTAACTTATAAAATTAAGTTAAAACATGATTAACTTAATAAGTTTAGTAAGTTACAATGACCTAAAAACATGCTGTCATGACTAATTGATCATAGCATTTTTCCAATGTAAAAACTTGACATGACTTTACTTGAAAGGAGTGATAGCCTGCATCCTCATTGCTATTGTCAGATGCTTTCCTGTTTTCAACTGCTGTTTTCTTACCACTTTTTTGTTATTAAGTGTATTCAACATGCATAAAAATGCTGTTGTCTAACCAAAAAATTAAAAAAATTATATATATATATATATATATATATATAAAGAAATGATGTTTAAATTCATCAAACAATACAAATAAAAGCGGGTCACAGTTTCTATAAAAGTACTTTTCGACACTTTTTTCAACACTGGCAATAATGACTGCATAATAAGATATGCAAAAATATCCTTAAATATATTATCATTAATATTAAAAAGTACTTTTGTATGCAACAATGACCTGTAAATTACACTTAAACTCAAAATCCTGGTTTAAATAATGATCTATAACTATATCAGATCAGCATGTGTGTGTCTCTGTTGCTGCCCATCAAGAAAGAAGAGTGAATAACTGGGATTTGCAACTGTCTTTTTTAATCATGTGCGTAAATCGTGCATTTCCTCTCTCTGTTCCACAGGACAGACGCCAGACGAGAGTCCTCGGGGTCGTGTAAAGAAGGAAGAAGGGTGAAATCAGCAGTGATGTAGTGATGACAGGTGTGTCTTTAATCTGTGTGGGTTTCTCCCTTTTTACTGCTTAATGCTTTTCCTCTTTTCTTCCGTCTTCATTTGTTGCCTCTATCCTGTTCCTTTTTGCAGTCTTACAGTAAATACAGCGACAATTATATTACTTCACTCGTAAAGGTTATGACTGGAAGCTGATATTCTGTTCTAGATTCTAAATAAGGAAGCATTTACAGTGCAGCGCTGTTACTATTATGAAATCATTTTCTTTTGAATCATCGTGTTTAAAGTTTGAATTGCAAGTAAAGGCACTTGAAAATATACAGTGTTTAGAGCACACTGCTTAAGACAGTGATGATATGCAGTCATTCGCCTGGGGGAATGGTTGTTATACTTGCCCCAGAATCGGTGTTACAAGTTTCAAACACATATTTCATTCTGCTTACTGTGTCTCGCTCGATACAGAGACAAGCCTGACTTCCCGTACTCTGCTTTCAAGGAAACAAGAAAAGGGAAGAATGACGGAATTCCCACTGTTGATCAACCACAAAGTAGTTTTTTTTTTTTTAAATGCTTAAGTCAATGACCGGTGGATTGTTTGATTATTAGTTAAACCTCTGAATGCAAAGATCTCTTAAAGAGATTCACCCAGAGTTCAAATAGTTTGTAAAAGCATCCTAAAAGTATTCCAAAATGCACCGAGTGGTTTAATCTGCACTACTTAAGGTTGATTCATTCTGATGATGATAACTATTATATGTCTACTCTTTGTCAGTTTGTTCCCTATTATTTACTTTTTTTAACCCTTGCATGCTGTTGGGGATGTTTTTATCCAATCTGGGGTGATTTTGAGCCTTAATAGGCACATGTTTATTTGTTTCAGCAAATGGAATGATCTTTGGTGACAAATCTTATTGACACAAATTTTGGGAAAATGCTTTTGAATTAAAAAACCTCAATAATACTCTGCATATTAACTACTACTGTTTTTCCACATTGACTTTCATTATAATGACGTATGTGATTGCATGACACTAAATAATCATGCATTCTTGGTTGTTGGTGGTCTTTCCTGTTGGGAAATTTGTCATTTTTTCTGTTGATCATCAGCTGTAGTGCAAAAAAAAATGCTTAGTTTCTGTTTTCATCCACTCTTGAGTTATTTTGAAACCTTAATTTGGCCACATCTTTCTCTGTGTTTCAGCAAATGGAATGATTTTTGGTGACAAATCTTATTTTGACACATATTTTGGGGCAAATGCTGTGGAATTTAAAAAAACTCAATAATACTCCACATGTTTGTATGTTTGTAGCTGTTTTTAAATCATTGACTTTCATTATAATGACTTATGGAATTGCCATGACACCAAATAATCATGCATTCTTGGTTGTTGGTGGTTTTCCCTGTTGGGAAGATGTAAAGTTTGTCATTTTTACTGTTGATTATCATTGTCTTAATTTGAGCACATCTTTCTCTGTGTTTCAGCAAATGGAATGATTTTTGGTGACACATCTTATTTAAAAAATGTGATTATAATGGAGGTCAAGGGAGCAAAAGTAGCCACAAACATAATGAGGGAGTAGTCAATTTGAACAATACCGAAGGGTTAAATAAGTGCTAAAGAACTTGACAAGAAAATGACAAGTGGTCACAAAAGACACATTAATGTTGGGAATGGGCAAATGTTAGTGCATCTCAGTTGACTTGTGATCAGATTACTAAAAACATGTTAATACAGTATATGCCTGTATTGATCAATACAAACCTGCATAGCATCTTGTTAGCAGGTTGGCTACTCTCAGCTCTCTGTATAGAAATGCATCCTGTACAGGCCTGATATGTAGCCAATTTAAACAGAATGGTTTGCTCAACAACAAAAAAAAACTCAAGATAAAAGTGTCCAAAGTTGAACTTTAAGAATTTAAAGGCATAGTTCATCATTTTTCTCCCTCATGTGGCTTTAAAGGTCCCGTGAAGTGCTTTAATATGTGCATTTTTATTGAATGTTTGACATCATCTCAACCGAAACACAAAGAGAGGGTGTGACATAGTGTAGCTCCTCCCCTTTTTAAAAAAAAAAGCCAATAGCGTTTTTTGAGAATGGTTGACCTCAAGCGCATCAAATGAAAACCAAATGAGAAGCATCTTGAAGGGGGTGGCACATGTCAGATACAGGGGAGATAGGGAAGTGACAAACTACAAGCTAATGTTTATATCAGTTTTATATTTTCTAAACACAATTTTTATCACTGTTTTGGAGCACACTAGCTTATAGATATCTTAAAAACAAACAATACTAATACTAACATCTAAAAAACATTATTTAAATTTCATGGGACCTTTAAACCTTGAGTTTATGAGTTTCTTTTTTCTGTTTAACACAAAAGAAGATATTTTGAAGAATGTTGGTGGCTGACATCCATCTGGCATCCAGATTAGGGGAAAAATTACTATGGAAGTGGTCCCAGCAACCAGCATTTTCAAAATATCTTTCTCAACAGAAGAAAAAAATAACTCAGATAGGTTTTAAACGAGGGAAGAGGGAATTTTTATCCCTTTTATGTACTTTTTTTTAACATTACGGTGGAAGAATGTCAAAAGCAAATACGACAGATCAGTTTAAAAGTTAAACATTTATTGCGATGTTCAGCCTAGTTTCTTATTACTCCACAAAACTGAATTAGCATTTTCTATTCTTTCTCTTTCAGTTTGATATGAAGCATAGGGGAATATCAGCATTAAACATCAATGAAATCAGGAACCTCTAGAGCATGAAAACATTTGTGTACTGGATAACGTCACTGTGACCAATTAACTTAGCTGCAGGTGCCTGCTTATCTCTGAAACACAGAAACTGCAGGAAAGGGATTTGAAGACTACAGGAAAGGCAAAACAAGACTGACGAGCAGAGAACGTAGCGAGCAGAAAATGAAAGTGCAAACTTTCATATTGACACTTTATCGCTTTAAAAATTAAGCAGACTTATTGTAAACATGAGTGTGTGCTACTCTGAACTTTCTACTTTCTTACCATTATCAATGATGCACTTGTAAAAAAAGTTGGGTTGTTGTAATCTAGTGTTGGGACAAATATAGACAAACCCAACCGTTGGGTTAAAAAGTGCTGCAACATTTTGCTTGTCCATTTTTATTTGGGTTAGAACATACTCTGAAGCTTTTTGCTGTAATTTGTAGATGTTTAAATATTATGTGTATTGTTGTGTTGAGAGTTTGAAGTTGACAAATAGACAGTCTTCATGGCGGATCACTGTGGGCTGGTAGTGAGGACAGGTGTCAGATCCACATGTCAACACTCCCCAGGGAGAGTGAGAGTGGCTGAGCCCTCCATCCCCCTTCAGGCTTGGGCTTCTGTGTTTCAATGGAGGAGCAGGAAGAATGGCAGGTGATCCTGTCTGAGGACCATTAATAACCTTCACCATTTTTCTCTGCCATCATCTGCATACTGATCAGAAAGTACCATGCTTGATACCATGCTTACCATTGCTGATTTACTATATTTAACAAGCAAATACAGCAAAACAAACATGTGGGTTTTATTTTATTTATTTTTTACAATCCCACATGTGTTCTATGTACTTATTATAATAATTACAGTAATTTGGAAATAACTAGGTACTAATCCTAAACCTACTATCAAAGTGCACATGTGCAACCAGAAAGTGCTAATTGGAAGGCTTTGTGGTGAGTTCTACCTGATAATAGTACATTTAAGTAATAGCTCTTTAGATCATTTTCTTTTTAATAGGGGTCAGCAATCATTTAAGTGTTACAATGATTTACAACTTTTCTGGTTCAATTATTTTTTATGTATTTTTTTGTAAACCCTTTAAATTAAGGACTTTTAAACATGCTTAAACAAGAGGTTTTTATTCTACATACTTTGTATTATAAATATATTCTTTACTATTTTAAGAACATTTCACTAAAATTCTTGTTGGATGCCTATAATGGATATTCACTTTTAAAAATGAATGTTCTAAAAGGGTTTTTCTTAGAAAAGTCATAGAAGAACCAAGGAGCCTCTTTGTAAAACATTTGAAAAGAATCCTGTTCTCCTTGTGTGCAACACATTAGTATTATTATTTTTTAATTATCTTTTAAATCTTAAATGGTTTTACACACATCAGATACACGTCAGAGATTACAGATCTGAATACACACAAATATAAGCACAAATTCTGTACATCCACTTTCTTTTTCAGCAATATATGCTTTGCTCTTTGTGTGCATGTACACTAATACATAATAAATTTTTTTTATAAATTTGAAAACAATAAAAAAAGAAAATAAGAAAAAATGGAGTGGGCAAATAAGTAAAAATAAAATAATAAATAAGTAAAATAAGATATACATACACGTCAGCAAAAAAAAATTATGTACATGTAGCGAATGATCGTTCAGATTTTAGGTTAACAGAAAAGTTCAGGTCTATGGGATGTTGCATAATTGGTCCATTTTTTCAAGAATAAAATAAATTGTTCCATTTTCTGATTTGCAAATGTGGTAATTTGCTTCATTTTATACATTTACATTGTAATTTCCATCCATGCATTTATAGTATTTTCTTGTGTGGAAATGTTTTGGTAATGCTCTTTTTGACAGTTACCAACAAGATATTCATTAGATACTCATCCTTTTTAACCATTCCTCAGGTATATGTCCAAAAATTTTATTTTACAATCAATCACAGATTCAACGATATTTTGTAAGGCATTGTGTCCTAGAAAATGTGATAGTGATTCGCCTTTTGATTTCTGCATTTTTTCCAGCATATAGACCAGTTTCCAGCATGATAGGATTTCTGGGAGGGTCTGATAAAAAATCTTATTAAACTCTTCCGACCAATTTCCCTCCATTTCTGTGATTTAGAACATTTCCATTAATACCTACATATTTTTGTCCATTCATCCTCAGTTATAACAATTCCTCCTTTCTCCCACTTCTAATGCAAGTAGTTGAGTGTGTTTTGAGATTTAGCAAACATTTATATTACCTGAGATCATTTTACTTAAAAAATCAGATTTAATTGAAGTCAGAGTTATTAGCCCACTTTGATTTCTTCTTTATTAAATATTTCCCAAATTATGGTTAACAGAGCAAGGAAATTTTCACAGTATGTCTGATAATATATTTTTTTTCCGGAGAAAGTCTTGTTTGATTTCGGTTAGAACAAAAGCAGTTTTAATAAAAAAAATTAATAAAAAAAAACATTTTAAGGTAAGAAATATTAGCCCCTTTAAGCTGTATATTTTTTGATTGTTTACCGAACAAACCATCGCTATTCAATAACTTACCTAATCTGCCTAGTTAACCTAATTAACCTAGTTAAGCCTTTAAATGTCACTTTAAGCTGATTGCTAGTCTTGAAAAATGTCTAGTAAAATATTGTGAACTGTCATCATGACAAAGATAAAAGAAATCAGTTATTAGAAATGAGTTATTAAAACTTTTATGTTTAGAAATTTGTTGAAAAATTCTTCTCTTCGTTAAACAGAAATTGGGGGAAAAATAACCAGGGGGGCTGATAATTCTGACTCCAACTGTATATATTTTTTATAGGAAACATTAATATTCTAATGCTTTTTAATTGACCTTTTCTGGAATAGAAAAGTTTCAACCAGGTTACAGGTTCTCCGTGGAACAATTAATGCCAATAAAGAAACATTTTATTAAACAGTGTAGTAAAGTAGATATATCCATTCTGTTATTAGCAGTTCCTATGAAGAAAAAAAGTCATGATGCAAAGTAAATTATTCAGGGGTTTATTTATATGAAAATATATATATATACATATATATATATATATATATATATATATATATATATTTGCACAATACATAAACATATATACATTTATCTTTCATAAATACAAAATATTTACAGTCCAATTAAATAGTGTAATATCTCAAGATTTTGTACAATATTGCATTGTTAAATTAAGGAAGACAGTATAAAATATAAAAGCATCATCTATTTTGGTTTAAATGGTTAAAAAAATGAAGACGACGGAACAAATGCCACGTACAAAAAAAAAGGAAAGGAAAAGACGTAGATCAATCTATGTTGTTGAGATTCTTGAAAAACACTCTGATTGCAGAGGATTACAAAACCAGGAAATCTTGACACTGTTGAAACTGGCTATCAGTTTGGACCAAGTGGTCCTTTCAAGCCTTGTGAATGTTGGAAATAGATTACCAGCAGTGAATGTTGACAGGATGACTGTTGTACACAACAGCATCCGTCATACATCGCTGTTTAAACAACTGTACTCAAATCAACCCAAGCATCTACTGTCGGAAAACATACTCCTATAGTGTTTAAAAAAAGGTTCTTTTCAGTGTTTCTAAGGAGTACCTTTTAACTGAGCTGTAGCACATTGAAGGATGAGGCACTTAATTGAGATTGGGTTTGGTTTAAGAAAATGTCACTGATAGTCAGATCCATTGTAGGCACTAAGTAAAATCACTGCCGTATAAAACTGTACATTTCCAAGACAGTTGTTCACATTGTTCACAGCCAAAACAACTTGTTTTGATCAGTTTGATTGCTTCTCATCACAGTTCCATTTATAAATAGCATTTCGAACCATATCAAAAAAATAATAATAAAAAGCAAATACTCCACGGTCACAGTTCCAGATCCTTCAGTTGCACCTCCTCCACCCATAAGGCTGATTGTTTGGGCTACATGTGATTCACAGAGTCAGATGAACTTCAGGATGCCTATTTTCTTCCTTTTCAAGGCTTCTGTGATTATCGAATCCTTGATTCTTCAGCTCTTCCAGAGAGTTCTTGTGTCTATGTACAATTTAAATATGATGACAAATATATATAACTTCTATGTGGGTCATTAAAAAGGGGAAAGGAAATAGTGCAAATAATGCAAGTTGTTCCTCAAGTCTTCAAGTCTCTTGCTTGTCTTCACAAAATCATTGTCCATATCAAGAAGTAGTCCATTTAGTGAGCAGCATGAATAAATAAATAATATAATGCATATGATATATACTCTCTTCACGTCTTCCTTTTGTCCTTAAAGACTGTAAACATTTTTGGGGTCAGGCCCACTGGTGTTTGAGGTGCTCCAGATTAAAGAATACTGCTATACCTGAGGAAGAACGAAAATGAAAGAAAGGCATTGATGAATGTTTGTTGAAAGGGTTGCGCCTAAATAAAAGGTAAAAAGAAGATACTTACCTCAGTTGCAAACACACATTGTTCTATGTGTTCGGGAATGATGTACACAGGATGATACACTCCTTCTTTTGGATAGTTTAAAGGTGGAACCAGCAATGTCGATTCAGAGTTTTTCCTGAAAAGAAGGAAACATGTCCACATTATTCTTATAAAACACCAGAAATTGTGAACAGAAATGGAGGGTTACTTGAATGTGAACTTACTCTAGTTTGTTGTTTGTGTGCTTTTCGTCAATGCTCAGATTGTAGTCCACCATCTTCTGCTTATAGTTTGATTTGTCACTGGAATGTGTGTCCACAGTGGTGGATCTGAGCGCCATATCCTTATTGGACATCTTAAATGGGCCGCCAGGAATAAGGAAGGCCTCCTTCTCTCTACCTAAAGTGGAGGTCGGGCTCAAAGAAATGCGATTATTGACAGAATCCAGGTTGTTTCGAACTGTGGTCGAGCTGGCTTTGTGGTTCTGACGCATCTGTCGCAGGACCACAATGGCAGCACAGATCACTAAGGTCAGAGTAATGAGGCCTAGAGTAAATGAGACTATCAAGGCAGCTGGAAGAGCAGGGCTGTTTACAGGCGTGGGCTTCTGTTTGTACTCGCACTGTGTGCCCATGAAGCCTGCCGGACACTGGCAGACAGGCCCAGAGAAGTGGGTGAAGCAGGTTCCTCCGTTCTGGCAGGGCATGAAACTGCAGGCGTCAGAGCGAACCCTACAGTCTTTGCCTGAGAAACCAAGCGTACATGTGCAGGTGTACCCGTTGATACCATCCACGCAGGTACCCGCATTTTGACAGGGGTTACTTGAGCAGTCATCAATGTTTGTTTCACAACGTAAGCCTGTGAACCCGGGTCGGCAACGGCACGTCGCTTTGTTGCCCAAATCGAGACACTGGCCACCTTAAAAAAAAAGGAGGGTGTTAATATCATTAGCCTAAAATTTTGGGAAGTTGAATTGAAAAATTAGGGCAAAGGAGTACACCAGGGAAAGCAACCCTCGGGAAAGCAATGGTGCATGTTTTAGACTAATAAATGTCTATTGCTTTATGACAGCTCTATCTCACCATATCAGTGTAAGAGTCTCACTGGCGTCTGTTCTATCATGCATGAGTAGTATGTCACGCACAGTTGACGAATCTCAAAACAAAAAAGCTGAAGGATCAGCATGTTTCAAGAGGAGTAGATGGCTGGAATGTATTGCATTTAAGACTGAAGATAAGTGCAAAGTATTCTCA
Source organism: Danio tinwini (assembly GCA_903798205.1). Classification (NCBI taxonomy): domain Eukaryota; kingdom Metazoa; phylum Chordata; class Actinopteri; order Cypriniformes; family Danionidae; genus Danio; species Danio tinwini. The sequence goes on from CAIGQZ010000379.1 coordinate 4,624,312, forward strand.
CCGTTAGCACAGGGGTCACTGCTGCACCGGTCAATTTTCTTCTCACAGTTGGAGCCCATGTATCCAGGAGGGCAGCGGCAAGAATAGCCACTGGTTCCCTTCTCCATGCAGGTTCCACCATTGAAGCAGGGTCCATCGGCACAGGTCATGGCGCTGACCTCGCAATTCTTGCCATAGAAGCCTTGCGGGCACGTACAGGTGTAATCATTCTCCTGGTCCTGGGAAGAAAAAACAAAAACCATTAACAATCCAGCTCCTACAATGACAAGAAAGAACAAGACTTGACATAAGTGTCATAACTGGCTGCTTACTTTGCAACTGCCTCCATTCTTGCAGGGGTTACTGTCACACTCATTGGTTTCGATCTCACAGTTTTTGCCACTGAAGCCAGGCTTGCAAATGCAGGTGTAGCTGCCCTGGCCGGTGTTGGTACACGTGGCGTCATTTCTGCAGGGCTTGTGATTGGTGCAAAAGTTCAGATCCTCATTGCAGAACAGGCCACCCCAGCCTTCTTTGCAAGTGCACTGAAAAGGCTGGTTGCAGATGCCATGCAAGCACCCTGGGTGCCGCGTGCACTCATCGCAGAGGGGGCCTTCCCATCCAATCCGGCACTTGCACTCACCGGGGGCCTCACAATAACCGTTCTCCTCACTACAGCCAGACAAGCAGATGGCTGTTTAGAAAGGATAGGGAGAGAAAGGGGGACATTAGAATGACTGGGCATCATAAAACCACCCCCCCTCCTGGAGGCTCAGGCACATCAAGTATTTGTTAAGTAGGCCTACTGAACCAAGCAGCTGGGACGCACACAAAAGAAACACATGCCGTCTTCTTCACGGAAGGCAGAGCATATTAGATTTCAGCGCGTGTGCTGGTTAAACTGTGCTCTTTGCTTCTTTTGTTACAGTGAACAAAAGCAAACTTGGACGTTTGAAGAAGCCGTTGAACTTGCCCGCGTTATTTTCGCGGATTTCCTTTTGCTCTCCCCAAATAACAATGTACTGTAGCCTATGGCTATTCATAAACACTTACGTTCGGTGCAATAATCGCCTTTCCATCCAGGAAGGCAAATTCTGTTGCCAGCGGCGTCACAGTTGAAGTGGCCGAAGGTATCATTCCGTGGGCGGCAGAAATCCGAACATTCCTCGCCGTGGTAGAATTCATCGCACACGACACGATAAGAAAAGCGCAGTTGGCTTTGCTCACCGAGATGCACGTCCTGAGACCAGTCCTCACCGATAGCGAGCCTTCTTTTGGTGGCCAAACGGCTTATCATGTTGTTGTTATTCTCTGAAATTAATTAAATGGGTTGTTTGTTAAAAAAATGGGAGGGGGCGACCGCATACATATTTTGTTTACTTCTAAAACTACGCAGGTGAGGCAAAAAAGAGGACGCGTATAGGCTACCTGTTGACTGGTCAGAGGTTTCTGCGTTCCAGGTTTCGATTATCAAAGAGACGATTCCCTGTAATCACAGCACACTTTGTTAAGTATTACATGAATACATCTATATGCCACATACATAAGAGCTAACAACGAATCGTACGTATAATAGTTTATCGCTACTTACCGGCCACTTGAAATTAAAAGGCACGCTTATATACGCACTGCTGGAGATGTGGTCTGCACTCAGTATTTCTGACATTCCGGTGCCGTAGGTGCACGGTGGCTCAGGTAATATGAGTGCTTGCGAGTGCTTCAGGCAAACACGGAAAAAGATCTGACAGTCGCTTGACCCTTTACACACACTGCTCGTGCTTGTGAAAGACAGTACTTTCAACTCAAACACACCGGATGATTTTCCCTGTACAAATTAAAACAGGATTAATTTTAGCACTCTGTGTAGCCTAAACGTTGTCAAAGAACAGCTGACTATCAAATAAGTCTGAATACTCACCAGATGCGCTGATATCAAAATTAAAAAACATGTTAATAAAACACGAGCCATTTTTGCCTTCTTGTCTTCTTGTCTGCTACTGAAAGATAGCAGACTGTGAAAGTAGTCCGATATGAATGTTTGTAGTATTATCCACGATTTAAGGGGGAAAATAGTTGTAAAAAATGCGTAAAGTTAAAAAGTTAAACGAATAAACATTTAGAAAAAAATATCTCAATGTCGCATGTGTTTGGAGCTTACAAAGCAAATAAAAAATAGATTTCTAGCTCCTAAGGGACTTTGCACCCGCCAGTTACGTTTCTTATGGAGCGAGTGCTGCGCTTGGCTTTTGTAGCAACTGTAGGAGGCGGGCCAATGCAAATGAAGTCATAAATGTAGCTACTTTCATTAATATATTTGATGAGCAACTACACGTCATGACGCTTTACGTTCATTTCATAGTAAAACTGATATTACATGAAAGCAGAAAAAAATTGTAAGCCTACAAAACATTTTGGAAATCCATGTTGACAACAACCAGACATCAAATGATCTCATGTTGGTTTATAAATTAATACAAAACCCAAATCACAATTTGTTGGACAATTTTGTTTTCCTGATTATTATAGAATATTTTCTGAACTTAAAAAAAAATCTAAAAACACATTAATTAGGTTATTTAACTGTTATGGACATGTATTAAGTGAAAAAAATAATATTAATTCAATTTAGACTACCAATCCATTGTACTTTCAACAATATCGCGTGCCAAACAATTCTCTAAAAGTTTGTTTTTGTCTTAAGAATATTCGTCTGCGATCACGGAGGGTGCTTTGGGTAGAGGGGATTGGCACATCCCTTTTAATTCAGTCCTAAAATCTGTAATTGTTCTGACGCGTGTGAGTCGTTAAACCGGCAAGCGCTTTATTGTGCCCTGGAAAGATCCGGAGGGCTCTTTTGTTATCTTGGGTTTGGATTGTAGGTCTTTGGTAAAGAGGGCGAAATGGTGGGGGTTGCATAGAACATTTAAGATTGCAGATAATTGCTTTCTGGAGTAGGAGTGTGTTTGTACGTGTGCTGGGAGGGGGCATTCAATACAGCTGTATGATAATCTGAGCGCACCTGCGCACTGTGTTTGCGCTTCGCTATCTTGGTTTGCATATTACACACACAGCGTTATCACCACACCTTGCATGCTTTCTCGCCTCTGATGCATTAATTTTGATAATGTCTAGCTATAACAAAACCTATATTCAAACCCTAGTTTGTATAAATAGCTTGCATATATCAACGTTTACATGTATCTGAAATGCTATTCCTGTGCTGAAACAAAAAAAAAACTATGCAAAAAAAAAGAAAGAAAAAGAAATAACAAAAAAGTCAATTTGCGAGTTAATTTTCATGGCAGAGTATTAAATGAATATTCTGTCGCTGTGTTTTGGGTCATGTTAAGGGATAAACATAGAAGACATGCGCGAACAATGCGCGGCGTTCCAAACTGTTGCTCGTGCTTTAGTGATTTTCTATTGTGATTCTAATGAGAGCAGCGCGTGCCTCCGCTGGCCCCATCTTTACCCCAGGCACGCTTTGCCCATGGACGGCACCATATGATTAAGGGGGTTAAGAAGGTCCGCTATTGTTAATTTATTGTCGGACAATTATCAAGACCGTCTGGTTTCTTGGCTTCTGATAAACACAAGGGTGAATACGTAAACAAAACGTATTATCTGTGTAAACAAGAAAAGGCGAGTAAATAAATGGACTCTACTAATCATGGCGTTCATTTGAATATCATCATGATTAACAATGTTGATATAACAACATACTTTATCATTTAAGAGTTATTATCTGTATAAAAGGCAAGTAAAGTAAATAACTGTGTTTTAGCAAAACATGGTGCTTTTTGTGCATATAGCTACTGTCAAAGTAAAGTCTTAAAAATAAAGGTTCTTTGTTGCCATATATGGTGCAAGGAAACTTTTCGTTACACAATTAGGTTCTTTAAATTATTGAAATGTATGAAAAATCTTTTAATAACTATTCACTAAAAGGTTCTTTGGGCAACCAAAATGTTCTGACATTACTGTGAAATCCTCCTTTTTTGTTCTGGGACCTTTATTTTAAGGAGTGTGTGTTATTAATTCATATAACCTTAATATAACAACACAAGAACTAAAATATTTTGATGACAAGATGGAAGGACGCCGCGCAATTACTTATTCGAAACGACATTATAGCATCAAGAAACACTCAAAGAAATTAAGAAGTAATTCCATAATACTTTAATAGTCTTAAATGATAACGGTCAAACACGTACAAGTGTTAAAGTTTTAATGTTCTTTATTACAATTTTAGCAATGTAGTTTAGGCTAAATTAATTTCATCACATTTTCTTTCTGTGAAAGCATCTTTTAAACCATTCGAAAATAAATATAAACATTTTACATTTTATATAGTGTCTTTAAATAGCAGGACGTTTGCTGTTTCTTCTTCTTTGACCTGGCCCCGTCCCATGTAGCGCATCCACGGGTATTGATGCGCGCAATGGGGTACATGTTCAGCAAAATAGGTGTCGTGTGCTCATTATGTTCATTCGACAAAGAGAGTGATGAGGGGAAAGCGGGGAAAAGTCACAAAATCAATAGCCATCTGGCTCAATCGAAGACGCGCATGGAGCATCTCTGATGTTCCCCAATATAGGTGAATGATAGATCAAACTAACACGAACCCCCTCTTCCCCCAGGGACATTTATAAGTGTAATAAACTCACTAACGTAATGGTTTCATCGCCTGCTTTTGCGGCTTACGAAATTAAGCGCTCCGTTTTGCTTTGCGCGTCAGTGCTTAACACTTTCCCATCCACGTGTCCAAACGGTGTAAGAGCCGTCGCTTTGGCGGGGTGAAGCGTGTCTGTGAATGGGCTCTTGGGGGAGGAGGAGGATTGGCACATGGGGGTGGAATGACACATGGCGACAGCTATGGTAAGGTGTTATCCAGTGGCAGAAGGCGCATCCATAAATGTGAATTGGTGCCCCTCTGCCTAGGTGTGAAGTGCGACACGCGGTGCCCGGCTCGGACCGGTTCCCAGGCTCCCTGCATGTGCATCATGCTCTGAGGTGTCAATTTATCCGCATGTCATTTGTTCACACATTTAGGACACATTCTAGGGTTAAGCTCTGAACCTGGCGAATAAGCAGGCAAGGGAAACGCATTTTCTGTAGTCGCAAGGGATAGTTCACCCTAAAATGAAAATTAACCATCACAAGGCCACTCATTGTGGTTCTACGTCTTTATGAAGTGGTTTTACTCCTTTATGAGTTTCTTTTTTATATTATGGATGACAATGTCTATACTAATTTTTAATATTCATCAAAATATATTTTGTCTTTAACAGAAGAAAGAGACCAAAACAGGTTTGGAACAAGTGAAGGAAGATTAAATAAATCACAAGATTTTCATTTTTGGATGAATATCTCTTCAAAACACAACTAACCGAGTTTTTATGACCGTTCCTTTACATGCCAATATATACAAAACAACTACTATTATTTAGATTATTTGCATGAATCCCTCAAGCGCAATTTCTTATGATCAGCTATTTTAAACGGAATCTTTTGGATAGTAAAGTGTCCATTGGGTGCAGGTTAAAATTTCGACGAAAGTATTAGGTCATCCAGGGACTTCCTGCTTACAGTTTTTCAAATATATAAATTTGGTCATGGCAACACGGTGGCTCAGTGGTTACTGTCGCCTCAATGCAAGGTCACTAGTTCGAGTCACGGCTGGGCCAATTGGCATTTCTGTGTGGAGTTTGCATGTTCTCCCCATGTTGGAGTGGATTTCCACTGTGTGAATGAGTGTGTATGCATGTTTCCCAGTACTGGGTTGCAGCTGGAAAGGCATCCGCCGTAAAAAACATGTGCTGGATAAGTTGACGGTTCATTCCGCTGTGGCAACCCCTGGTGAATAAAGGGACTAAGCCGAAGGAAAATGAATGCATGAATGAATTTGGTCATACTGCTCAGCTTAAACTACATCTTAAATGCTGCTGACGTATATAGTTGAAAATTATGAAAATGTAGATGCACTTTTGTTTAATAAGTCTTGTTTGGGCACTTTTTTGATCGCTTGGTATGGTCTATGGGTATATGAATCGGCTGCCCTTTTTCTGATCTTTTCATCTAATATCACAAAACAAGCTCGTAAAAGGAAAATAATATGGAGAGTAGATGCTGTCCTTATGCTCTGATAGCTGCAAAACTATTAAATGCAGACTTTTGTTAAAATTGGGACTGGTAAAAGTGTTTTTTACTTAAATGTACAATTTCAGATTGCTATAAGGAAATAGTTGGAATTAAATATATATATATATATATAAATATATAAAATTATTATTTTTTTTATTGTCATTGTATTTAGAAAGCAACAAAAACTGTTTAGCTGCCCACAAGAATTGCATAAGGCATAATATAGACAAACAGAAATACAAACTTTTTATTGTCGTTGTATTTAGAAAGCATCAATAACATAGTTTACAATATAGTTTATACATATTATTTATTTAGCATAGTCAAATGCATTTATGTTTGCATTTAGGCCTATCTGTATTTGTAAATACACTCTCAGAAATAAATGTATGTGAGCTGTCACTGGCAGGATACCGTTCCAAAAGGTACAAATTTGTACCTAAAAAGTCCATATTATTATCTCAAGAGTACATATTAGTACCTAAAAAGTACAAAAGTGTTCGTTCCTCTTAAAACTTTTAGGTACTAATATATATTTTGAGGCACCAATGTGGACTCGAAGTACAAATGTCTACCTTTATTTCTGAGAGTGTATAAACAAATAAAAGTATCACAATAATTGCAAAAGCAATAGTCGGATAAATAAATAGATGAATGAATAGATTGAAAACATAATCCACCTACCTTCGAAAATAGAAAAAATCTTAAAACATTTAATCTCCTGTTTGCTTGTGAATTTAGCGTTGAGTCAAACTGACTCGCGACAAATGACTCTTATGAGTCGGTTCTCTTAAATGAATCACTGACATTCATCGTTTTCATTACGAGTCGTTTGTAATCATTCACTACCTGCTTTTCTTTTAATTTTCCTTTGAGCCAATTATTACATTGCGTTTTTTAGCCTCGTTCAACGTGGTGTTTTTCCACAAAGGTTTCTCGGTCTTCAGAGGTTAGCATGAGGGCATCATGGCACGTGTCCCTCTGTCAAACGCAAAGGTGCGACATTGGCAAAAGCTTTTGACACCTCGCATTCTGTCTCTCAGGTGCCTCAAACCGCTGGAGCATTATCTATTCACATCATGTGGATGTTAGTTTAGCTGCAAAACATCGAGTTAGAGTTAACAGCTAATACTGATAATTTAATTTATAATCGGGTTCTAATTCTCACAAACAGTATGAACGAATTGGAAAGTTTTAAGTTGGACTATGCAATGATTTTAAATTCAGTTTTCTAATAATGCAGCTGACAGACTAGAAATATCATACTTCATCAATTAAATTTTTAATTCAATAAATCAGTTGTTTAATTGAAGTCTGTAATTTATGATATAATAGTTAAGCTCATTATTAAAATAACTAACATAATATTTTAAATTTTTATTTTTACTATAGTATCTGAGAATGCTTCTGATTTAAAGCTATAACTATAAATAAAATAGGAATATTAAAAAGCATTGGTATTATAATGTAATTAAACATTTTATGCATTAAATATTAAAAATATACACATTTTCAATTAGCTTCTTATAATAAAAAATCTATTAAAAAGAAATTTTATTAATGACATATTGAATACTTTAACAATTATGGAATTTGCAAAACAAGACTTAGAAAATGCAAGATGTCTGACAGAAAATGTCAGATATAAACTATAACAAGTAAATATAAATATATTAAATAAAACAATATAAAAGTTTTTATTATATAAATTATACAAAAGAATGAAATTAAACAACATTTTTTAAAGTGATATGGGAGATTGTAATTTGCTGATGGATCAAAGCATTCAAAATAGCCTTCATGTTTGTTTTTAAGTATTTAAAATGTTCTCCCTCAAATAAGTACTGTAGCCACTAAAACAAAACAAACACCAACATTACATTTTTATTAAAAAACACTAAACAAAAAAGTGCACTGATTATTCAAATAAAAAAAGTGCACATTTTTAAGCAGGTCTGGGAAATGAAGAATAGGAAGGAAAAAATCTCAAATATGATTAATAATGAACTCAAGCAAGGGTGCTCAAACTTTTTCCTATAAAGGGCAAAAAAAAAAAAAAAAATCAAACTTGATTGAGGCCTGTGGGCCAAAGCTAAATATACTAAACTGTATTACATTAAATATTCCATGAGTAATTTTGACCTAATTTATTTCCTAACATTTAAAAACAACTACAAAACATTGCTTTATATCAACTAACACAGTATATAAAAAATAATTAGAATGAATTGATTAATTATTATTACAGTAAAAAACATTAACTATCCCATAACACAATGGAGTTCAATGCTGTATAAGCTGCACCTGCTTTTGCCTTAATTTGCTCACCCATGTCTTGTGCATTGCCCTCTATCCGTCGAGTGACAGTATATACATATAAAAAATCTGATTAATTTACAAAACAAACCAAAAATTACACAACAAAACAAAATGTTAGATTAAATTTGAAATGACGATCTCTGTCAAAATATTCACCCTAAACACCTTCCTATCATTCTCTCACTCTTCTCAAATGGAATGGTGGGCCAAATCAGAGGCTAGTATGGGCCAATTTTGGCTCTCGGCCCTTAGTCTGTGCACCTCTGAAATAAAGCATCAAAAAGAAAACTTGACAAAACAGATTCCCTCCAAATAAGTGCTGAAAAAACAACAACAAAAACCCACGCATGTTATAGTTTATTTATTGGAGATAATCTGGGTGTTTCACAACAAAAGCAATACAAAGAACATTCCACAAGCACATCCTCAGACAAGGCGGTCCATTTCTGACATGAAGAGAAACAGCACCAGATTGAGCTCGCTTTATCATAATCACTGGCGGCACCAACATAATGCAAGGTTTTGCTTCATGTGCCAGTCAAACATTGAAGTCTAATATCAGGCTATTGCCTACAGCATCCGTTACAGGTTTCAAATGGGACCTATGTGATGAAATTATGATTGGTTCTTCAGTTTGTGATTTTTGCTCTTGTGGAGATAAAGAAACAAAAAAAAAATGGACAGAAACTGGTCCAACCACCTCAAAACCCTTTCTAATCAGTGAGATCATACATGAGGGCATCATATGTGTGTGTTTGTTGTCCAGGAAGTGCCATCTTTTACAGGAATGAAATGTCTTTTTGGAGTTGGTCGCTCCTTTGCCAACCCCTAAAATCCTGTTCAGCGTAGCCTGATTGGATGTTTCTCCACACATGCCCTTGTGTGCCCACTTACACCGTCCTCCTGTTCGACTGTGACCCTCATCTCAATGGTTTCGGGTGGGTGCGAGCAGGACGAATCTTCACTGTTGCTTTCGGGACCAGAAACGACCTGCAATGGTTCCTAATGAAAAGCCCTGTTTCTTCTGTTGCGCCATTTCTGAAATTCTCTGTTCTTCTTCCTGTATGTGCAAAAACTTACATGTGATTAACCATGTAGGCAAGATACTGCAAGTGAATATGGTAACAAAAAATAAATGATCACCATATTTCTCTAGTTAATTGATTCAGTTAATTCAATTCAATTCATGTTTATTTCTATAGCGCTTCTACAATGTAGATTGTGTCAAAGCAGCTCAACATAGAAGTTCTAGTAAATTGAAACTGTGTCAGTTCAGTTTTCAGAGTTGAAGTTCAGTTTAGTTCAGTTCAGCGTGGTTTAATTTTCATTGTTGAAGGGCCAAACACTGAACAGCAAATCCATCTATGCGCAGCTCCACACGTCCCAAACCAAGCAAGCCAGTGGCGAGGAACAAACTTCACCAATTGATGAAAGTGAAAGGAAAAAAACCTTTTCAAGTTAAGAACAGCCCGATGCTAAAAGTAACTTTTTTTATGTATTGCAGAAATTTGGCTAATTCGTACAAATTTATATGATTGTATTTGTATGGAAACGTAACATTTTTACCCAAAATCAAAATTTACTAGAGTAAGAAATACAAATTAGCCACTAAATAAATATGCAAACTGCTGTGAGAACGTGTTGATTGGAAATGGCAAACATTTTGTTTATTGCAAATTATCTGAAATATTTCAATATGCTAATTATTTTATTAAACATGCACAAATTTGCATACAATAATCTGAAAACTGGATGAAGTCTTGTGGAAAATCTTTAATTATATTATTTTGATATATCAAATTTAATGTAGATTTATCTAAAAATGTAGGGTTATTTCAACCCAAAGTTTGGTAAAATAGGGACAAACCCAATCCCGCTGTGTTAAATTTTAGAAATTTAATTTATAACCCAACTCTTGGGTTTTTACCTATCTTACCTGAATTTGGTGTCAAAGTTTTTACACAGGGGTTTTTGGAAATCTTTTTGATTGCAAAGAATTTCAGAAAATATTTGCGAAAAGCAAGAAAAGAAATAAAATTTTTTGTAAAATAAAATGTCAATAATCAGGCTAATTATATATGAACATATCTCTTTTGTAACAAGCTTCTATAAAAACTGAAATATAGTCTATATAAGTGCTGCTGAAGTGGACATTTATGACTTAATGCAGGACAAAAAAACTGATGAAGTGTGATCAATTAAACACTTGATTTTAAGCATATGTTAGATGCTTTCTTTACATTGAACTGTAAAAAGGATTTGTAAAAGTAAAAAGTCTAAATTCTCAAAATGTACAGGTGATTAGGGGGAAAAAACGGTTTTTGCCGGCAGTGTCTTGTATTAAATATAAATAACAAAACTGAAGCGCATACCTGTGCAAGCTGTGCCTGTCTTCTTTTGAAAGCTTCAATAGGATCTTCTTCATGGGCATAGTTCTCTAATACTGAACGCACATCTTCCACCCCGCTGATGGCAATAGCTGAACACCAAATAACAAGTCAACAAATAAAAGTTCCGAAACAAGATTTAATTATTTCTAATAATGTGCTAACTCACTTTTAAGAAAAGCAGCCAGGTCATACAGAGTGCGATCCTCAGAGTTTCCATCCCACTTGCACAGCGCCAAACCGTTGAAGGGCTGCAGACCGAAGGCTTCCCGCTTACAGTCCACCACAATGACTTTAGAGGTGTCTCTGTTCAAACAAGACACGTCCTGCAGGACACACAATCACAGTTATTGCTGAATATTATTTAGCAGTTTTACTAAAAGTTAGTTAATTACCCAAATATAAATCACACTAAATAAACAACAAAAATGGCAGCAAAAAGTGTATATTTACATAAAACAACATAAAAAAATAAATAAATGAAATTGAAAGTTTTTGAAATTGCAGAATGTTTAAAATGGGATGAAAAGCCCCAGAATAACAAATAATATAATAACAAATAAGATAATAATAATAAAAAAAAATTAAATCTAATTATAACAATTTTATAACATTTCAATACTATGGACTTTGGAAAAGTTTATGTAATTGCAATACATTTGAGGTAGACAAAGGTGGTTTCAGTTCCCTAACCCTAATAGTTAGATACTTAAACTTGTAATCCAAAGGTTGCCGGTTCCATAATAGTTGCCCAATGCCCTGGGTGTGTGTGCTCACATTGTGTGTTTTTGTGTGTATGCCTTGGATGGGTCAAAAGCAAAAGACCAATTTTGAGTACAGATAGAACCATACTTGACAATTATTTGCTTTGCTTTACTTTAATATTAAATTATTCATTATATAAGATGTTTTAAAGGGCATCTTTTTGACCCCTTTTACAAGATGTAAGATAAGCCTTTGGTGTCTCCAGAATGTGTCTAAAGTTTCAGCTTAAAATACCCATTAGATAATTTATCATAGCCTCCAGAATATGCCAGTTTTGGTGTCTAAGTACAGCGCCACTGTTTTTGTAGCCTGTGGCTTTAAATGCAAATGAACTTCTTCTTGCCCACCGTTCCCATGTGCGTGTCTGCTTTTCCTGCTTTACAACAGATAAACAGCAGTTAGTGGTAGAGACAAACACAGATGAAGCTAAAATACAGCCCATTAGTCACAAATACCAAGTAAGTTTATTTGATGTATTTGTGATGAAGTTTATTCAAGATTTTCTGAAACGATGAGTCACACACAAATGCTGTTTGCAGCACACACACACACACATATATGCATTTACTGACACCATCCAGCCTTAGTGATTATAGCGGTTGATTACGATTTTACTGTCATTATTACATGCTCCGTTTTAAAAACGTTTTAAACTTAAAAAACTTATAAAACAAATAACAAAGAGTTGGAACAAATATTTTAATCCCAGTTTCTTTGCAAAGCAATGTTCTGTGGACATGTGTTTACATGTTATTATAGAAACATGGTGCCTGTCAATCAATTGGGTGGGCAGGGAAAACCACACTTCTACGTCACTTTGCGGTGGGCCTCAAAATATCTGGGAATGGGTCCTATTTTAACGTCAAGAAATAAAAAAGAGACTTGTTGGGTTTATATCACTCCAATATTATGGGACAATTATGGGGCATGGGACAATAACCATTTTCAAAGTATACTGCAGTTTGGAAAATTCAAGGTTTTAAAACAGCCAAATTGTCTGGTATACTGTTCCTACATGTTCCTAATTCCTGTTCGATTTTTATTTACATTTTTTTAGGACAAGACTATCTCAAGCAGAAAAGATATCCAAAAATGCTGTTTAAAATTGTAAAGAAATTTGTGTTTTTGAAACTAATGATGACAGCAGAAGTCATTTGAAATAATTGATTTGAATTATTTAGCCTGACATGTTTACTGTTCCAAAATATTGAAAAATTTCTCAAAATAAATTTGTATTTTTTACCCAGACAATTAAAAAGAACAAATATTTTAGTGCAGTGATCACAATACAGTGAAACCGTAATATTTTTATCCAAGGTTATCATAACGTCAGAATCTTATACTGGCCCATGCCTACAGTGGACACACTATAACATACAGACAGTTCTGTCCAAACAGCTTACAAAAGTAGATTTTCATCATAGGTGCCCTTTAAAATGTTTGAAATGAAAGATCTTTATAAAGTTTATTAAATTTCACTTTTTTTTGTTTCACTTTTAGATGTTTTACACTCATTTAAATCAGGCTTTCCCAATAGTGATGTTAAATTCAAATTCAAATTAATAGAAACATAAAACAAACAAACAAAAAAAAAATTCATTGATACGGTTCAACCCTAACGTGTTACACTCAGCTTCTTGCTTGGAGAGTTCTGACATCTACCATAGCCACTCCAGTCTACTCATCCCAGCTATACATACAAATTGGGGTAAAACAGGACCTCTCACACCTCTGACTGTTTGTGTGACACTGAACTGAACCATATTTACACCTATGCATTTGTGGAGGGGTGCAAAGACTTAACACCAGGCCATTGGCCTTGTTGCTCATGCTAATGCTCGCACGCACATGCGCACATGCACACGCACACACAGCAGGCCAACTGTCTCAGCGGTGGTCCTCCAGAGCAGATGGACAGGGACGCTGCACTCTCTCTATCACTCAGGTCATCAGCTTCCCCCTCAGGGACTCCAAAAAAAAAAAGAGAGAGAGATGGAGGGGCCCCAGAAAGGAAAAGCCCTGTTGACGGCGGCACACGCTCCGTAGCATCCACAATAAATGACCCGCATCTGCCTTCCCCGTAACCCCAGCTGGAGTTTCACTGTAGTTCTTATTGACTGTATGAGCGTGCATGTATGAATAATGAGATTTTTATGGATTACGGCAATATGCGTCCTCCAAATCCTATTCAGAGCGATTATTAGTTGGTTTATGTAGCTTCAGTGTGTGTGTGTGTGTGTGTGTGTGTGTGTGTGTGTGTGAGAGAGAGAGAGAGAGAGAAACGCAGCTGGGCATATGAGTGTCATGTTGCGAGTCAAAGTGTGTTCAATTCCCCAGGTGAAGCGTTGGAGCACGAGCCGGATGAAGCGTGCCACTAACTGTACACACGTGCCACGCTACACACCTGCCAATCAAAGCTGGACACGCCTCTTTATCTGTGCTCCAATGGGGGAGGAGCTACAGCTACTGGTGGCAGATCTGGAGGGGAAACATTGAATTTTGTTCCCCATTTATTTTCCTGGATTGTATTATTTTTCGATAGACCAAAGACAAAAACATATTTTAGTTATTTCTAATCAAACATCCTTAGCTGAAATCATTAAAGACCATATTTAATGATCAACTTAATTTAAGGATTCAATGACACATTTTAACAATTATTTCAAAAACATTTTTCATTGAAATAACTAAACTAACAACTTAATTACTGTAAAGCTCAATAAAAAATGAATTTAAATTTTATTTTTATCCCAATTTCATGCATTTCCTCCTTTATTTTTTATTACTATGGATTTTTAATAGTTAAATTAAATTCTAGTAAACAATAAGCATGTGCAGTTGATTGAATTTAAACAATTAAAAAAAAAAATTCTTGTAAGTATGCTTACCATAATTTGAGTGTTTCACAAAATCAGTCTAATTTTTCCACTCTGGGGAAAAAGTCGTCAGAGGAGAAGGGGCCAGATGACAAAAACCCCTATCCAATATTTTGTATCTGGACTGCAATATCTAGTTCAAACACTAGTGGCCCGTTTCCACTGAGTGGTACGGTACAGTTCGGTATGCTTTCATGGCCGTTTCCACTGTCAAAAGTACCAAAAAGCGAACTGTACCGTATTGCTATTTGGGTACCCTTTCGAAAGGATACCTAGCACAACAAAAGGGTACCAAAAAGGTGGACAATCGGTTTACAGAGATACGTTACTAGAGCGTGTACAAACCATGAGAATGAAAACAAAGGAAGCAACATTTTTTGAAATACACAGCGAGACATTACATCGTAAAACTATATGCATATAATAACGAGCCATGGTCGACCCGAGCTTTAACAAACCTTGTCGTCATCTTGATGAACAGCCACAAAGGCAAGAAGAAGTGCAGAATCTACCCTGTGCCCTGTAGTTGTTTACAAGGCCATCTAAAGCACGATCAGTTTCGCTTTCTCCAGAGAGCTCACATGCGTGTCTATATTTGAAATAACGAACGTCTTGTGCTGATGATAATAATGTGTGCATGATTATTGAAGTGCTTCTGACATTCGATCCTTTCAAAAACAGACAAACGTGAAAGTGACGTACGAAAAAACAAAAGATCAAATGATTTTTTTCAGCAACTTAAAACATGAACAAACTGCCATGTTAAATTATTATCGTCACCTTTTGGACTATTATGAACTTTTTAACAAGAGGTTACATGTCCTGGTGAAGATTAAAGATGCAGATGAGAGGTTTGCACTGACTGTGTGGCTATATGTTGCGTGTTGATTTTGAACCCAAAATAGGACTAAATGCAAGTTGTGTGTAGTTTTTCCTGCAACTAGTAACATATCGGAGACTGTAAGGGTCTGTATGAGTTCATATATGTTACATTCATTTAATTATTTTATATAATACGCATATTTCACGCAACGGCCATTTTAAAACATGAAAGTGAGGCTGCGGTGGGAAGAAACCTGGAAGTATAGGATCAGCACTGTAAACATTGCAACAATATGCTGTGGACTATAAACCTCCAGCTGTTGATGTGATTTCAAAATGCAGAAATGGTGTAGACACTTTAATTTCATTCAGTTCAGTTTAATTTAAACAATTAAAAGCACATTAGGCATCAAACAACATCATAAACTCGTTAAGAGTAACCCGCTTAAGTGTCCTCCTAGACTTCAGTTCATGGCAGCAGGTAAACACCGTAGGGAAGCTTCCCTGCTTCAGTCTATGTAACCCGGTGAGCGATAAAACAATGCAGTCCTCTGTAGCACATCTTCATGTTGTCTGTAACAGTGTTGTCCCGATACCGAAGTTTTAAAAACCTCCATTTCTTGCTAACATTTATGCGCCGCTGAGCGCTCATAAACACCGCTGATTTGCCGTAGTATTCACCAGTGCTCAACAGAATGACTGTGAAGGTTATCAGTTCACAGCTCTTCACAGATTGAAAACACACATAGACAGATATTGGAGCGTTTTAAAGCCGCGAAGATCAGTCGATTCATCAGCGGATCGCTCGTCTGTGTTTGCACTCAGTAAACAGCGGTGAGGTGAACTGATGACCTTCACAGCCAATCATAGTGATTTCTGTTTATCATGTGAACACAATGGCCAATCAGCGCTGTTTAAGAACTCCATGAACAGTGTCTTAAATGTTAACGAGAAATGGGCGTTTTTTTATATTTCATTACGGAAATTTTGTATCGTGACAAGTCTAATATAGTGAAAGAATCAGTTCATTAACTTGAGTTTAATGAATGGCATCTAAAATGTGTGTTTGGGAAAGAAAACGTTAGCCAAGTAGTGCCATTTCCCTTAACTTAGCTGAAAATGAGGTCAAATATCCCTTTTTATTTTCACTATTCATTCAGACCTTCGGGTCGCTCGGAAGGCGGTGAAGTCATAAATTTGTGTCACTTTCTCTTCGCTGATAAAACATACAGCCAGGTACACAAAATTCCTGTGCGACTCAGGCTATACTTCTGGGATTCTTCCCACCGCAGCCTCGATTTCGCTGTTAATAATGGCAGCCACGTGAAATCAGTCTATTGCAGACGTTACAGTAGGCTATTTCGCACTTTCATAGGCTATTTCATTGATCTGCAGTTATAATCAAATCATGTTCATAGAAAGGTTAGTAATGCGCATTTGTACACAAGTATTTATGTGTATAAAGCCTCCGTTTTGTAAGAAGTGCTTCTCGTATGATATGTGAACAACCCGTACAGCTTTACTGAAGACATTTCCTCGAGCGGGAATGACGTTGACTGAAACTTTCTGTCGTACACCACCATTGGTACCCTTTTGGCAGTAGAAATGCAAGCCTGATAAAGGTGACCCTAGGATGTCAATCCTATATATTGCATGTTTTTTTTTGGGTTTTAACTATTTATTGGAGAGGACAGTGGAGACTATAGACAGGAAACAGAGCAAACCGAAAGATTGACAAAAGACAGAGTCAGGAATCAAACTTAGGTCGATGTGAGCACCATAGTCCTATATGTCAGATGGTGCCCTTAACCACTAGGCTACTGGCAGACACATACTGCACCTTTAATACAATAACCTTTTTGAAATCAAAAAGGATATTAATTAAAATGAAAATAATTAATTTTAACTTACATTTTTTTTAAGTTTTACAAAAATAAAACATTTTATGTTACTATGAAAATTCTTCTATTCTACTTCCAGATAGTTTATCATCATCATCATCATCATCATCATCATCATCATCATCATCAAAGTTTTTTTTATTCTTCTGGATTTCATTTAATGGTTTAAATAAATCCAAAAAAAAATCCCCATCATCTAGTCAATTGAGTTTATTAATCAGAAGACACTGCGCCAATCACTTGCATAGAAAAATGGAGAACACGCAGACTCTAAACTCCAAATTCAGTAACATTCTGCTTAATCCTGTAACTTCCAACTATGTGTAAATACCAGGGAACTTAATTACTTAAAACAATGACTCAAGTTCACGCTGGCCTATAATGCAGTATCAATCTTGTCAATCCCCAGTTTTATTTACACTTCACATTCTTTTAACGGCATTTATCATTTGTCATCTACAGTTTTAAAGAGTTTTTCTGTACCTAGTTCCTGGGAAGGTGGCTTTCTCCTCCCCCAGCAGATTCTGAGAGCCAGATGGGAGGTGAGGGAGGGAGAAGCGAAGTGAAATAGATGTGAGTTAGCAGAAGGTGGATGGAAAGACAGAGAATGAGAGAGCTAGAGAGAGTGGATGGGGGTCTGCTGGACAAGGCCAGACAGGCACTGGTGAAATGTGACCGCAGTAAAGAGACACAGACACACACAGACACACACACACACATGCATGCACACACGCACACTTCACTACAAGCACTAAAGCAGCAACTGTACAGTGGGAATAACTGGTTCTATTCAGTATATTAACAGTAAGTATATCATCCATGTCATTTAAAGTTTATTTAAAGGAATAGTTCACACAAAAATACAAATCTACTATCCAAATCTGTTTTACTTTGTTTCTGTCGTTTAAGACAAAAGAAGATATTTTAAAGAATGTCGGAACATGGTAACCATTGATCTTCATAAAACAAAATATATAGAAGTCAATAGATACTGGTTTCCTACATTCTTTAAAATATATTATTTTGTGTTCATCAGAGATTCCAATAGGGTTGGTATAAGTAGAGAGTGAGTAAATGATGACCAAAAAATAAATAAAACAAGCAAACGTCTTTGATCTTATTTGACCTTAATTAAAATGATGAGATTTATTTCAGTTAAAATAAAATGAAAATTAAAGGAACAACTTGAATGTTTGATGATGATTATACTAAACATTGTAAAGTTTTTCCATTACGAGTCTAAAACATTAAAACCACTATAAATGCAGTAATAAGCACACCAGTGGTTGGCAACGTGATTGTTGTGGTTTGTTTAAACTAAGACTTGAAAATGAGTTTTAAAGTGCAAGATTATTGAAGCTTGTATTTCGGCTCCAAAAACACGTTGGCAGATAAATGAACGGCCAAAGCACTTAAAACATTATGAGTTTAGTTGAAGCTATAAAATTGAGTGGTGTAAATGTCCCCCTGCTGTACACCATTGTATAAATGTTTGAAGATTAATGCTTCAAAGAAGTCTCTTCTGATTACCAAGGCCAAAAATATATGATAGAAAATACTGTTAAAAAAAAGTTTAAAATAACTATCCTGTTTGAATATAAAATGTAATTTATTAAAGAAATTGCTAAATTTTCAGCATCCTTACGGCAGTTTTCAGTCACATGATTCTTCAGAAATCATAGCAATATACTGATTTGCAACTCAATATTTTATAATCTTTAAAAAAAAAAAATACAAATTGGAAGTGACTTAATATGTTTGTGGAACCGTTTTTATTTATTTCAAACGCTTAATGTATATATATAAAAATATTAATACACTCCTATTCATGATTAAAATTATGAACTTCCTCCCCAAAATAAAATTCTATAATGAATAAATAAGTATAATATAATCTAGGGCTGGGTAATAAAATCAGTATCGATATTTACTGACTGAACACCATTGTCAATAACGATTAAAAAAATCGGTATGAAGGCTATAGTTTTATTAAAATGTGGCTGCTGAGCACGTGCCTTGGAAGCAATGCCCATAAGCTTAGGGTGCAAGTTTGTCATTTCCAATAGATGCATGCGACTTGCACAACGCACATATGGTAGTGACGCTCATATGTTGTGCAAGCGGCATGCACATGAACCGCGCATTTTCCAGCCATAACTGTTCCCAATACATGAATCACGGTGCGCTTGCAGCAAGAAGAACTAACCAATCTGCTTCACATATCGTAAGGAATATACACATTTCAGTAATAACGGAAGACTAATTACCTCAGACAAACACAGCGCACCCAAACACTGCAGCGCTTTTAACTTTTTTCCATAAACTTGCATCAGAGCTGCAGCAATGGTTTGTCCATTTGATATCCTCTGAGAAAATGGTTGATGGTCACTAAGTTACGAGAGATGCCAGGGGAGCACGAGCGCAAAGCCCACTGTAAATAGTCAAGGAATGCACGCGCTTGTCACTTCAGGTCAGAACAACAACACATGCGAAAATGAGTGCCGGAAAGCAGCAGTGAGGAGTTTGGCGACATCCTTACATCATTTTTCATTTACAGAGTGGCTTTTTGGTTTCTTTTCTTGTGCATCCCAGTCACTGGCTCCCCATCTGAAAGATTTTTTAGCATTGTGGTAATGTAGACATTCAACTTCACAATTTGTAATGTTGAAACATGTATTCGAATAATGATGGTTAGTTCCTTTACTTGAAAGCTCAGATTTGATTGTCATAATTTGTGTTGTTGACAGAGTTTGAGGTTTACTGTATCATTATTATTTACACCTTATAGATGTTGATCTCCCTTAAAATTAGCTTTGATTGTTCAGTATTTACATTTTACCATTGCACACACACTTTGTAACATTTTATTTATCAAGTTTAAGAGTCTCTTTAACACTTATGTTTATTATGAGATCAGATATTTTGTTTAAATATTTTTTTGTTTTTCACTAATAAAACTATTTGCCTTAACAATGTTGGTAAATTTAAGTGGTTAAATAAATAAAAAATCTTAATAATCCTAAATGTGTTGTAAAAAAAATCAATAATTATCAATATCGAATAATATGAAACATGATACCGTAATAATAATTTTTGCAATATCACCCAGCCCTAATATAATCCCCAGCTGAACATTACGCTAAACCTGATTTTAACTTCGAACTAATTTTAATCTTTAAGCGTTTGACACCATTCATAAGCCTAATGAGGACTGAGCTTAGGTAACGACGGACAGCCTAACGAAGGAAAAAGAAGGGGGCCGAAGGTTAATGAGGCCCGAGATGAGGAGGAGAGAAGGAGGGGAAGAAACTGCTATTGTCTTGGTGTGCAGAGAAAAGAAAGAAAGAAAGAATAAGAACGTAGCAGTGGGGAAATCAATGGGTGAACAGAAGGACTGCATGCAGCACAGACATGGGGGGCATCGCACCGTAATGTTCCCCGGGTCACTGAGGAGCGAGGGGCCCACAGGGCGGAGATCCTGAGCAATAAGATCACACCATACTGTATTACAGACACATGGAGGAGCTTTGCTAAATGAGGAAGTTAGCAATCGCTAATCACTCCATCAGAATTGCAGCCTAAGAGCAACCACATTCTGAAACTTGCTCTAGAATGTCTGAATCGAGCCACTAATACGATACATCATTTATGTTCAGATTAGCAACATCTGTCTGACTGCAACACAGTTCTTCAACATGTGGCTTATCTCAGATGCTTTTGATGAGAACTAAATGATTTGTTCATGTAGGAAATACCAGAGCGCTGATTTTTTATGGTAAGTGGTGGACACTGTTTACAAGAACAGAGAAGTGTTGTAAATACTGACAGTGTGTTTGTACACGTCACCAACAAATGTGATACTGAGGAGCAGATGTATAGGAAATCAGATTGTGGCGTTTACCTTTACATGATGGCCATCCATGTAACGCGTGGCATCCCTAAAGAGCCGATACATCACAAATCCTTGAGGGTCTATACTGTCGATCAAGGGGTATGCTGTCTGTCCACACACAAAAAAAACACAACATTGTTTTCAGGAATCATTTTTGCACATTATGAAACTAAATTACATTACATTGAAAGAAAAGCCCTTAAAGCAATAGTTCAGCCAATTTATTTTTTTTTCTCCTAGGCCATCCAAAACATATTTATATTTACCCAGGCCCGTTTCCTGGATCGTGTGAGAAGTGTGAGTGCTCTGAATCGGGCTCAGGCACGGTTCACTTGGGCTCAGGCGCGGTACGAGTGAGTGCAGTGTGAGTGCAAGCGTGCCTGCACAGAACTAAAAGCGAGACGTGACTTTTTAAGGGACTGTTTCATATGGATTCATTCGTACTGTTCAATGAACGCAAACTGATTATTAAAGAAGCAAATCCCTCACTGCACGTCAGCTGCGCCTTCAGCAAACTTCATAATTCCTGCAGCACCAGGACTTTATGATTGTTTATAAGCGTCAAAAGTGGCTGATCTGTTCAGTGAAATATTAGACTGCGTGTCACCGCATATCAAAACGACTTAAACGATATAACTAAAGAAATCTCCACTGTGCTGAGCGAGAGCGCTTACTGAGCAGCGCATCATCTATGATGTAATCGCGCCCAGGCCCGAATGTAATGTGAGTGCGGGCCGTCAGGGGAGACGGGAGGGTGGACAAGCGTGCTTTGGCCCAGTTCAAGGCAACTGTACATAGTGTGAGTATGGCCTTAGGCAAAGAGAAATTAAGGTTTTGAAGAAACCATTAAGGGATGGAGCTTGACGTAGAATATTTCTGATAGTCCAAAATCTATTTTTAAGAAACTTAAAAGTATTCCACATCTGGTTTTGTTATGCTATGTTACACATTGTACTATGCTTACACCTTGTTTTAACCCTTTCACACAAGTTTTAAATACTCCTTTTGACCCCGCTGCATAAGTTTTTTTATGTGACCATTACTAAATATCGACAAATGTTCCAATGGGCTATTTGCACAGCTAGTGCCTTTCAGCCAAATGATAAACTTCTGGTAAAAGCTTAATGTGACTATTTTCAATTTCACAAGGTTGCTTTTACAGCATCAATGTTGTAATGTAATTAAAATACAATGAGTTAAATATACTTAAGCGTTCATTCAGTTGTTAAAGCGTAAAACAGGATGAAAGACTGACATTGAAAATACTGATGTAAAATAAATTGTCATATTTTAAAGACATTGTGGGGAAAAATGGAATTTAATGCAGTGCTTCTTGTCCAATCTAATACCCACTTCATATTGTATATCTACCAGGCAGTGAAGATTGCTGATTTTTTAAGAAATCAGACCTTAAACGTGGCAATTTTGTAATGGTAAGACAGTTCACCAGAAGCCGATGGCTGGAAAAAAATTAAGTCTGTGTGCATATAGCCCATTACGCTGTGAAATAAATGATATTCTGATCCTCATGTGTAAGAGTATGTATTTTCTCATTTAAACAGCTTAATGATGAATAATGAGTGGTGTGTGGGATCAGGTTAGTCCGCGCTGCAGTGGAGATTAGAGTTGCTGGATTTACAACATGTCAATTCATCAACTTTCACAAAATACATAAGGGGCTATTATTATAATTAGGCCTCATTTATAGGAGCCTTAAGGACTGTGAAAACATACTTTTACATTTTTTTTTTTGGAAACTTTGAACATAATTCGGGTCTGAGCAAGAAATGAAAAACTAAGGCCCGGTTTCACAGACAGGGCTTAAACTAGCCAGGATTAGGCCATAGTTCAGTTAGGACATTTAAGTAGTTTTTATAAA
Organism: Danio tinwini; assembly: GCA_903798205.1. Classification (NCBI taxonomy): domain Eukaryota; kingdom Metazoa; phylum Chordata; class Actinopteri; order Cypriniformes; family Danionidae; genus Danio; species Danio tinwini. The sequence goes on from CAIGQZ010000379.1 coordinate 4,647,276, forward strand.
CATGCTTAGAAAAAAAAACATTACTGGTGTGCATCTTGTGACAAAATAAAGGCACTGATATATTTAACAATCAATCACTGCAATTTTATTTCAGTTGAAACAGCTCAGACTTACATTTTAGTCTAGGACTAGGCTTAAGCCTTGTCTGTGAAACCAGGGGTAAATGTTCTAGTAACCTAAAAAATGTGTAAGTGACTTATCTGACAACATGTATTATACAAATCATAAATGTTACATTTCGACAGTACTTGTGTGTATTTTAATGTCTGAAACATAAAATAAACCGTTAAAATTAATGTTTGATAACCGTGATTTATGAAAATCTATGCACACATCTTTCTCTACCACAGCGCTGAGATTAGATTTTAGCAGCTGATCATGTGGTGCACAGAATGTCTAATCACACTGGTCCAGTATACACTGATTACCCTGTTGTTATTGTATGCATCAAAAGGGTTAATATGGGTTTTAGTTCTGTGAAATACAAATAGATGTGGGAGACACATTCCCATTTATACCTCATGTTTTAATATCTTTGACAGATTTCTTTGAGAGTGAAAGAAGACAATCGAAAATGGCATGTAGAGCAGCAGCTATTGTTTCTACTCTGAGAGCTGCAAACCTATGCACAACTCCTGACTCTAAAACAAATCCACACTGTGCTATTTCATTTTTTTGTCCTCAAAGCAACCTTTCGATTTCAAATGGTGAAATATAAATAACATATGGTTACAAGGGGAAATTTTGATATTGCAAAATAATTGCAAAAAACTGGTCCGTTAATATGTACTGCAATCATATGAGTCTAACTTAATAATTCAATGACATAATAATTAATGTTTGTATTCAGGTGTTAGTTTTGCTTTTTATACTTGACATGACAAGGAACAAGTTCAAATGTGGCATTTTAAATCAACAATAGGTTTTAAATTTGTATTTTATTTTACAATGTCTTCATTTAAAAAAACAACTCTTCTTTATTTGGCTTAAAGCACTGTATTGTGAGTACTGTGATGCGCGTCAAATTGTCACTCTAGTGACACCCATATAGTCCCAATTAGAGAGACAAAAATACATCTTAATACAAGGAATAAACAGTGCCTAATTCTTTGTTCCTCTTGTAATGGGCTGGTTTTGGCTGCTTAAATCACATGACCTTCCCAACATGCATACATCATGTAAAAAGTTGTAAATGAATCAATTGTGAATGGGCACTTGTAAACACCTGACCAAGGAGAGCATTTGTATATACAAAATGTATATATGTACATCAGGATACCAGTTTACTGGCACTAGACAGAGGAAAATTCATTTCATGTCAGCCGAAGATACAAAGTCATATAGATTGACTGGCCGGGGGGTAAATATATTTTCATTATTATTATATATATTTTTTTGAGTACGCTACTTTAAAGTACTTTTACATCTAGGGAGATCAAAACACATTAAAAATCCTACTAATATCATGTTTTTTCTTCTATTAGAAATTCTCAAAACTGTCTGTAACATTTGTAAAGCATCAGGACGGCGAATGGACCCCCCCTTTTTTTTTACAATGGCAAACAGCTGAACTGACTTTTGCATAGATTAGAAAAAAAACAAAAAAGCAACAGCAAAAGGCTGTTCAATCAAAACAAGGCTAATTTGCATGACTTTAGAAGTGTGCCACACCAACAAATCAACAACAGACACACACAAACACCAACAGACTTTGCATAAGGATCTGTCTAATGGCCCAATTAACGAAATGTTATACATCTGCACAAGACAATGCATTTGTAGAATCAACAAATATCAAGGTGTGCTGCTGTACCCAAAATAGCATCTATTGTATCCCAATAGAGTGGGGGAACTATGACGTCAATTTGTATGCAAAAACCGAAAAGCGAGTTAGCATTTTAGCAGTTCCAGTTCCCTCGTCCCAAAGTCAATGGGTTTTTTCAATGGGATTTCAGCTAAAGCGCTTAAATAAGGTCTGTGGCTAACACAAACTCAAAATACTTTCACGTTTTATTCTATGACATAAAACACATCAGCTTCAGCACACTCTTGATTTTTTAATCGGTTTCGCTTCTTTAAAAAGACGATTGCTATCAAGTTGCTAAACGGGACTACAGACGGTGTCGGAGACATTATACGTCATGAGCTGAACTGGTCTGGAGCGCAGCTCGCTTGCGTTGTGCATTTGGATTTGTCTGTTATTTAAGTATTTTCATGATAGTATTTTATAGTTTGTAGTATTTTTCTAATTGGGAATTCATAGTGTGTAGATAATGCCTTAACTTGTAAAGACAGTCAAGACAGATAATTTGTTGATCATTTATTTTAATTAAATGATATTATGAAGATACTGCTTACCAGTGCAGCCTGTCTTTTTCCTGCAGTCAGTAATGCAAACGTGTGAATAAATGTGTAATACATATTAACTGTCATTTTAACCTGATCCATAGATTTTTCGTCATTTTTTTCTTCATCTGAACACATTTAACTCTGTCATAACTGCAATATTTACACTCCTCAATGTTTAGCATATGTGAATGTATGGGCTGCTTTTTGCTGTACTCTGTGACAAAAAAAGAATATTGAATGTTGTTCTGTGCCCATGATGGAACTTTCAGGCATATAACATTAGACTTGTCCCTCACGCCTCATTTCTGTTGTCTGTTACTAAGCGGGCTGTATGCACGCGAGCGATACACTTATTTAAACATGTCTTATGATAATACTATGTAGGCACATTTATACATACAGTTTTAAAACTTTTACAACAACCGTAAAGCAAAACAAAATGTATTTCCCACATAAAAACTATCCAAAAGGCACGTAGGTCTATGTGCTTTTGCGTATTAATTTGTTTATAATATATAGCGTGGATTATAATATAATAAACCGAGAGTGTAATAGTCATGGATCATGCTTGAAGAGTTGTCTGTAGCAGGGTGGTGCTGACGTCACAGGCGAGCACCCCGAAGGCTGTAGTTCGTTTATAGCCTAATGTTATGTAATGTTTCAGTTCTTGTGTTTGCATTTAAGATCCAAAAGTGCTAAAAATTAAATTTTTCGTGTGAGGATTATCCGGCTGGACAAAATGTGTAAGTGTAATGAACTGGATTTGAACACTGAGCTTATTATTTGCAATTTTCGAAAAGCCTATGGGAAAATCCTATAGGGAATTTATCGAGGGAACCAGTTTTATGCTAGCAGCCGATTCGCCTACAAGGTGACGTCATAGTTCCTCCACTCTATATGCTAAGCAGGGCTCAAGAAATGTTTCCTTTCAACTGCAATTGAAACAATGTATGCTAAAACAAATAAGCCAATTGAAATAACATTATTGTGGTAAACAGACAGTCCAGATCACCCCTGAGACTCACCATGCCCGTCTCTGATGTGAAGATGACTATCTCATAAAGTGGTGCCAATTGCTGAAACAAGTAGTCGATGCCAGGCCTTTTCTTAAAACGCCAACCAGTGGCCAACTAGAAGAAACAAGAGAAAATCCAGAAGAAAATCAACCTTTATTTGGGCAACCAATAAACATTAGTATAATGTTTTTAATTTCAAGAGTTCACACTTAGCTGATGATTGATTATAAAGCTATTTTGGCATGCTGTCCCGGGAGAGAGCCCTGAGTTTATAAGATCCTCGAGCCTGGGGCTCCCTCCCGTTGCAATGCAAGAGGGGAGTTTAAGCTCAGGCAGATTACAAGAACTCTATGGTGTCATGGTGACTGAGAGCAGATAGTAGTTGCTCTTTAAAGAGATAGGTACTTGATAGAAGCAACTCTATGGTGCTGATTTGGATTAGACAATAAACTTAGGTTGCATGTTTTTGGTCACTGGGAGGAAACCCAAGGACCCAGGGGAAACCCACGTGAGCACTGGGAGGACGTGCAAACTCCACACAGAAATGTCGGCTTGTTTGGTAAACCCTGAAACCAGAGACGTTCTTGCTGTGAGGCAACAGTGCCAAGCACTGGGCCACCATGCCACCCATCTAGGAAAGAGGAGGAGTAGGTGTGGAAGGGGGATTTTTCAAAACTAAGATAGCTGTGATACGTAACCCAGGGTATTTATAGTAGCTTAGGGATCGTCTGATTGGTAAATTGTAAATTGGATAATGTGACTCCAGCTGCAAGCAATCATAAGCATGTGATCCTCTCCAAATTAGTTTATAAATAAACTTCACTTAAAAATACATAGTAATATATTTATTATTAATTGCATAATTTTTAATCTAGATGGTTTCTATCTAAATGGTTTTTATACCAAGTTTTCCCCTTTTTTTAAAAAACCAAGTAATTTTTTATTTGGCAAAGATGTCTGAAACCAATCAAAAAGTTATAATAAATATTAAATACAACTATATTATTACAGAAAATCTCCATTTCAAACATGACACTGAAGACTAGAGTAAAGGTTATTGCATACTGAATCTGAAATTGTCGTCTGTAATTTTTGCAGGTAAAAAAAAAAAAGAATAAATCAACCTCTTGTTGTAGCAATCATATTGACACACTACCTCCAAAACTTTTGTCCATCATTAATAAAAATCAAACCGGGTTAAATTTTTCCTGATTTTCACATCGAAAAAAGTGCATTGAGAGGTGTTTTTACAGTTCAGAGCAACCGTCATTTGAGCTACATATCACTTTATAACAAACAGAGAGCATGAAATGAAGTGAAGTGAAATGAAATAAAGACAGAATGTGAGAGACAGTTGAGAGCTTCAATATGCTGGATTCAGTGACTGGCGCACCTCTGCCCTGCTGCTGTTTGGTGTGTCTGTGTGTCCATACATTTGACAAAATGCCCCTAGACATTATAATAGAAAGCATGGGTCGCTTTTGGTCCATTGCTTCGACATGTCAACGCGGCCACCATCTATTATAATGTCTGAATGTACTGCCAGTCTCTGTTCAGGATTTGTTTACCTATGTGAATGTGTGAAGTATCACAAGTAATGTATCAAAATTCCACAGATTTCCTGAAATAACTGCATTTGGGGATAATCTAGCGCAGCTCTTGGATAATGAGTTGAACTCTTGTTCATCTTTATGCAGTATTGGATGAACACAATATGCAGCCTATTCCTCTTTCTTTTTCTACTTTGGAGAAGAGAGGAAAACAAAGTATCACTGCTTAAACTGACTACGAAAAGTTGAGTTTTTTTTCATAATGGATTAATTAATACACATAGGACTCAGTGTGCAAGATTTGCTTATGTGACAAAAAAAACCCAGTGTGCAAAGACCTTAAAGATGCTAAAAAATGTCAGTATTTAAACAGTAAAATAGAAAACAGGAGCTTAAAGTTTTAAGCCTATTCCATTATATAACCATTTTTATTTTACTATTGATTAAACACAGCTTTGGTGAGTCTTTTTAACCCCAAACATCTGAACTGTAATGTTCTTTTTTTTTTTTGTAACTGCATTCATTTTCTTGCTAAGGTAGAAAAAAAGGATATAATATGTAACAGCCTTCCGCTGTTAGTCTACTAAAGTCATCCTTCTTATACCATCTATGACGTATTTAGCTCATAGGTGATGTTTCCAATTTCCAGAGCTTTAATCTTTAACATCTTTATCGTCCATCTGGAATGCATTTATAACAAAATACATTGTTAAAAGATCTTTCTCAGTCATTTACTGGAACATAAAAATACTATTCCAGTCATCAGGAGAATGAAGCAATGGTTATTTGATAGTTTGATAGTTCATTTGAATTTTAGATACCCAAGTCATATTAATCCATGATACTAAACCTAACACTTCCGTATTATGAGATAGGAATCTTACTTTTGCAACATTCAGAGTAACAGATACTTTGCAGCACTGAAAAACTACACCGGAGAATACATGCAAGGCAAAGCAAAACAAGTAAGAGTACAGTCGCAGCTAGAGGTTTAGCAGAAATCAGTGTGGCGTACGGGACGGTAACAGTCTGCTGAGGTGTGTCAGGTTACGGGGCGACTGTGCTCCACCTGTCACCTGTGTGTGGCCCATCCCTCACAGCTGGCCAGGTACAGGGGGAACAAGAGGGGAAGGAGGGCGCAGGTAAGAGAGTCAACAGGTGCTTGGCTAAAAACAGCACTCCAGATGGCTTCATATAATTAGCAGAATAGGAATTGATAAGGATAGCTGGTAATAAACTGATAAGTGGCCGAGGGTTGTTTATACAGGTTTCATCAAGTCAAATTTAAGACTTTAAGATCTTTTTAAGACCATTATGAATGAAATTTCAGACTTACATGAGGCTAAACACTAAGGCTTTTTGTAATGACCCAGTTAAAACATTTTAAAAAAATATTAAAAACAAACGTTATTGTAAGGAAGATAGTTAAACCATATTGGTAAATAGTTAATAAATAAACTTTTGTTAACTTTTATTGAGATGGACTGTTGGTGATTGGATGGCGTTTAGCACGATTTAGTAGCTTTACATGGACACAGGAACATTAAGACCCGTTTTAAATTATTTAAGACCTACAACACAATATTTAAGTGAATTTAAGACTTTAAGGCCTAAAATTTAGAATTTAAAATGTAAGACATTTTAAGACTTGAAGACCCCTCGGATACTCTGTTATATATATAAAAAGAAGACTTCATTGCAGGTGGGATATGGTGAAAATACACACATTATACAAGTGTGTATGTTCAAAATATGCTACAGCAAGTGCAGTTCTGTTTAGATTGGAACAGAATGGGCTTTTTGCTGTTAATTTACTCACTCTCCAAGATATAGATGACATCTTTCTACAGTAGGACATTAAAGAAGATTTTTAGCTGAAATCTTGATTTTTGGCGCTTCATAAAATGCAAGTTAATTACCAAGTAAAAAGTCAACACAATATGAATACCTGTGCCCTCTGATGTTAGTCCTATAAAAGTAAAACACTTCCAGAGGCTTTGGAATAAAGTTAACAATGCTGTAAATAATGTTTAGGTTCTTTTGTTTCTGCTTCATAAGGGTTTGTATCAAGCTTTATACAAGTTTATATCCCCAGGAGCTACAGGTATTTTATTTTCTTTTTTTGCTAGCATTTTTTTTAACTCTTAAAACAGTGAATAGGATTTTATGAATAGCCAATGGCTACAGTTTTAACTAAAACATTGTCTTTAATGTTTTACTGAAGTAAATAAAATGATTTTAAATAGCAATTAGATTTTCTTTATTCTTTAAAGGGCACCTATCATGCAAAAAACTTTTAGAAGCTGTTTGGACAAGTGTATAGCTATATATATTGCAGTCTTTTTTTTTTTTTTTAATTCTGACGTTAAAATAGGACCCAAATGCCATTTTGGGCCTACTGCAACATGACCTAGCAGTGTGGTTCCCTCCCCACCCACCAATATTAATTCACAATCAGGCGCTTATTACCTTGTGCCAGTAGTAACGTCTATAAATATGTCCAGAGGACAGGATTTGCAAAGAAACTGGGATTAAAAGATCTGTTCCAACTCTCTGTGATACATCTATACATTAAGAAGCAGAAAGTGGTGCACTTTGTAGTTTTTATAGCATTTTGAACTATACTTTGAGCTACGCATATCATAACTGCTGGAATCACCACAGTTGCATAGTGTGCACAACTATAAACAAGGACGCTTCAATCACAAAACAGGAGTCCTGGTTTGTGGACAATAATTTTTGTACAGTAACTTAGCTATAATGCATCTCTAGCCACATATTTACTCATTAGGTGGGCATCTTTTCACATCTGCCATGAGTAGATGAGCAAAAAAACAACACAACGTGTTAAAGGGGAAATAAAGCACTTAATCAAGTTTACATTATTTTGTACATTGGATTCCAATTTAATGAAAATATATTAAACATAGAACATAGAAAACATAGAAAACTGCATGTTTTACTATAAATTTCAATAAATGTCAAAATTTCGTCACTGGGTTGCACATGCTTGTATTTGCAGCAGCTCCACGTCCACAACTTCACACATTGGGTTAAATTAGGCTTTACAGTCTCCGCGTTCACTCCTTTACTTTCACTGTATCTGTTCAGCTGAGGGAACAGAACCAACCCTGTGACGTAAGACACAGCGACATTCCAAGATGGCAGTGGCCTAGGTCTAAAATCTATAGTAAAACATACCGTTTTCTGATAAATGGTTACATTAATCGAGTTTGTTTAATTTATTTTCATTAAAGCGCAATGCAATGTACAAAATAATGTAAACTTGACTGAGTGCTTCATTTTCCCTTTAAATGCACATGTGTGTGTGCACAGCGAATGTTGTAACAGTAGTTATGTGTGGCTTTTATTTATCTAACTGTGGTATTTGTGACTGTGGGTCTCTGTTTTATAGTGTCATTGTTCAATCGTGTTGCTGTTTGTCATTTTGTCAAGCTAAATTTTATGATAGGGTGGGGGCAACCAGCTCATTTTCAATAGGCACAAGCACCAAAACAGCAGCAGTTCCTCCTGACCCAAAAGTTGACATTATCAACAGGGTATTAAAAAATCATCTGATGTATATTTTGACCTGAAACTTTGCAGACACATTGTGGAGACACAAAATACTTATTTTACATCCTGTAATAAGGCCAAAGTTGGAACTGTAACCAAGTAATTATGAGATAATTTGAAATATAATATGATATAATTCTTTTTTTATTTTAATTTGCTCTAGGGTGGAAATGGTTTCCCATAGCATTTGTAATATCATATTAATCATTATAATTATTAATGAGTTATTGAGTTGACATTTGGGGGAATACATATAAATCAAATTTACAATTGTTATAAACAATGCAGAAAAAAATAATTAGACTGATAGAAAATGTGGGGTATTTGTTTTTTGGGGGGTCTATGTTATAAAATGTAAATGTACAAATGGAATCAAACATGTAATATGTCAAAGATGCCAAAAGGATAAAATATGTCTTATGTAAAAAGAAGACACAAGTAAAAGAAGAAATAAGTTTAAGTAATAGACGAATGATTAGTGTGGTAATGGGGTGGGAAAATAACAAGCTTGGGCTTCATCCTGCTCCATTTTCCACCATGTTAAAATGTTTATCTTTTTGTTGAAGATATTTTATGTATGATATTTTTTTTCGAAAATAAATCTAATCAAATAAAATCAATCGAAGGTATATCTTACAATGCAAGAACATATAAATTAACTGACAAAAGCAACATATGACTGAATATGAAAAATCAAGTGAAACATCTAAATACATTCAAAAGTTTGACACGAGAAGAAATATATATATATACCATACCACATATATATGGCATATGTATACATATATACATACCAGTTGAATTAAGTTTAATTTGAACTATTGATAAAAGTTATGTTACATAAAATGATTGTAAACCTTAAACCTCTAATAAACATGTAATTATATTTAATTAATATTATTAAATTTCTATCTTCAATCCTTTAAAAATAAAATGTATTCTTGTGATGGCAAAGCAGACTTAGCTCAAGTCTTGAGTGTCACATGACGATCCTTCTAATATCCTGATTTGCTGCTCAAGAAACATTTATTAAATGACATGATATTGTTCTGAATCCTCAAATGCAGCTTCTCTCGTGAATATTTGAATTGAGCTGTGACACATACCGACCACTCTGGATGGAGGAGGACATCGGTGAGCTCCAGCACCAGAGTATATGGAGGCTGGTAATAAGGCTCTCGTAGAGGGTCTGGAAGAAGCTTTGGGCTTGTGGGCTCGATGATCATCTACAGAAAAAAAATTTATTAATTAAAATTAATTAATAAATTTTCCACTCCAATTCTTTATCATGAAGTAATCATGAAATTCAGATTATTCTTCCATCCTCTAACCTGTCTGTAATCTTTGAAATATTTGAAGGTTCTTCTAAGCTGCTGGACGACAGGAACATCTGCAAGAAAGAGAAATCAGATGACTATATGAAAATAATGTTCACGTTTAATTGATTACATCAATAAAGTAATGTTAAAAAGTATTGTAAATGCTTTGGGGCTTAATTATAACAACCACGTGACCGCATTTAACAATAATGGCCACTTTAGAACATCCCCACATCACTCAAACTAAAGTGATTAGCCCCATTTTACTCCCTCCAATCACCACATGCCATATGCCAACTCGAGCGGCAGAAAGGACAGATAAAGTGGCGGCACAGGTTCCACGCGCCTCCTGCCTGCTCGCTGTGCGTCTGTTAATGCCGTCGTTCTGCCGAGGGGCACGTCAACAACATCAGGGCACGAGGACAGGGGGAGGGACCATACAAAGTGCTTAAACACCCTCTCCTCCAGCCGCTTTCCCTCCTTTTCTCCTCTGTTTGATTAGTTTGGAGGGGGAGTGTTTGCGCTATTTGAGGGAGCATGTGCCTGTTGGCAGTCTTCAATGGAGGAAGCTATCCCTTGAGACTAATGAGCGAGACGAGATGGACATCTTATCATCGTACTTAAGTTGAAGGGAGACAGTGGTTGTTTTTTTAGGTTGTATTTTTGCAGATTTGATGCATTCAACCATGTGAGTGGTTACATTACGAAAGCAATCTGGTTGAATTTGTTTTTGACTACCTGGAGAAAAGTCAACACACAAAACCTTTCAGATCCCGCTTACATCTGTATTTAGTAAACATCCACTTCTGATGGACTATGAAAACATGTATGGAAAAACAAGCAATAGTTTATCATATCATTTACTGGCCCTAATGTCATTCCATTGACCAACTTTTCTCTGAGAAAGAATAAATAAATTGTGTGGAAGCTTCAATTTAAAAAAGCCAAGTAAAACTTGATATTAGAAATTTGATATAAGATTTGAAGACTGCGTGAATCAAACATATGACACCTGATATGTATAAATCATCAGATTTAAATGTAAAGTCTTTGGATTAGGGCTGAATGATATTTGAAAGATGGCAATATTTTGTTCTTCTGCAATATCTAATGAGATATGAATATAATTTCACAAGATGACTATTTGGAAATTCATAATTTTACATTGATTGGGATAATTTCATTAAGGGAGTGAATCTGCAAAATTTGAAAACAAAATGAAAAGCTTAGATGCAAAAACCTAAATGCCAAAAATGAGCATTTTTCTCAGGCTGTTGTGTGTAGTTTCAGTAGTTTTACTCTTAGTCCAAAGAATAGGTATTTTCCTTGCATTTAAAGTGAAATAACTGAACATAAACATAGGATGCTTAAAAAAATGGTAATTTTAGAGGAAAACTTCAGACGGCACCTAGAGGTTGTTGCATCTAAACTCTTCAAAAGTATATACAAAATAAAATAATACATTAAAGCACAGACGAAAACCATAGAACAAAGATAAAAATGAAATGAACAATACTTTATGGTTTTCAGTGAAGTCTAACAGTACAGAACCTTAATAACGAAATGTAAAATAACACTTTACTCATTGCATAAATACACACAAAAAGTGGCAATCTTAAAAATTTCTTGTGTCCTAATTATTTTAATTGACTTGAAATTGCTTGACATCCTGCGATGTGACTACTGCAGATTTGCACATTGCCATATCGATGCCTAAATGATATATTGTGCAGCCCTACTTTGGATATGAGCAGGGACTGGTTTTAATGCAGTGCACACCAAGTGAGAAATTATGTTTTTTGCTTTATTCCATGGATAAAAGTACATGGACTTTGAAAAAAATGGAAGGTCAGTTAATAATGACAAAACTTTCATTTTACACTAACAAAGTTTGAGGTAAATACAATTATTAAGTATTTCTGCAATCAAGGTTGCATTTATTTCATAATAAAATACAGTAAAAACAATAATATAGTGAAAAATAATTATTAGTTCAGAAGAACATTTTGTTAATAAAATAGAATAATGTAATTTAGTCCTGTAATGGCAATCATATTAAATATGTATTCTTAAATCTAGACGAATAGAAAGATCAAAAGGACATTATTTTAAATAGAAATATTTTGTTACATTTATAAATGTTTCACCATCACTTTTAATCAATTGAATGTATCCTTGCTAAAAAGAGAGGGAAATACTGACCCCAAAACTTTGAATGGCTGTGTAGGTGAACTATTGTTTTCTGCTTTTCATGGTTTCTAAAGGGGCGCTTGGAGAAAGTTTATCCTCTCCATCGACCTCAATCATCTGTTTAACTCAGTGCAAACTGGCACACATCTGTCCCGGCATAAGTCCTTCCCTCTCCACTTGGCCGAAATCAATACAAAGAGTGAACAGTTGCAAGAACCGTTACCGAGAAGACTGATCCAAGTCGACACCGGAGAAGGGCAAAACAACTGTGTGCGCTTTGAAGAGTCTCTTGTGCTAACCTTGTTTGTCAGTGTAAATGGCGAGGAGTCCATTGTTGCCCATGGCTCTCAGGAGGGATGTCCATTGAGTTTTTAGGCAAGGAGGGAGGGAGAGGAAGATCGATGGCTAGGCCTCTGGACACAACAAAGACTTCCTTTAATCCTGAACTGGGCTAGCATATGCTTCGCTAGTTTGCCAAAGGCCATTACTCAGTTGCCTTTCTTCCATCCCATTCTTTGGGTGCCTCTTGCCTTTTTCCTCCCTGTCAATCGCTGCTTTTTCCAGCCATGAAAAGTGGTCTTTAGCTGCGGCCCCTCTCTCCCTGCTGTCTTATGGGGATCTAACTGCTCTGTGTGGATAGAGTACCAGACCTGGGCTAGTGTCTTCTGGATGACCTACAAATTGCCATTGAGGCATTTTATGCTCAAGGTCAAACTGTTCTCCAAGAACCAAGACACAAGGTTAAAGAAAACAACAAAAACATTGCCAAAAAAGTCCCCACAAATCGGATCCACTATCCTGCTGAGCAGTTGTTTGCTCATATTGCCGATTTCTTCAGAACAGTGTGTGATGTACACACAGCACCTCATTTTTACAATGTGTGCACAGCTTGAATTGTTTGTGCACTACTTAATTTGCCCAAGTGGAGTCAACACTGAACCGGGTGATTGTTTCAAGGAAAACAAACAAGAGATGGAATAAGAACAACAAACTACTGATGATGGCTTTCTATTTTGAAGAGGAAAAGTGGTCCTTTTCACAACAAATATTATTTCGAATTAGCTTTATTCAGTAAACGTATAGAACATAGTATATATTATACTATACTATGTATATATAGAATTAGGGCTGTGCGATATACAGATGGTCTAGTTTTTCGCGATTTTGGCCTGTTGTTGATTTTGCTGAATTCAATGCAAAAAACAAGTCACAATTTTTTGTGATCCTGCAAATTCTTAATTAAATGCAAATGAATCACAAAAAATGTAAATAATCTCATAAAACATCCAATTCCAAACCATTTATTCTAATTATATTTATTTTAGCTTGAAATTAATTGTTTTACACGACTTCTAGACGTTGCATACGCAGCACACATGATGTATTTGAGTGTCTCTTGAAAAATGACATCTCACTTGTGCCCTCACAATCCTAAAATTACATGTACATGTAAGTGGGGAGAAATTGTTTTGCAACCTGTGTATTAAGTAGATGCGGGTGAAGCTTGAGTAATTTACATGTGAAGTCAGTGCAAAGATATATGATTAGACATCCTGTGGCGTAAATCGAGTGAATAACACTGCGCAAATTAGGTGTTTGTGCGTTTGACACACTTCAAAAGAAAGTTGGAGCAAACGTCTAACGAACAGAGCAGTGAAACAGACAAGAGACAACAGCTTACGATGATAAATATTGGTTCAAGAATGACAGATTGTGGATAAAAATAAGAGTTATACAACCTTAGGGTTATTATTATTTGCTTATATATATATATATATATATATATATATATATATATATA
>CAIGQZ010000379.1:4661176-4688228 GCA_903798205.1 Danio tinwini
ATACACACAAATTTTTTTGAGGAAAAAACTAGGAGGTCTGGATAAAGGCAAAATAAATAATCACAATTTTCTTTAAAAAAAAATTGTGATTTAGATTCTAATCACGATGAAACACACACACAAAGACGTTTTACAGTGTGAATCTGAAACATATTTCCAAAAGAAAATAATTAGATCTTTATTAAAGACTGTAACATGTTTCTAAAACAGACATGAAGCAAACATTTTAAATCTAGTAAAGGTGTAACACATTGTCTTTAAAACAGACCTATGGCAAAGATCAAAGACCTCTGTGTGACAAAAAAAAAAAAAAAAAAAAAAAAAAAAAAAAAAAAAATCGCACTGTAAGGCGATTTGGAAATCACGCATGTTCAAATCATGATTTCGATATGATTTCAATTAATCGCACAGCCCTATATGGAATATACTACATATAGAAAGAGAAAAATAGTATATTTATAAACTCTTTCTTTTTAAGACATTTGGACCAACCCTGTTTTTTCTTCCGTCAAATAAAAATATCAGGCTACCTCAAAATCAACGCTCCATAGGAAATATTTAATTAATGCTCCGCTGTTATTATTATTTCACAAAACCTTTGTCAACATTTTTAATAAAAGTCATTAGATTAAAGATTATGTCTTATAATTATGACTTATTTCCTCGATCTTACTCGTCTCACTCACGGTTCAAGTGTGTGCGCACTGCATGTGACGATGAAGAAAAATGACAATGAACCTCAAGGCTCATATGTTGACTTTTTGTATAACAATTTTGTTGTTTACATATGATATTGCATTAATTTGCATACATGTTTTATAAGCTGTAAAATGAAAGCCTCAGTTTGGTGCGGAGTTATCATTATACAAAAATCAAGAAAATCTTTGGATTTGTTTGATTCGTAGATTATGTAGGCTATTTTAAAAACTGATATTATATAAGAACTCTTAATAACTGTAATTTTCCAAATGTAGAAAAGGTTGGTTTGTTGGTTGTACACTAAATCATCAATAGCCTGTTTGTTAAGGTTTATGACGCAGCTCCATGCAGCACAGAGGCGATCAGCATCAACTCATCTGTGTCAAACTTTGACCAAAAATATTCTTCTTTCATTTTGCTTCTTTGGCAAAATACATCTGTAGACACGTGTGCTTGCACGTGTTACTGTCCTGCGAGTTAACAAATATTTGTTGCACATTTAGGGGCAGATCACATAGACCATGCCTTTCAGTTCCAAAAACACGAGGAGCACCGCACTGCCTTTTATGTTGACAAGAAAAAAAGTTAAAAGAAAACTGGTGTACTTGTAAAGAATTAATGTATAGCTTATTAATAGCTTATTCATCAACCTGGAAATGTTGCTTGGACCTGATAAATATAGGCTATATCATATATATATATATCACGTTAACCGCGCACCAACCACTGTTTTCAAGCAGACTCTGGTGCGGTTTGTGGTCCCTCCGTCTGTGCACACGAAGGATAACTTTAACTATATTCTACCCTTTAAGCTTCAAGCATGGCAAAGTTGCTCGAGGTTACGTTTTGTCTCGCGCCATTTGAATCACATCCAAATTAAATCTGAGGTAACAAACTAAGCGGACAGATTTTTAACATCTGATGACACGATGCACTAAAGTAAACATTAAAAGCACTCTAGCATAATCATACACTTCAGGGAACAGCCAATGCTGTCTGATCACATGAGTCTCAGTGTTATTGTACGCGTCAAAGGGTTAAAAGTGTGTTCATTTTATTTTTTTTTATTATTCAGCGATTCTTCCACGTACCACTGGAAGGAAGGCCGCGTAACACTAGTGATAAGGGTACCACAGTTTGAGAACCACTGCTCTAAAATATTATTATTTTCCCTCACGGCCGCACGACGGAGATCCGGCACAGTGTCGGAATACTTTAAGCCCTGAAAGCATATGTTGAGCATATTTTTAAATATTCATTCTATTCCCATGAGAGGAGTCCACAAATATAACAAAATATTTTTTAGTCAGCAAAAATCGATCCAAGGCACTCGAAAAATGTGGAAACAATATTAAAAAGCTACCCCTGAGTTTGATTTTAAATATTTTTAGTCACTTTCACTGTAATTTTGCCTCCTAGCCAACAAATAAAAACATTGCAATCCAAACAGAGAAAAATAAACAAACATCCAATCAAAATCCATTAGTCAAAATTATTTTCAGTTATTGGCGACGAGCTAGCTAGTGCTGTCGTCTCACAGCAAGAAGGTCGCTGGTTCAAGCCTCGGCTGGGTCAGTTGGTGTTTCTGTGTGGAGTTTGCATGTTCTCCCATTGTTAGCGTGGGTTTCCTCTAGGTGCTCCGGTGTCCCCCCCAAGTCCAAAAACATGTGGTATAGGTGAATTGGCTAAGCTAAAAATTGTCCATAGTGTATGTGTGTGGATGTTTCCTAGTGATGGGTTGCAGCTGGAAAGGCATCCGCTGCGTAAAACATATGCTGGTTACATGGGCGGTTCATTTTGCTGTGGCGACCCCAGATTATTAAAGGGACTAAGCCGAAAAGAAAATAAACGAAATGAATGAATTTTCAGCCTCAAGATCACACTTTTTTCCTTAGAAATTTGAATCTGTAACATTTTCCAATGCAGTATAACAAAGGGGAGAATACAGATAATGGAATTAAACTAAAAACGTATTTGTTTTTAGTTTTCACACCAGAGCATGTTGAACAGCTTTCTATTTTTATTTCCTGATTACTATGTAGCCGTCAGTTGTGATGAAATCTTTGTCCGTTTAAGCTCAAGCAAAACAACTCCACCTCCACATACATCTGAATCCACACTCTACAAGACTACACATGTCATTTCAGATAACAGACCCAGTTGATGGTGAATCTGTCATTAAATTCCAAACATTATACAAATAAAACAGAGCAAGCAGTTTCCAAGGTTTCAAACAAACACACTGGGAAGATTTATTTTTTTTAGTCTCTGCAATCGCATAACAAACATAACTTCATGTGAAAGAGACTGGCCAGTTGCCATCTTGTGCAAATTGAGTGATGCAGCTTCTGATAATGAGGCGGACTGACGCGGAACGCACATGTACGCGTCCTGCATTGAATGCCGTCACTTGGCAAGGCAGAAAAGGTTTTTTTTTTTTTAGAAGTGTGCCTTGTCCCGTCTCCCAGAGGACGCTGCTTATCAAGGGTCCACTCTTCATCCCCACGCTGGCCTTCTGCTGTGTTAGGGAGGGTGAATCTGGGCCCAGGAGGCAGAAAACCTGCTTCTCCACTCCCATGAGGGAGTAGGCGTTTCACCTCGGTCCCTAAAGTAATCATAGCCCTTCGTTATGGCATTAAAAGCTATAAGAGCATTAGTGTTGGACAGCAGTGCTCCAGGCTCGGAGGTAATAAATCGAGGTGGTGTGGGGAGAGAAGGAAACTACAGGGAACGTGTAGAATTAATTACGTAATTATGATGAGACCAAGCGATCGCATATAGGATGCGAAAGCTGCCTGCTATCTCAATCAACATCAGCAAAAGAATGAAAAGCGCAGGTGGTCTGCTTTAATGTGGCGTCTCTACCTTAACTCTATTAATGCTGATGCCTGCTCTGAAGATGACATATCTATGGTTGATGGCGTTATAAATATGTTAAGAGCCAAACAAGCAAATGAAGTTGGCATAAACCAGAGCTATCTTAGTGAGTATGTTTACATGGACACCAATAATCTGAGTGAATTTTTCGAATAACTATTCAAAATTACAGGTCCAATGATTTTTACTGTTTTACATCAGAATTTTTTATACCAAAATAAAAAACAAAAAAAAAACTAAAGGTGTGAACGTGAATTCAATTGATAAAAAAAACTGAATTCAAAGATTTATAATGTATATTGTATAATATTTAATGTAACATATTATAAAACAGTAACATGCAGCAGGGTTGTAAAATATTAACTATTTACATATTTATTAGGGCTATGAATAGAGTTTAGAATTTTTTTTATTACAGAATAAGATATAAATACTTTTTAGGTAGTTAAGTACAATAACATTTATTTATTAGCTGCATTGGTGCTAAAAAAACACGTTTGCTCAGTTCACCAAAAGTGTCATTTACTATAAAGACTGTTTCCATCGATAAAGACCGTTTTATTTTTCTTGATTCATAATATACAAATGAATGAATTCATGGCAGCCAAAAAAATAAATGTAAAACAAAATTAACACACGCAGATCCTGAGGTACTATGAAGACAAATAATTGTTCTGTGAAATAAACTGCACATTATTAAAAATAAAAATGATCATTATGCTTCATAGACCTCAATACATTGTCAGGATCTACTGAATTAATTTGTTTTGCCTGTATATGTTTTTCCCCTATTAATGGAACAGTTTCCAAACTTCAAAAGGACATATATGGATGTCAAATGTAAAATATATATGTAATATACATCTATAAAATATATATATACCTGTTATGACAGCCAGAGTGTTCTTCAAAAATATTTAATGTATTAATGAAAGTCACACGTTAAAAATGACACATGGATATTACAGTACATGGTGACTAAATTTGTATTTGTTGTGTGAATAGTTCCTTTAAAACTTACAAAAAGAAGAAACACAAGCTTTATAATTCAACAACACACGATTAAGAGTCAATGCAGCATGAAAGAAGGCAACAAAACAATTGCCAACGTGAACTGGCACGTGTACCATGGCACTGGTATAGGGCCAAAAAGTGTAATTGAGAGATTGATGCATGCAGGGGTCAAGAGCTGGGGTTCAACTCCCTGAAACATTTGGCTGTGACGTGCGGTGACACCCGCTGGCACTGGGTAAATGTTCTGTGTGGCACCAGAAATCCATCATGTGCCCTGCTAACCTGACAGGTGAACAAACACACACATCAAACAGGCCAGAAGGGTCCTCATCTGCTGTAAAGGGGGCCAATAATGCTCTGCATTAAAATGCACAGGGAATACCAGCATTTCACGCTTGTAGACTGAACGGCTGCACATAACTGAGATCTTGCTGTCATGTTAACTTTCTTCTGAGAACTGGAGATATATAGATAGACTCACTCTTTTTAAAAATATTAAACTGTTAAATCAGTAAGCTGAACATCTGTAGGGTTACTTAATGTAGAGTTAATTGCAAAACAGGCACAATCTAATGGGTTTTTAAAGGAAAAGTTCACTCAAAATTCTGTTATCATTCACTTGCCCTTGACTTGTTCCAAACCAGTTTTTTTCTCCTGTTGTACAGAAAAGATTTTTTTTTTTTATGTTGGCAACTGGTAACCATTGCCCTCCATAGTATTTGCTTTTTCCACTATGGATGTCAATAATTACAGGTTTTCAACATTCTTCAAAATATCAAAATAAATAAAAAAATAAAATAAAAAAAACAGCTCAAACTGGTTTGGAACAAGTCAAGGGTTGAGTAAATGATAATGACATTTAACATTATTTGGTGAACTATCCATTTCAGGTTACTACTTGCTGAAGTGTAAAACAACAACAACAAAGCAAGCACAAATCCACATAATTTAAACAACAACAACAACAACAAAGTGCCTTATATGCCTTCAGAAAGCTGGAAGACTTACCATTATCAAACTCATCTGGAATCTGGAAAAAAATGAAAGAGAGTGGTGAGATGCATGTAGACTGGTTTTCTGAGTACACTGGAACATCAAGTTACCGCATGTGGGTATGAGGAGAATTCATGCAAACTAGATTAGGGTTAGACTAGGCAATACCTGATACGCAAAAATGCATTAGCAGTAAAAGTTCTGATAAAAGTGTTTGTTGATCTTTGCAGACTGACAGGGTTAAATGGATGGAAACCCACACAATACCATGCTTTACCATGCTGAATTCCAGTGAACCACCAGGAAATGGAATTTAAATAGGTATATACAAGACCAACAGTTTATTAAAACAGGTCATAGTACAGTCTGCATACTCTGTTGACCACAGCACCCTCTACAACTGCATATAGTTATAGCCACAGAAAGACTTCAGGAACTGCTAAAATTACTTTATAACTAAAAAGAATTATATAGTTCCTCTGTCTATGAATAATAATAATAAACCAGTGCACCGCAGCCAATGCATATGCAGCTGTATCTGTCTACAGGGATCCAGGAGCACCACATGCTGCCCGCTGGACTGTTCACATCCAGCGGGGGCAGGAGGGCCTGTTTCTGACCTCTGCTACAGTATTCTCCTGTTGCAATCATTCACTGTACTAAAACTGCTCTGGCGCCCTCCAGTGGACAAGTCAGCACACAGACAATGTGCAGGATCTTAAGGTGAAAGTAAAGACTAGAGTTCAGTAAATGAAAAAGTCACTCAACTAGAAATCATAGTGAAAATAGACCAAATAATTATAAATGGAGTTAAGCAACAGCATCTGGCTGAGAATGAAGAACTTCCACATTTCTGCACTGTTAGACGTGGACTTCAAATAGTGAATACTGCTTGATTTAACTAATTTGCCCAAAAAATGTTTTTATTCGATTACATACAATTGTTTTCTACAGCAACTTTTTTATAACAATTTTTATGTTAATCACAATGCAAATAACAATAAAATGAACATCAAGCATGTCTTTAGATTAAATACAGATTTAATTACAATATATATTTATATTACAGATATTTTATCTAGAATAAAGCAGAACATTATTGTGTGTTATAAGGTCAATCAATTTTTTTTATGCTGATCCATCCAAATCAACATTAGAAAGTATTGGTGTAACCGATCACAAATCGTACAGTTCGTATCATGTGGTTTTTTAGTCATGGATCAGACCATTTTTCAGATCAGCCAAAAAGGGGAGAAGACAAATGTAATTTGCTGTTTTAACAAACAGAACTAAGAACCTGTAATTATATATAATGTCATTTTAATAATCAGCTGAATAAAAATTTATAGTAAAATATTCAGTACTGTGAAAACTTCACCTTTACTACTGTTGCTGATATCGCTAAATGTATAAATCTAACATTATAATTTGTACAACCCATATTTATTTTTTGTCTCATTTTCAATAAATGATTCAGTTATTCACTCATAAAACTTCATGTTTCATTGCTAGATGATCATTTTTGAAGAATTATTCAGTGGCATATTTTTAATGGCTGGTTGTCGCCACCTATTTCGTTAAATAATGTAGTTGCTGCCTACAACTTTCATTTTTGAGCATCGTTAAATGCATATGATGGTGATTTTAATCTATATATGGATTTTAATCTAATCTATAACCAGTGGTTTTATATAACTATAAACAGTTATCCCAGTACTTCTGTGTTATTTGACTGTTTGTAACTTCATAACTAACTTGAAAGACTAAAGGCTGAATCTCTTTCTTGATTTTTGCATTTTCAGATTTGAATGCAGCAAATCGAAGGGATAATTAACATATGCAAATCACCATCATTTATAATTATAATTAATTGTGCAGCTACACTAAATGCATTGATGCAGGCTAAACAAGTAGTGACAGAAAACACCTTTAATAACCTAAGAAACCCACCACATCCCAAATAACCTATCACAACTTCATCATTACATATTTTACAGGAAAGCCTAAATGCTTTCATACATGTGATTTGAATGATGCGAGAGGCGATCTCTCTGCGATCGTTACAAATTTAGGATTAATCTACAAGTAAAAAAAAATGTATTAATCCACGAGTCACGTGTGTTCCGAACCATAGGTTGTGATCCGTACCGTACAACCATGATCTGTTACACCCCTATTAAAAAGTATTGTAAAGATTGGGCTCAGTAAGATTATTTTCCAAGAATAAGGACAATAAATTGTTCAAGAGTGAGAGCAAAGATGAAAAGTCAAACTCAGTTTAGAATCTTAAAAAAAAAATATATTTTTTCAATAATTAAATAATATATAATAATTAAAAATAAAATAATTACAAGAATTTAAAATATATTTAAATATAAAATGTTTTATTTCGATACATTGCTGTTCATACAGTACTTAAATCAAATAACTTTGGGGAGTACAAGAACATTTAAAAAACAATTTTTAATATCTTATCAGCCACAAAGTTTTGAATGAAACAAATATTTCTCATCAGCACTGTTACGTAATTGAGCTAATGCTGCACGTTGAAGTACAGAATGAAACTATGAACCACTAAAATTCAAATCTCTTCTAAAAGAAGAAAAAGAAAAGATTCAACTCTCTTCTATGAGAAGAGGATTCAGTCTTAGGTCCCACGCTGTCACTTCCCTTAAGTGCCCTTCAATTAAGACCATAGCCTGTGAAAAATCACACCCTGAAGCCTGGCACACTCCACATAAACCTCTAACAGTTTCTCAAACTCATGTGAAGTGTGCCCAGTTAAGTTGAAGACCACCGGTCCAAAAGGCAAGAGAGCCAAAAGGGTAATTACACCAAAGGCGTTTATACCCAACAAACATTACCATGCTGTGTTAAATGAGCCCTTTAAATCATGCGTTTCTGCTGGATACAATTAATTTATTTATTTCACATGTGGAATGCTGAATAAACAGCCAGTTTGAAGGCCTTGCTAATGGTTTCAAAATAGTCTTTGAGCTACACACTGTTCTGGAAATTACAACACCCAACCACATATTTATAAACATATGCTAATGCTCCAATGTTTAGTCCAATGTTTAGCAGTAAGCGATGACAAACAATGCGTTCACAGCGGGCTTTCCCGAGCACTTCGCCGTTACAGGTCAAACTGGTTGACTGTTCTTTTGAGAGTTAGGAGACGTAGGTGTGAACAATCTCTAGAAACATTTTGGCAGGGTGACGAGATCTTCTGGCGAAAGTCTAATGAAGTGGGTGACTCAGCTTTGAAAGGCCTGGCACACTCCATTCACAACTCTTACCACATCTCAACTGTCTGAGAAGTGTGCCTACAGGATCATTATAAGATGACAGATGTGCAAGCTGTTCAGTCTTCCCGGAGAAACACCTTAAGCATCTGCACGTAGCACACTCATGTTAAAGGTCAACTTTTGGGATAGTAAAGAAAAAAAACAGGAAAACATGAGCTTTTGGTAATAAAGTGCTGTTTTAACTGGTATTGTAACATGGTTTTCTAGAACAGTGTTTCCCAACCCTGTTCCTGAGAGCACACCAACATTTTCAACTTCTTCCTAATCAAACACACCTCAAATCAACTCATCATTTTGTTAGAAAAGACTCCAAAACCTGAAGTTAATGGGTCGGATAAGGGAGATCGCCAAAATATGTAAATATCTATGTTGGGAAACACTGTTCTAGATTACTTGATCTTGATTGAATACTTCTATTATACTTTAAAAAAAAAAAAAGAAAAAAAAAGAAAAGTGAAGAAACAGATCCAGGATGTTCATAACTTTATTTAATTCACCTTATTTTAACATTCAACATCTCTGTTAACAAACAGAGCACTTCTGTGAGGTAGCTTGAACAATCGAGTAATAAATAACACAAATTCTTCACCTCTTGCAATCCCAAGTTTACATATCTTACAGTTTGCTATGGCAATGTTGTCGTCATCAACTTTATAATAACTCCAGACTGCAGACATACTCGGGTTGTTGGTAGATCAGATATGGTTGTTACCGAGAATTATTTACATTATTTATAAAATTTCCCCTTAATTGTATTTTATTAACATCTACTCCTACCCAAACCCTAAATTCAACCATCACAGTAATGTAAAAACAGTAGTTGTACCGAGTATTATTTATGTTATTTATTAAATTACCCAATAAATTGTATTTTATTAATGTCTACCCCTACCCCAACCGTCACCGTACTGTAAAAATATTAATTATTGTTATACAGTGTTACAAAAATGATGCTATATTGATGTGCATATCTGCAGCTCTATCTGATCTAGACTTTAACACATACTCGCGCTTTCCGCTTCAAGCTGCTTCCGTGTTCCACGTTGCCGGCATTTAACCCATAGCATCTCTGCAACAAAGTGATATCATGCTGCACCGCATAACTATAGATTTGTTAAAAAATAATGAGAATAATATATATATATATATATATATATATATATATATATAAATCCTTGTGATCAGGTCCGATTTCCGATTACGTGATTGGATCTGGACATCCCTAAAGGGTATGTTTTTCCCAAAATAACAACTGGTAAAACTAATAACAAAGTTCATCCGAGTAACGGTCAGTGAATACGTTCACATACATATATATATGCTCGTCTGTCATGCTGCTGTTTTTCCATTTTTTGCCGCCATCTAGTGACTGAATATAATGTAGATTAGTGCACATGGCATTCAGTTAAACACTTAATACACTATTATTATTAGATAATAAATTACTACTATTAGAACAATGCTTTGTGGCCGTGAAAATGTAAGCCAAATCACAAGGACCCGAACTGAACTGTATCTTTCAGTGGACACAAGACAGAGTTTCATTGATATTCATAAATACCTCAGCTAACCGTCCTAACACGCTAACACTATGTGAAAATGGCAATGCTTCTTGACTGACCACTTGTGATCAGATCATTGTAAATGCCTGTTAAACAGTTGACCAAAAAAAATTTTATTGTGTCAATAATTACTCTCCCTCATCGTCATTTATATTCAACAGTTTCTTCTCCTCAGTGTCAGTATAGGGTGCATTCACAAGCCCTAATGTGTACCGATGTATGCACCACTTTCTGTTTGAAACCAAGCACAGGTACATCTATGGCAGAGATGCCAAACTAGGCATTTGGCCCATTGTAACCTTTGATTTGGCCTGCCATCCCATCAGAGAGGAGAGTGAGAATGATGGAGAGGGTTGGGGCGAATGCCTTTAGCACAGAGGTCGTCATTTCTAATTTGACGTAATTTGTTTGTTTTATTGCTGAGCTACAAAAAAGCTAACTGAAATTAAATGTTTCAATTAAAATGTTGTTAATCAGGGGTGCCCAAACTGGGTCCTAGAGGGCCGGTGTCCTGCAGAGTTTAGTTCCAACCCCAAATAGACACACCTGAACCAGCTAATCAAGCTCTCCCAGGTATACTAGAAACTTCCAGGAAAGTGTGTTGAAGGAAGTTGGAGCTAAACTATGCAGGACATCAACCCTCCAGGACCGGGTTTGGGCACCCCTGTTGTAAACGAATCAGATTTTCAAAAATGGAAGTACAGTCACAAGACAGATAGAAAATTAAGACATTGGCAAGCAAATCAAAGCAAAAACTAGTGTAATTCTGTTATAACTGAATTGTTTTGTTTTTACTGTAATAATTTCATTGTATAATGTAAAAATATGCTGTATTAGGTCATTTAAAGGAATGTTTTCTAGTCATTTTTAAATATTGTTAAATAAATTAAGAAATTGACAACAAAGTAGCTCAGTGGTTAGCACTGTTGCCTCACAGCAAGAAGATCACTGGTTTGAGTCCCGACTGGGTCAGTTGGCATTTCTGTGTGAAGTTTGCATGTTCTGTGTTGGCGTTGGTTTTGGGTGAACTAACCCTTTGATGCCATTAAGAAACATGGCCACAGTGTCAACAGGTTCACAGACGAGACCATCTTACTGGCTACTCACTTTGTCTTGTCCCACTTGGATATGAGAATGCTATTTGTTGACTTGCTCTACATTTAGTACGTTTCTCCCAAATAAGCTTAAATACTTAAACTTTAACTCGGCTTATCATTATGTAATCTAATCCTGAAATTTCGGAGTATAAAAAAAAATCACTGTTATTAAACAGAACTTTTATGAACATAACGAAAAAAACAACAACAATGCTAGAGGCTGAAAAAAAACTGTGGAAATTAGAACCAAACAAATAACAACCATATAACGTTTATTACTTATGTTAGAATGTTTTAAAAAAATAAGAAAATAAAATAGAAAGATAAGTAATTAAATAGCACAAAGTTTAAATAAGATTAAACGAATGAACAAGAAACAAATAAAAAATAAAAAAAACTTCCAAATGACATTAGGCTACAAAAATGACAGGTCGGCAGTCTTTTAAAAAAATAAACAAAAACACTGCATTTTTTTTATTAACAGTGCAGTCTACATGGTCTTTGCCAGGAAACCCAACATGTTGACCTTCTCTGATGGGATCTTAGGGCTCACTATGTTCCCCATCGTGATGAACACTCTCTTGGATGCACAGCTTGTTGCGCACGCGCAAAGATACTTTTTGGTTACCTTTGCCAACAGGGGGAACCTACTTTGGTTGTCTTTTGTTGTCCTACCTGACTTCAACGTCTTTTGGCTCGTTTCCACTGACTGGTACAGTACGAGTCTGTACGGGTCGGTACGCTTTTATGGCCGTTTCCACTGTCAAAAGGCGTACCAAACCGAACCGTACCGTACAACTTTTTCGGCACCCTTTTGAAAGGGTACCAAACACGAGAAAGGGTACCAAAAGGGTCCCAAAGACGGAGCTAGACGCACAGCTGAACGCTATTGGTTTACAGAGATACATCACAAGCTCACGCAACAAGCCAGACTGAAAACAAAGGAGCCGCCATGTTTTCATACATAGCCGAGAGACTATATATATCCATATAATAACAAGCCCTGTTTGATCGTAGCTCAAATTAACATTGTCGTCGTCTTGATGTACAGCCACAAAGCCAAAAAAAGGAGCAGATTTTACCCTGTGCCTCGAAGTTTTTTACAAACCAGTCTGAAGCGCGAGCGGTTTTGCTTTTTTGCTTGCACGAGCCGCGCGTCTATATTTGAAATAACAAACTTCTTGATCTGATGATCATAACGTGCGCTTGATTATTGACGTGCTTTTGAAACCTGATCCTGTCAGAAACTGACAAACGCAAGAGTGACGTGCCAAAAAACAAAAGGAGAAGCCGGAAAAAAGGAGCACATTATTTTTTCAGCAAACGTGAACAAACTGCCATGTTTAACTATTATCATCACCTTTTGGATTATTATGAACTCGGAATGATGGAATTACTTTCTAACAAGAGGCTACACGTGCTGCTGAAGATTACAGACACATTTAATCAGGAGAGGTCTGCACTGACTGCGCTCTATTTCCTGCTGTTTTGAACCTATGTAAGGACTAAATGTATGCTGTGTGTAGTTTTTCTGTTATTGGTAACATATCGGAGACTGTAAGGGTCTGTATGTGTTCATATATGTTGCATTTATTTATGTATTTTATTTAATTGCAGACGTTACAGTAGGCTATTTCGCACTGTCATTGATCTGCAGTTATAATCAACTCATATTCATAGAAAAGTTAGTAATAAACATTTATACAGAAGTATTTATGTGTGTAAAGCATCTGTTTTGTGAGAAGTGCTTCTCATATGATATGTGAACGACCCGTACAGCTTTACTTTAGACATTTCCTCGAGTGAAAATGACATTGACTACAACTTTCTGTTCTACACCACGCCCACCAAAAGAGTACCATTGGTACCCTTTTAGCAGTGGAAACGCAAGCCTGATAAAGGTGACCCGTACCAAACCGTACTGTACCAGTCAGTGGAAATGAGCCACAAATGTATTAATTGGCCTAATGTATTATATATTAATAGCTTAGTCCTTATAAACAATCCGTTTATAAAATACATTATTAACGAATCTATAGGTTACTGAAGCATAAACTGAATATGAAATATGATCCTTGCATAATGATCACAGCTAAACAAGCTAGCACTCAATTTATATATAAACTATAAATAAAAAATGAAAGAAATGTTAAGTAATGGAACATGATGTAAAAAATCTACTACAGGCTAAATAAAAGTGCCTCATCAGAGCTGAACATCGCTGTGCGGTCACAGAGCGTGTCAGTTTACATCTTCTGTAAATATCAGACAGCCTATACAGATCACACAATCTCAATAAACACCATGTTAATGTATAAATATTTCGATAAGTATTGTTAATGGAATATTTATAACAACATGATCTTGATTTTGTTATATTGATGCCGGCTTTAATCTCTCTCTCTCTCTCTCTCTCTCTCTCTCTCTCTCTCTCTCTCTCTCTATTGACAGCGTATATAACCGTTACGCTTAAATAGGCTAAGCATATTTTCATTAATATTAAAACACATGAATACAAACTAGCCACCCTTTGATTTTTTTTTCGTGTATTTTTTATCAAATTTTGGTTTTCATTTTATTATAATTAATATAATTATTAGGCTACACAAATTCTACATAACATTGGCTCTGATTGCGTTTTTACAGATCTACAGATAGACTTTTTGGCTCAAAGACATTTAGGACTATGCCTGTTATTTTCAGTGCTGTATTTTGACAGATTTTGCAAAGGCTTCAGCTATTCTGTCAGCTGTACCAGCCTCAGTTTTGCGACTTGACTTGTGTGCCGTCTACATATCGATGGATGACAGCCAGAGTGAGATGAGATCAGACCTCAGATTCGATGTGTGGCCGCACGTCACAGTTACTTTACTGCAAGTTTTTAATATTGGCTCATCTAAATTCATTTTTCATTTTCATTTTTCGAATAAAAGCCGAAATATTGCCAGACAGACAAAGCAACTTTCAAAAGAAAAGAGGGAGACTTCAGTGAAGACGCACACACACACACACACACACAGGATACACTCTTGTCGGCCTTTTCATTATTGATTTTTTAACATTAAACTCATAATAATCAAGTGCACAAAAGAACAGATGAACTAAAAAGATTATTTATTACTAAACACTGTGAGATGATGGTAGTGGGATTTTTTAAATGAGGCGCTTTTGCTTTGGGTTTTGACACTAAATCGTCCGCCATTCTCTTTCTGTATATTCGACTCATCTCGTTCTCCTCACATGATAAATGAAATATGAAGCATTGTAGCTATGTTCAGATTTTAACTACAGCCTAGTGCATGCTATCGTCTTAAATAAATTATTCAGAATTATATTTTCCATTTAATTCAAATAAATATTGAATTAAAAAAAAACGAATACTTAAAAAATGTGGGCACGGTGTCACGGTGCAAAAGTGATGTCGCCGGTGTTGCATCTTAAAACCAGTAACACGGTCAACACCGTCTATCATGGCAAGCCTAGAATGCATCTGCTTTCCATCATAACTCACTACACATGCTTGTAAAGTACCAGGATCTACCCTCTTGTATTTCCGTATTTTCCAAACAACCACGTCTGGGCTGATTTCTAACAATGGCGGTGCTCAGAGAACAACCTTAACCATAAAACGAATCTTCAACTTTGAGAAAATACAAGGTCTTGAATATGCTCCAGTCCTTACCAATGAAGTCCATTTTTAAAGTTTCTGGGAACACCCCTGAGGGCCATATATGATCTATAAATATCACAGTAATGATTAAGAAAGCACTGACTGTTCTTTCTGCAGAAGAAAGCCTGTGTTATACAACAAAATCTCTAAATGGCGTGTAATTGATAAAAATCTGTCAAAAAAGTGGCATCCAAATAATTTATATCATTAGTCATTACACACCAATTGCACACATTTAAACCGTTCTTTCTTGCGGTTTTTATTTTATTAGGTTATTGTTTAGTATTTAAACAAGAAGAACATTGGCTGCATCCGAAATTGCCAACTACTCAGTAGGTACTGCATTTGAATTTAAATAAACTGCTTGACGGTTAGAAAAGTATGTTCTATAAAGTATGAATGTGAGCAGTATACATGGAATTCGGATGTACTACATTCACCATATAGTCATAATCACATGACCTACCCATATCAGTTGCGTCACTTCACTCTAATTCATAAGATAGGGTATCATCCATTGGATACGCACTTCAGAATCTCGCCGAAAGTAGTATTTCATCCAGGTACTTCTCGCATACTCTTTTTCGAATTCTATGAATTTGGTCCTACTACTTGGCTCGCATACTGTTTTTAATGTATTATATAGTATGAATTTATGCAATTTCGGATGCTGCCAAAATAATATTTTATGGCATAGCATCTAGAAAAAATTGCAAAACTGCTAAATCTGAAATTGTTTGTTTTCTTTTTATTTAGTGCTATCTGAAGCATTTATTACATGAATTATGAATGAAAGTATATGGTGTACCCCAATGAAACTGACAACAAACCGATCCACTTGTTAAGTGGCACGTCACGCAAAGCAGCGTCCGGGTCCAAACGCTCTATCAAACTGTAAGAGGAGACTTAACAAATGGTAATAATAAACGTTTACAAAGAGATGTAATACTTTTGAAAATCAGGAGAAGCGGCTTGGACCCGGAAACAGTATTCCATACGTCACGACTTAACAAACGGAATTTGACAATGTGACTATTTCCAGAAAGAAAGAAAAAACTGTATTTTAAAATAAAAAAATAAGTAAAAAGCAAGTTCTTCAAAAAGTTCAAAACAATTTACACAACCTCTAAAAAACTAAGTAAAATGCACATGTAAATAGAAGATAAAAACAATATACACAACACTTCAATGCATAAATGAATGGAGTAAATAATACTAAAATATATTAAAAAACAAGCTCAAATAATTTGAAAGTAAAACAGAACCAAACTAAACATCTAAGTGCTAAGTTGAATGTAAATGCTTTAATTGTCCTTTTGGCAAAAAAAAAAAAAAAAAGACAAAAGTTTGCCCATGGGAAAAGAGCCAAATTCCCAGTCCCGTACTGTCACCTAACTAACATCCAACTGGAGTGGGCAGAGGTGACAAGTTTTACAACAAAAGCTCTGGCACACTTCACAATTGTCTCTTATGTAGTTGCATGCACATGTTAAAGTGTGCCCTTTGAAAAAATGTGAAAACAGCAGAGAATGAGAGGTGGCAACAGCGAGCAATGTTTTCCCGAGCGCACACCTCACAGCAGCAATGAGACGACACCTGTTCTCACCAAAGAGCTGCGAGAAGTGTGTCTGCTCTGCAATCTAATTTACTTTGTAGCAATTAAACTATGTGAAGATAAAATACCATGACTTAGGCTACAAGTTTCTTTAAAATAAATGCAACATGACATTTTGTGCCTAAATGGAATTCAAATATGTCAATGTTTAGCTTATTTGTGCAAATAGTAAGTGGGGTCACTGTAACTGAAAATATGCTAATTTATAATCCAGGTATAAATTAATTTTCTTTTAGTTCACCAAAGAAAGCACACTTCCTAATTTGTCTAAATTAAATAAGCATTTGATTTAAGGCATGATGTATAGGATTTTTTTGTTCCATTGAAATGTTCAAAACCACTAGAGTGTGTTATATATTTTGACGTACATGCATTACGTTTTGACGTACATGCATTATGTTTCAAAGAATGTTTAAATCCCAAGAAATTTGTGATTTTAAATGGTGACATGCTACTGATGATTATGATTTAATATGATGTGATTTTTATTTCATCACACAAAGTAGCATTATAACATACCCTTAGATTAATTTAGCATGATAAAACAGTGCTGCTTCTTCTTCAAGTGATCATGACTGGATAAAACAGAAACAGTTGACTGTGACATAATAAAATTATCTGCTATCTTGCTGAGATGTGCTCTCGTTAGCAATTGTTTCAGTGGTCTCTTTTCACTTTGACGGCTTTTAGCCTTACTCTGCTTCATACTACATTGATAATACGTTTTGAGTACTTTAGCTTATGATTAAAAGTACATGATTTCTACAGGAGTCCCGAACGATGTAATGAAGGCCATAATTCCAAACTTTTTCAAACTAAGCGTTTGTAAAACGCGCCCTCTAGTGGGGAAAATTACATACTGTGCCTTCAATATTAATTGAGTCTATATATTCCAACTGTCAGTTTTATTAGCTACTATTAGTAATAACAAATAAAAAACTGTTAGATATATGATAAAGACCAGTTAGATAAGACCGTTTTTGTTTAAACTAACAACACTGAAGCATATGATTTTAGCTGTTAACTTGTTCATTTATATACTAGGTATAATAATTTAACAATGAACACCATTTTTACATCATTTATCAGTTAGATTACGAAAAATACATAAACCAATTCATACAAAAAGTGTTACAAATTAACAATAATGCATTATGTTATTGTGGATAAACAATTAAACAATAATCTGAAGAATAAAGTTGAAGTCAGAATTATTAGCACCCCTGAATTATTTTTTTCCCAACTTTCTGTTTAATGGAGAGATTTTTTCAACACATTTCTAAACATAATAGTTTTAATAACTAATTTCTAATAAGAGATTTATTTTCTCTTTGTCATGACAGTAAATAATATTTGACTAGATATTTTTCAAGACACTTCTATACAGCATAAAGTGACATTTAAAGGCTTAACTAGGTAAATTAGGTTAACTAGGCAGGTTAGGGTAATAAGGCAAGTTCTCTAGACTATCGTAAAAAATTATAGCTCAAAGGGACTAATAATTTTGACCTTAAAATTATTATTCAAAAAAAATTAAAAGCTGCTTTTGTTCAAGCCGAAATAAAACAAATAAGACTTTCTCCAAAAGAAAAAAATATTATTACATACTGTGAAAATGTTCTTACCCTGTTTAACATAATTTGGGAAATATTTAAAAAATCTTATCTAATCTTTTTAGGTTACTATAATGTTGCTCATAATCCATCAATACAAAACTGATGATTTCAGTTCATTTTCTGTAAATCCTTTTTTTCTGACAGAGGAAATAACTAATATACACTCTCCTTCTTTTGAAAAGGTACCACCCCAGTGACAGCTCCTGTACCTTTATTTCTGAGTGTGTGTGTATATATAAAATTGCATGTTATAATTAATATTAAACTTTCTAAAAGTTTGTCAGTAAGATTTTCTTTCAACAAAATAAATACTTCTATTAAGCATGATGTATTAACTTGATAGTAGTGACAGTAAATGTATTTATGATATATTCAAATCAATTCCAAATATTAAAATACAGCAGAATCAGTTTCCACAAAAACATGAACATGACTTTTTTTAACAGTGACAGTAAATGTCTCTTAAGCACCATATAACTCTATTAGACTGATTTCTGAAAAATCATGTGACACTGAAGACTAATAACTGCTCACAGGAACAAATTAGATCTCAAAACAAATTAAAATAAACAGTCATTCAAAACTGTAATATTGCAATATTTCACTGTATGCTCAATCATATTAAAAAAGCAGCCTTGGTCAGCACTATAGAATTCAAAACCCCAAATCTGCAGTACTACACATTATAAATGCTTACAAACTAATTCACTTCCCTTCCGAAATCAAGATAAGAAGATAAAAGTCTTGTGTGAGCCAGATCATAAACCCAGTCCTTCAGACTGAGAAATATTTACAATACGGGAACAGGATGAAGCACTTGAACTCACAATAAGATCAGGGAAGCTGAGTACAGTGAAACTTATTGAGCGTAAGGTGTGTGAATGGACACCAGCGTCTCTCTCTGAATTCCTGTGGGATCACACTGACATGTGAAGTGTGCCCTTAAGTGAGCTTGAATTTTAAGCAGGTAACAAAACAGGATGTCTACTAAAGGTGGAGGTGCCTCTTTAAAGTGAACACCTTCCAGATTTCACACCTCCTCCCACTGGCACATGCCTCCAGACTGGGACCACTCAGCATCTACTTGTGAAGTGTGCCTCTTTGATAGTGGGAAACAGTGGGTGGCTTCCAGAGACATTAAAGCAGTCATGCTAAACTGGTCTTTTAGAAGCCAAATAAGGATAATTGATCATTTATGAGATTTAACACCTTATAAAGATAGTTCAGACAAATTCCCAATTTGCCCTACAGTATGATTCAGAAAAATGTCAACAGAATCGCAGGATCTGGGGATAAATATGATATGAGCTTTAGAATGTGTCTCAGGATTTTAGATGAATAAATCTAAAACTTTGTCTGTCTGTATGCATGCATGCATGAATGAATGGTGCGGTTTCATTTGCTTCACACAAACTCCAGCTCAAATGAGACTAGTGGCATTTTCAGCATCACTATGAAAATGTATATGCTATTCAATTGACCCTAACAGTTACATCTCGAGTTTGCAGTTGAGAAACAATATCATCACAGGTCCAAACAGAAACTTAAAGCTTCTTTAAAGCAGCCCAGCAAAATAAAGATTGAGTGATCCTTCAAGAAATTGTGACTATTTTATTGACCTTATTTTACACAAACGAGCAGGCACAGCCATTAGAATCTTTTTGGCGTGAGACTTCCAGTTTCATTCACTTCCATTGGTTATTATACGTTGAAAACAGCTTGTTGTAGAGCTTAATGTTGCAAATTGATATTTTCTTATTATATTATATTCATATTATATTATTCTATACTGTTCCAGACTATACTTTGTCTGTATAGTCATGAAACACACTTGTTTGTAGACCAAGTAGTTTGACCGTTTTCTGCCGTTTATTTTACTTTGTAATTTCTCCCATAAGCAGCAGAATCATAAGAATTTAAACAATCATAAAAAATAGGCGCGTTTCTCAAAGTAAAAACAATAATTAACATGTTATTTTTATACAATAACTGTATTTTTTTTACCTTCCATGCCTTAAATGTAAAATAATAATAAAAAATTGAGAATCAAAAGGAAAATTAATTAGTGCTGGAAAAAAAAGAAAAAGTTTATTATGACATGCGTGCGTGTGCATACACATATGTAAAAACAAAACAATTTTGTTACACAAAAAATAGTATTTGTAAAATGTAATACAATTTGTATCATATACACATATGCCCAGCACAAAAACTAATGTAAACTGTTAATTATTATTTTACTGAAAATGTTTAATGTGTGTTTGGACATGCTTTTTATAAAGAAGAATTTAATCATTTAAAATAGAGTCCAGAAAATTTAAAAACAGAGGAAGAAAAAGAATTTGGGAAAAAACTAAAGCAGAATTTTATAGGCCCACCATTTTTTTTAACAGAAATCTAAAGAAAGTCGTAGAAGTTTAAAGCAACATGAAAGTGGGTGAATTTTCTTTTTTATTTGGTGAAATGTGTCCGAATCATTGCCATCTGTCACGTATCATAGTGGCAGTAGTAGTAATAATAATAGTAATAGTAAGAAGAACAATAATAATAAAAATAATATTTCACCATGACACTGAATTTATTTACCAAATTAGCTCTGTGCATTTTTATCTGATAAATGCCTCAAAACAACAAAATGCAGTTTGAGCCCAAATCAACTCCCAATCACAGCAGCACAGCTTTCTTGCATAAAAGCATAAAATGCAGCAACACAAGAAAAGCCCATTTCACTCAGGTCTCCTGTGAGTCTTTGTAAATGCAGTTGTTTGAAGTAGGCCACCTCGTGAGGTGCTACACCTCACTGAATAAAGGAAATTCACAGCACTTTGAGAAGTGTGCCCCACAGAGTGAAAATCTTCACACTGATGCCTGATTGAACTGTCTGCCAGCCAGAAGCCATTGTAGTTTCAATAGAAAGAGACGAGTGGAGGAGCGCAGGTGAGAAAGTGTGCCATGCGAAAATAATGTGGTCTAAGAGCTTGTTAAAATTACCATTGTAAAAAAAAATGAAGGGAAACGGTGGATAGCTTGGAAGTGTTGCAATATTAGCCATCACCATTAAGATACTTTTAGACTGCCAAGTAAATCTATTCAACCAATCTGGTTAACTTTTTCTCTTTGTTAACGTGTAAAATGTAAAGCTCATGAATAAAAGATGTATGGGTGATGTCAAAAGAAAACAAACGTTAAAACACTTGCTTCCTGATTTTCAAACTCCCTACTGACAATGACCAAAAATAACCATTAACTCTTAAAGGGATAGTTCACCCAACACTGACAATATTGTCATTATCGACTCATTACCTGTTCCAAATCTTTTTTTGGAAGATTTGACTTTCTTTTTTCTGTTGAGCACAAAAGATGATATTTTGAAGAGATGAATATTGGTAACCATTGACTTCCATAGTATTTGTTTTACTTGCTATGAAAATCGATGTTTTTTTAAGCCTTCTTCAAAATAATTTATTTTGTGTTCAACAAAATGAAGAAACACATTAAGGTTTGAAACCACTTGAGGGAGAGTACATAGCATTTATTATTATTTGTGTGTTCTATCCCTTTAAATTTCGATTTAGTGAAAGTTCATGCTTACCTTATTTCCTTGTTCATCCACAGAATTGCTTCCTAAAGACCAGAAACATTCAGAATTTTAATCACATGATCAAAACTTAAATTTAAGCAAAAACGTATTAAAAAATAAATTAAATTTCTATATGATTATACATATGAAAAGCTGATATTGGCTTTTTATGGTAATTGTTAGCCATTAAAATATTGGAACTCATATACACACAAAATATAATAATGTTACTGCGCAAATAATAATAATAATAATAATATTTATCCATTTATTAATTTATTATTTTAGCTAAAACACAGAATTATTTTAAGTAAATTAAGCATTTTACTTGCATGCAAATACAATGGTAAATAATTAATAAGTAAAAAATCTACAGTGCTCAGCGTAATTAAGCAGAAACCATTTTGAAAATAAATATTTATATCCATTTCTCAGTGAATATAGGCAATTTATTCTGGTTCATTTAAACAAAACAGATTTATTAAACAGACATATTTATTTAAATAATATTTTAGTCACCAAACTTATTTAGAAATTGTTTAGAAAGTGGGTGTACTAGTTTTTTGGACCGTTATCGTAAGTTATTTTGTTAGATAAGCTCCAGAATTGGCTTCATTACTGACTAATCTCGTGTATATGCACAAATATAATATTGTATAGCTTCCTATTAAAGATATGAATTTAAAAGAAAGATTTGTGAGGGATGTACTCATATATGCTGAGCACTGTAAATGTATAAAAATGAAAAAGAAAATAAATAAATAAATCTTCCAAAACAGAAAGCCTTTTAAAAACAAAAAATAGTCAAAAATTATCCTGTAAGTCATGTTTATCACCTGTGTTGATTTCAATATTTTCAAAATCTTCATGATGCTCCAGAATAATCCAATCAATAATCCAATAATCCCAACAACAATCCAAGCAATCCAGTTAAAATGTTTTAAATAACTCAAGCATGTCAATCCAAAAAAAAGAAGAATCCAACAGTGTTCAAATAAACTCTTCAAACTTATAACATCAGAATTATGCAGTGTCCAGCTTAAAAGCAAGCAAGCAACTGGCAGACTCACCAAATATATATACAATGCCGACCGTGCCTCCAAGTCCCATAATTCCTGCTAACCGTAGGACCATCTTTTTAGCGTATGCCGTGTTCTCTTTCTGTTTCTTGTCCTCACCCTGTTCATCTTGCTTGTGACCAGAGTCTTCACCCTCTGAAAGAGGCTGGTCCTGTGAACAAGGTGTCAAAAGCATCCCATCATAAACTCGCCTGAGATTATTAGCATAAAATGAAAAACCATGAGCTACAGGTCATTTATTTAACATATAACAAGATGATTTTGTAGAATGCATCTGCATTAAATATAATAAACCAATCAAACATATTGATAAAAACAGTAGAGCAAAGATATATATGAAAAAAAGATTCAGGTAAACAAATGGGAGTAATCAAATGTAAAACAACAGTGTAGTTTTCGTTGGGTGTATATATACTTATTCATTCATTCATTTTCTTTTCAGCTTAGTCCCTTTATTAATCTGGGGTCACCACAGCGGAATGAACCGCCAACTTATACAGCACATGTTTTACGCAGCAGATGCCCTTCCAGCTGCAACCCATCCCTGGGAAACACCCATACACTCATTCACACACATACACTATGGACAATTTCAGCTTACCCAATTCACCTGTACCGCATGACTTTGGACTTGTGGGGGAAACCGAAGCACCCGGAGGAAACCCATGCGAACGTGGGAAGAACATGCAGTATATACTTCAATGCAATTAATCTTTCCTAAAGTTAAAAACATTATCAATTCTTGTGTGTGAATGCTTTAAATGCTTACACAATCACACTTCCTGAAAATCACAAACACAATCAACTATGGATCCTAGTCAACTATAATCTTGATTCGACATTGCAGATCCTGCAATGTGACTTTTACAGAGATGCGCAAAATGCGATATCGATGCTGAAACAATATATTGTGCAGCCCTACATTACCCAACTTTAAAACCATTACATTGCACTAGGCATGGGCCAGTATAAGGTTCTGACGGTATGATAACCTTGGATAAAAATATCACGGTTTCACGGTATCACGGTATTGTGATTACTTAAACGTCAGTGTAAAAAACTAACAGTTTTTTCTCCTTTGAACACAATATATTTTATTTTTAGAAACATTTATAATATTTTGGAGCAGTAAATGTGCCAGGTCAAATAATGAAAATGAATCATTGACGACTGCTGTCTTCATTAGTTTCAAAAACACAGATTTATTTACAATTTAAAATGGCATCTTTGAATATCTTTTCTGCCTGAGATGCTGTTGTTAAAAAAAATGTAAATAAAAAAATCTTACACATACCTTAGAAACGGTATTAAAGAAAATTTTGGCGGTATGAAAACCTTGACTTAACCTTGACCAAACCGCGGTATACCTTGAAAACGGTTATCATCCCATGCCTACATTGCACTACAGGTTCTTTACAGTGGAAAATGTTCTTTAGATTTTTTGCATTTTTTTACACTGAGACAGTGGCGTTGCAAGGGTTTTTGGGGCCTTAAGCCCCTGATGTATTGTCAAAAGCCCCTGATCTTTTGGAATATGTTGCACTTTAAATAAAATCCAAGTACTTAGAATTAGCACGCACATCATGCGCATTCCACTTAACGCAGCTTTTGTGTCAGGTATATTAATAGTCAGCTGTTCAGCAGTACCTTTTCCTACCAGCAAGTGGGAGTGGGAATGTTGTCACTCGGCAAGTGTTAAAAAAAATCCCACCACTGCACTGTCATCATTCATTCATTATTTTGAGGAGCTGAAGCTGATGAGGTAATAATACAACTGTTTCAGGAAACTGAATAGTTCTAACTACTGATGAAGCTTAACATTTGTTTTCACAGTATAAAATGTGTGTACTTTTGGTGAATTAAAACAACTGTAATCAATAAAATGTGCATCATATTAATGTAAACACATGCACTAGCTTTCTAGATATAATATCGATATCTAGACATATTTATCCAGATATGATATAATCAGTCACATCTGTTTCTGTAATAGTTAAATCACAGTGAGTTCATGCATTTAGCTAATTATATTATAGCTATATTCTAC
The DNA here is from genome assembly GCA_903798205.1 of Danio tinwini. Lineage (NCBI taxonomy): Eukaryota > Metazoa > Chordata > Actinopteri > Cypriniformes > Danionidae > Danio > Danio tinwini. Next base: position 4,686,334 of record CAIGQZ010000379.1, read on the forward strand.
TGTAACATGATATGTCAGTTAGTATCAGATTATAAATCAACTTCATTCTTATGAAAATACCTAAGATGGCTGGAAGAACACATACAGACCATTTATTGTCACAGTCATGTAAATGGCCAGTTACAGCCTTTTTATTTTATTCAGATCTTATTTTCATTCATTCAACTACAGCAATAGCTGGATGCCTTCATCCATATTAGGGATTTCCTGGAAAGTTCTACTTCTACTTTTGTGAGGCATATATGGAATTTCTGTTCAAGAGCGCCCACTATGAATGAAACAGGCATTATATGCATTTAAAGTGCCACAATGCCCACATCACCCTGTTTTGAGAAAAACTGAACAGAAAAATCTCCCTCTAAAGAAATTTGAAGTAAACATATTTCAAGCGCATAGATCTTTGTTTTTATTTTTTGTACTATTTTTGATACAATTTTTATTATATTTTATCAAAAATAGTACAAAATAATATAATGCCTCTACACTGAGACAAGAACTGTTCTTTTCACTGAGAGGTTTTATGAGGAAACAAACATCAGTTCTTCTGTGGCACTGAAAACAAAACATTCAGCCTTCAGCCCTTATCTCTTTTCAACAGTGAAAAGAGGGCTCGTGACCTTGCATGTTACAGCTCCAATGTTAAAAAGTCATTAATGTCATTTTAAACCACACATTTAACATAATCATTTACATTTGGTCGCTATATAAAATTAACGTTCAAATTTGTTATGCAATTTCTAAGAGCTCTAAATAATTAACATAATCAGCATGTTTAACATGAGATGTGAAAAAAAAAATCTTGCGCACAAAGTTCCGCATGCTATTTGCAACTTTGCTTACAGAGTGCTCTTCATCCCTGATTAATAGTTTATATATTTGTAGCACATGAAATGTAAATATTATCTTTTGAAGACATATTATTGCCACAATGACAATTTCATGCAAGTAGTCTGCTATATTGAGGTACAGTTGGTTTTATATTTCCACATTCGTTCAGTGACAAGCTCCCTATTTTATTTAACATGGTACTTTGAATATTCGGTCTGAAATAACATGCAAGTATGACTTCATGCACTGTTTATTTGACACTGAACATTGTTGTACTTTGATAGTCATTGGCTACTAATACGATTTCCCTATTTAAAATTAGCAAACGATACTTATCTGAAATTATATTAAGTAGAAAGTCCGAATGAGTAAATATAAAACCAACTTTACCTCAGTGTCTCCTATGCTGGTTTGATAAATCACTAACTCTGTAACACTTTACAATTCAGTTTAATTTAATAACTACAATAGTCAGCATAAAGAAAAGTATTTATCTCAGTTAATGTTATATTCATCATTAAAATTTACAGCTTTTGATTTTAATACAGTATTATTAAATATTATGATATGCAACCGAGCTGACCTAACATTCAATAATATATAATATTAATAATATATTATTATATATTTCAATAATATACAATCGAGAGCATTCAACGTAATTTAGACATACATTTCAAAATAAAAGTCTACTTATGAAATTGTAACGTTATTTCTAACTTGTGGTGTTCAGGTAAAACATAAAACATTATTAATTAGCTGTAAAATGAAGAAGTTTTGTTTGATCAAATTTTTTAATCTATTCAGTCTATTGTTTCAGGTGGCTTTAAAAAAGCTCAGTCTTTCTATGAGCATATTTGTAACCCAACTCTGTTTATAATATTTATAATAATTATTATTTATATTTAATATATAATAATAATATTTAAAATGCTACACATTTACTTGCTGACTGATGCTACACATTTACTTGCTGACTGTATAACCAAAGTCACTGCTTATATATGTCTCTCTCTCTCTCACACACACACACACACACACACACACACACACACACACACACACAC
>CAIGQZ010000379.1:4689439-4702666 GCA_903798205.1 Danio tinwini
ATATATATATATATATATATATATATATATATACTTATTATCAAATTGTTTACTTTGCGTACTTTTATCGTTTACATTTGTAAGTCACTTTGAATTAAAGCCTTTGTCTAAATAAATGTAAAACCTAGTCAAAATGTCAATGTTTTATCTCGGCTTTATCTTTTGTTGACTGTCCCTGCACTAGCCAATGGGTGGCAGTAGATCATTAACACGGTTTAACCTGTTGCTGTTGATCTTTTAAAGAAGAAGAAGAGCCACCCATCACTTTAGTTAGCCATCGCCCTGAAGGTATACGTTTAAGGTAATTTCTTGTTTTAAATTGTCTTATAGACATGTTTTATGCGTTTTTTTAAACATGGTTAAAGTAAAACAGCGGAATTGATCAAGTGTCGACTCCAGTTACAAGCCCACGAGTTACTGCGGCAGAACGGGTGAGTTTTAAGCGTCGAAAAGTTTTTTTTTCCTGATTATAACCTGGTCTAAACTTTTAGCTGTTTTGAATTAAATAAGCTTAAGTACTTCAAACTAGCGTTAACCTTAAGTAAAGATCTAATGTGTTATTGCGCCTTTGGGTCGTGAAATTAGCACAAGAGCGGAGCAGAAACATTTGCTCAGAAGCGTTGCCAGTCTGTAAAAACAAACACAAGATCAAGATTTTCTAGTTTAGCAGTAGAGAAAAACCAAAAAGAAGTTAATGTATTATCATTAAAGATATACACGATGTGAACTGAATATTTGTCACGTGTAAATACAAGTTCAAATTTGTTGTTATCATCGCCATTTGTAAATAAGTATCAAACTATTTTAGGGAGCCACCATGTTTTCACTGACTTGTGTGAGAAGAAATGTTTAAATTCCTGCTCTGGACAAAAAAAATTATGGTAAAACCGTTATATTTTTTTGTGTTTTGAGCTTTTTTCAAACCTTGTTAATGCTTTTTTATCCCCTTTTGTTGAATTAAAATATGTTTTGAAATTGCACACGAACTATTCTGAATATGTCATTATATGAAATTAAGAAGGTTTAATCTGCTTATTATAATTAACCTCATTCAGAATAATCAAATTTAATTAAATTCCTTTGAATTTATAACTAACCATTGCTTAAAAACAGTTCAAGAAAAAGAGTAAAGTGAGTGTAAAGTGACCAATTTATAATATCTCTTAATTTTTACTTAAAAAAAAAAATTGTTTCTTTGGGGTCTTAAAGTTTTTGAAAACTTTTTGTTTCTTTAGTAATAACTATATTCTCTAAGTACATTAAATAAAAAATATACATGATTACACAAAAAGAAATTAATTTAAATAAAATTTTGATTTTGACCTCCAACAATTACAAAAAAGAGAGAAATAAAACAATTATAGCATCATATACTGTCACCTCTTTAAAAAAGTTTGGGTCATATTGTCCACTTGTTTTAAATAATCATGATTACAAATATTAGCCAACATGATCATAATTGTTTTTTTAATCAGGCAGGGTCAAAAAATAGACCTGCATATGTAATAAGTGTTCAAAAGTTGTTTCTCTAATACTTTAGGTTATGTGTAGCATGTAGGTTTGGCATCACGATCAGCCTGGCCAGCAGCGTTCACCACGGCAGGGGAAATCAGACCCATCGTGTGCAGGGTGGTTATCTACCTACAGCGGGACATGTCAGGAGAGCGCTGCCTGCACCAGCTTCAGCCACACACCAGGCCCATCCTGCCAATCTCTTCAGTGGGCTGCCCCAAGACCAACACCTGCACGTACCATGGCGTCACCGGAAATAAGTACGTTCAGCTCAATGTTGGTGGAAATCTGTACTATTCCACGCTGCAGGTGCTCACTAGACAGGACACCCTGCTGCGATCCATGTTCAGCGGCAAGATGGAGGTGCTCACCGATAAGGAAGGTGAGTAATTTAAACAGCTCTGTGAGAAGATGCAACCTCTTTAGCCTTGGCTCATTGTGTTTTTTTTTTTTTTTTTTTTAGGTTGGATCCTAATAGATCGCTGTGGGAAACACTTTGGCTCCATTCTCAGCTATCTCCGTGATGGATTTGTGACCTTGCCAAAGAGCAGACAGAACATCATGGAGCTCCTAGCAGAAGCCAAGTATTACCAGATCCAGGGCTTGATAGACTTGTGCCAGAAGGAGCTACAGGTTGGTTAAGTCTTACAAAACCTTTTATTAATAGGCTGTACACTTGTATTGGCCTAGTTTACACCTGGTATTAAAGAGGACCTATTATGCCCATTTTTACAAGAAGTCTCTGATGTCCCTATATTGTGTATGTGAAGTTTCTGCTCAAAGTACCACACTTATGATGTTTTATAACTCTTTGAAACTTTCCCTTTTAGACTTTGATTCTAATTGCATAATTTTGGTGACTGTCACAAAGAGTTTGTGCTCCCAGACCTCTTTTAAAAAGAGGGTGGGGCTACAAGTGCCTGTGTGTTAGCATAGTGGCAGATTCAAAACAATTCTGATGTCCTATAGTAATGAGGGAGAGATTGTCATTAATAGGTGGGACTTTCCTCCTCTGACATGTACAAAGGGAAATGGTCAATCAAAACCTGTTTTGATGAAGTGTGATTATAAAAAAATAAGTTAATAAATTTTATCATCAGAAGCTGTTTATGTTCATAAACCCCTTAGAAAAGTGATTTCTTTTGTATAATAGGTCTCCTGTAAAGTTTCTGCAAAGTGCGTTTTCATTGATGCGTGACGTAATTCAAACTGAAGCATGAAAACAGGGTGGGACCGAGTAAAGCCCTTCTCCTTAAAAAAAAAAAAAAAAAAAGACCCACCTGAATAGCATTTTGTTTTTTTCGCAGCTCTGCTAGTGAGAACAATAGCGTCTGAAGGGGGCAGGAAATGTCAGATACTAGAGAGCAATTAACTGGTCAGAAGATTTGATGAAAAATTGAGCTGATGTCCAAAAATCATTAATGCAAGCTTCGGATGGTTATATCTTTTTATTGGAAGTTTTGTCACTTTGTTTTCAACTCCCTTGATGTTTTCGATGTGGTTGAGCATAGATAAGCTTAACATTTCTGTAACTGATCTCTGGTTATTTTGGTTCTTCAACCGTTTGCAAATCAGATTAAAATGTCTGGATGAACTGATCTAAGATCTGTATGTGTGTTGTGAATAAAAGCTCTATCAATCCTCAAAATCATGATCCGCAATGCAACGATTGGCTGACGGCACAGCAGCGTAATGACATCATCTGATTAATATTTATTTATGAGCAAAATTGAATATTATGTGAGCAAAATCATATAAAATTCATAGTAAACTGTTGTTAAATTTATTTGCAATAAATTTCTACATTTGTTGTGGGCTGTAGGCTTTACACTCCCATGTGTCACGAGTATTTAGCAATTTATTTAGTTTTACTTTGAGCAGATTTTCTTTATTATAGTAGGTCTGTTCAAGATCTTAATAAATGGCTGCTTTTTGCAAACATGTTTTTTTTTTTTAAACAATTTTACTATTTTCCATAGTGTATATAATCTATAGGTTACTACTGTAAGAAAATATCAGCAATTGGTATATACTTTCAGTATTATCTTTGCTTATAAGGAACCGATCTAGTCCTGTTTAGATGAAAAAAGCCTTTGAGCTTCCAGACCTGTTGCTATGGCAACAACTCTGAGTTGTGAAAAACTAAACAATTCTGGATCATGTCAAATTGTCAATAACCAAATCCAGATAATTGAGTAATCAACGTACGAAGAACGGACCCTTGTATGTAGGATGTAAACAGTTCTTATTTTTGTGTGATTCTCATGAAGGCTTTTAAAATGTCCAGGTTGTGTTTCTCTCAAAAATCAAAATGAAGAGACCCTAGATTTCATTTTAGGATTTTCTAGAATTGTTGTTAACCAAAGTTTTGTGTGTATCATAAGGTAAATAAATTCTATCATTGTTTAATGCACTGTATTATAGTATATGACCTACAATTTTATATTCAATTCATCTTTGAAATCCATTGATGCGCAGCTCTACAAGTCCCGAACCATGCAAGCCAGTGGCAACAGCAGCGAGGAAAAAACTTCACCAATTGGCGTAAGTGAAGGATAAAAACCTTGAGAGAAACCAGGCTCAGTTGGGCACGACCATTTCTCCTATGGCTAAACGTCTTGTGCAGAGCTGCATTCTAGGCACCGGAAGCTGGACGTGTGTGTGTGTGTGTGTGTGTGTGTGTGTGTGTGTGTAAATTGCAAATGTGATCAAGCAAGTCTGATGTTGCTTCTAAAATATTTAATATGTAAAATAAATCATATGCATTTAACAGAAAGTTATTATTTAGTTAATTGTTTAAACGTCCCTTTCAAAGAATGTCTGTTTGCTCTGCACAGAAATTTGCTGCACCTCCAGGCATTAAAGTAAAAAAATATTTCAAAAGTCTGAATGGGGATGGAGAAATTTTAAATGCTTTAGTTAAAAATGTAATAATATAATGCAAAATCTGCCATAAAATGTCCCATAAAAAAGTTGTTGCTTATTCTTAACTGGTGTTTTAAAAAAAATTATATTGCAGACTAGACCAGCCAGTGTTTCTATGGCAACCGGAGCATTAAGAGTGCTTTGCTAAAAACCAAGTTGGGGTTAATTTGAACCCTTTAATGGCCACTGTAAGAAAAAAGCTGAAGGGCCTCTAAACCATAAATCAAACCATCCAGCTGTTTGGTTGTGAAACAAAGGAATATTTACAAGTCAGAAAAATACTCTGTGACTTTAACAAAGGAAAGAATTACATTCCAATGAAGCATGGGAAATGCCAAGTGCAGGAAAAATGAATGACTTTTAGCACACTACTTATTAATTGGAGTAGTTTTGTACATCATCATGAGTAATGTCATTTTAGTCCATGAATTCCTTTATTAAACATGATTGTTTTAACAAAGTTGTTAATGCAAACAATTGTTTAAAAATCCTGAAGCACACTATGGGTTTGTCTATAAATGTGTTATGGTTATAAAACTAGTTGCATGTTGAGAAGTTATGTGAATTGATATTATTGACAGGATTTTGGAAAAAAAATTGAACCTTTGTCTGTTGCTAGCTTATGTGTTTTTTATTTTTGTTGATCTGCAGGACAATAAAGAAAAGGCTCTGTGTGTAATCCCGGTCATAACATCTCTTAAAGAGGAGGAGAGACTGATACAAGGCTGTGTGAGGGTGAGACTCTTTTGCAAATATTTAATCTTTTAAAGGGCACCTATTTTATCCCTTTTTTAAGATGTAATATTATGGTTCTTCTAAGTGTGCCAGTTTAGGTTCAGTTCAAAACACAATTCAGATTTTTTTATTATGATGTGTTAAAAAGTGCCATTTTTGGGGCGTGTACACAGTTTGCTGTTTTAGGGGCATGTTGCTTCACATGAAAATTAGTTTCGACTTCCCGCCCAACTTAACAAGGGGGCGGAGCCAAGAGCTCCCCCGCTTAGTGCATTGCAATAGACAGGCAGACAGAGAGAAGCAACATGACTGAGTGTACCAGCCAGCTGTACATGTACGACTCGGACACAGACCAAGCAGAGAGTACAAAATCATTTGTGTCTTTGTAGAGTTTTACAGCCAACTGTGTGCTAGTTTAAAGCTCCGAGCTTGTAGCCTACACTGAGACTAATAAAGCACACTGAATTAACTTTGACTGAAGGGCATCACACACCGGATGCACCGCGACACGGCGCGCACATGACAGTTGAATGTATCTCACACTTGCAGCGCCGGTGTGTCCCATTAGAAACTTATGTTTAGAATTCAAAAAAGCATGCCGCTGCGTGGCGCGACGCTGCTTGTCGCCGAGCAGCGCTTCTGGTGTACGACCTGCTTGAGGCTATATCTAAAGGGCGTCATACACCGGACGCGCCACTCAGAGCCATGATGCGGCGCACATTCGCATGTTATTTAAAATGAAACTATTCAGATAACGCTCTGTGGCATGGCAGAAATATGAACAGTGTCCTGAGCAGGGCCAGCGCGTCCATAGAGGCGACCTAGGCGGCAGAATAGTGAGCAAACCCCCCAGTTCTCACTTTTATCCGCGACAACGCAAAATGCATGGCGCTGCGTGTCGTTAGTTCGTTATTTCCAATGGAGGGACGAGCACGTGAGGCAGCGCGCTCGCACTTTCCAGCTGCACCTAGTTAAGATGACAGGGAGCTTCTGTGACTGCGGAAAATGCAAACGGCTAAAGTTTGAGGAAGACACAATGAAAAGTACACATGTATGCAAACCCACCAAAACTTACAAACACTGGCGGCAAGGAGAGCAATAACGTGGGGAATGTTGAGCCCAATGAGCCTTACATCTAAAAATAGAGCAAGGGTGTTTCTTTGGTGACGTTGCTTTGACTCACACGCTGAAAATGGTGGACGTGAAACAACATACTGAAGAGATGGTAATAGCCACCTATCAATCAATATTGGTGGGCGGGGGGACCGCACTCCTACATCAAGTTGCGGTCAATCTCAAAACCGCTTCAATTGGTCCACCATTTTTATGTTGCTAAATTGAAAAAAAAAGCACCGAGTGTGTTTATATCACCCCAATATGACGGTCTATACACTATACCTACACATATGTCTGTCCAAACAGCCTGAAAAGTAGATTTTTCACCATAGGTGCCCTTTTAAAAAACAAGATAAGCTACATTTCTAAATGTCTTCATTATTTTCCACTTACAGCCTGTTGTAAAGCTGCTATACAATCGAGGAAATAACAAATATTCCTATACAAGGTAGCTATGATTATGCTTTAACATCACTTTTTGACAGATTCAGTTCCTATTTTTTTTTGATGGGTCTTAATCTTCCTCAAAAGCAACTCCGATGACAACCTGCTCAAGAATATCGAGCTGTTTGAGAAGCTGTCTCTGAGCTACAGCGGTCGTGTGCTCTTCATTAAAGACGTTATTGGAGATGAGATCTGCTGCTGGTCTTTTTACGGACAGCATCGTAAACTTGCTGAGGTCTGCTGCACATCCATCGTTTATGCTACTGAGAAAAAGCAGACAAAGGTAAAAGACTCTTTGGCCTTGTTCACACTTGGTATTAAGATGTGTTTTTGTTGATCTGACAAGGGAGACAGACTCTAACCCCTTAACTGTCACCCCACATTTTGAATTAACTGTATATGCATAATTCAGCTATACATTTCATAGTTGACATATGCATATCATACATAGTTTGTCAAGATAAGTTCAGGTTTAGACACATTTGTTTATTTATTTTTTTTATGTGCTAAAAATGTTTCGTTTGTAGGACTGTGACAGTTAAAGAATGCTTCTGTTTTGTCCACTTTTAACTAGTGGTCAACCCATATATGACCAATGGCAATATATTGGCTGATATTTGTCATTTTTCACATATCTGCATTGGCCAATGTATTTGAGTTGGCACTTATTTGAACAGCACCTGAGCACCCTGTCCATGTCCTTTTGTTTGTTGTTGTCATTCAGTTCTGTCTTAGTCTATCTAATAATCAGATAGAACTTTTTAAACAAAGTAATTAAATGTATACATGTGTATTGCTGCTTTAATTAGTAATAAAGGCAAAACAATACGTTCTTATACATCATCGCCATTCAGCTAATATATATTTATACAATTTAAATAAATTTAAGTATTTTAATGACTAATCCTCATTTCATTCCACAAACCTTGCAAAATTTGTCAGATTCAGCTGTAAGATCTTATAAATTGTGCATTTGTTCTTATGTTTTCAAATTATTTTAAATTCAATTCAATTTTAATTGAATTCAATGTAATTATTAATTAAAATATTTACAATTATATCAGCTGAATATCTGCTATCCTGCTTTTTAAGATATCAATATCGACCTTCAAAAAACTCCTATTGGTTGACTACTAGTTTTGACCACTCTTCTGATGAGCAGGGTTTATGGACAGGTGTATGTTTTGTGTAGTCTTTACTTTGTCATCATGTATTACTTGTACGTATTTGTACTATTAAACAGTTTTAACATGTATAAACTTGTTTCAAACCTTTTTGAGTTTTCTTCTGTTAAACAAAAAGGAAGATATTTTGAAAAATGTTGTCACCATTGACTTACAGTACTGTTCTGTACATGGTATTTGTTTTTCCTATGGAAGTCAATGGTTACAGGTTTTCAGCTTTCTTCAAAATATCATTTGTGGTCAACAGAATAAAAATCCATAAAGGTTTGGAACCACTTGAGGGTGAGAAAATGAGTTAATTTTCATTTTTGGGTGAACTACCCCTTTAATAACTTTTTATATGAGAAATAAATCTTTCACAAAACTACATCTATTGAAAAAAAGGCTTTTTATTAGCGCTGCAGGAGAACTGCTGTTTGAAGAGAATGAAGCAGCTCTATTTCCAAAATCTCATTTGTAGACAAATGCCTATTTATTTTTGGAAAATAAATAACTGAGTTTAATGAATTTATTATTATGATTTATTGATAGAGCTATACTGAATAGTTTTTATTCTGCTACACTGAAGTCAATTTAGAGAAATTTAAGGCTTTTGGTTTTTTATTCATTTGATTATACAACGTATAATTGTATGCTAAAGCTTGCCTTTTAATCTGCGAATATCGGGATGCTGTGTAGTTTATGAAATCGATAAAATCCTGCCAGATTTTACATCACACTGTTTTGTTTACTGTATTTGCCACCTGCTGGATTAGCATTTTTATTTCATTTATTCATTTTCTTTTCGGAGTAGTCCATTTGTTAATCTGGGGTCGCCACAGTGGAATGAACCGCCAACTTATCCAGCATATGTTTTACGCAGCGGATGCCCTTCCAGCTGCAACTTATCACTGGGAAACACTCATACACTGAGGGGGAAACCGGAGGAAACCCATGTGAACACGGGGAGAACATGCAAACTCAACACAGAAATGCCAACTGACCCAGCCGAGGTTTGAACCAGCAACCTTCTTGCTGTGAGGCGACAGTGCTACCCACTGTGCCACCGCGTCACCTGCGTTTTTATTTGTATATAAATAATGGTTTAGTTTAGAATTATTCGTTTTTTTACAATTGGTTTAGTAAATATACTGCAAGTTAAAAGATTGGCATTGTTACCAGTTGAAACCTAAAGTAGCAATGAGGTCTTGAAATGTATTTAATTTCACTCTCTGATTCCTGTATATACCCTGTTACATTTTCTCACCAGTTAATTTGTCAAGTCCGCTTTATTTTGCTGTAGCAGCTTTACAATGTATACTGTGTCAAAGCAGCTTTAGATGAAGATGTCTATAAGAGAAACTTTTATAATGCCCTCAGGTTGAGTTTCCAGAAGCACGGATCTACGAGGAGACGCTAAACGCCCTGCTCTATGAGACTCTCCCCATTCCAGATAACTCTCTGTTAGAGGCCACCCGCAGACGCACCAATTGTTGCTCCCACAGTGAAGAGGAGGAGGCCGTGGAGCTGAGAGAGCGCGTGCGCCGCATTCACATTAAACGATACAGCACATATGACGACAGACCACTTGGACATTAGCCCAATTGTGAGGCTTCCAAGACATTTTATAAATATATCCTTTCAACCAGTGCCTCTGTTGTAGATCTGTGGAGAACACTAGATCTCAAGCACAGTTTAACCACTCTTTAACTTCACTATCGGAATAGATTACTGCTATTTTATTTATCTCTTTTTCCTTTATATCGTAGGGAGCTTGACAATCAAAGCTTTTGATGAAATGCTGCTTGAACTTTGTGTGAACATAACAAAACTAGGATGATCATGAGTTCACATCAGTTCCTAAATGTTAACTTATTTACCTCATTTTTTTGTTATTTTAGGAGAACAGTATGTTATTAAATTGTAATTACTAATCTATTCATAGAATGTTTTGCCAGGATGAGTCTGCCAAGTACATCAGTTGGGTTCTGCTAATCATACAGGATCATATACTACATTTCAATCTTGCATTATGCCTATATTAATCATCCGTACTGTGATTTTTAAGATTATTAGTGTGAATATTATATGGACTTGGGTGTTTTACATTTGGGGAAAAATTTGCAGTGTATGTATTTTTGAATGAATGACTGAATTAGACGCAGACGTTTCCTCCTGTTTTTTTTTTTTACACTCACAAGTTATCTTCAGTTTATTTATAATTATTTGAACATTCTTCGAAATCTAATATTGTCATTTTAGAGCAACTTTTTTTGTTCCCCTGAACAATAAGATGCTTTTTTTTTTTATCAGGGTTATACTGCTTTCTCAGCTCACCTAAAGTTAAAACATTGCTATTGAGTTGTCAATGTTAATTTAAATGTTCCTGAACCCATGGAACCTTTTATTTTTGCTATTTAATGCAAAAAAGGGCTCTAAATGACAATTTTATTTTAAATTTGGAAGAAACATGATTGGTAGTTTACACAAAAGTTACACTTAAGCATAGCTATAATGCTGTTTAGAGCTTTTGTGCATAAAATTAAAAACAAGATGGCCTGTTTTCTGAACTGATTTAATTAATTGTCATTTTAAACCTTTATACTTTGCCATAATGCTTAAATCCACTAGATTTTTTCCCCATTTGCTAGCTGGAAGTGTTTAACCATTTAACATTTGAAGTCAGAATAAGTAAGCTGTTTTTTTTATGTAAACATCTACTACGTTGAATGACAATCCATGCTATTTATTCCAAATTTGGACATTTTATTTCATTCATTCATTTTTCTTCAACATAGTCCCTTTATTCATCAGGGTTCACCAGAGTAGAATGAACCGCCAGCTTTATCCAGCTTATGTTTTACGCAGCGGATGCCCTTCCAGCTGCAACCAGTACTGGGATGAGATCAATACACACTTATTCACACAAATACATGGCCAATTTAGTTTATTCAATTCACCTGTAGCACACGTCTTTGAACTGTGGGGGAAACCGGAGCACCTACTGGAAACCCACACCAACACGGGGAGAGCATGCAAACTCCACACACAAATGCCAACTGATTTTTATTCTAACATTTTATTTCCACAAATATTATTTGAATTGTTGAGACTTTTTGTAAAATAAGTCTCCTTTGTAAAATTTGAGCAGACACCAAAATGGGGCATCTCATCATTGACCCAAATATACAGCGTATATTAATAACAATATTTAAAACAGCAAATTGTACCCCTTTGTCTGCAAATGCTTTGACAGCAAACTTAGTGTATTGTCATGTGCATTATAAATTTGAAACATTACATGGGACATTTTACCAGAAAAGTTCATTTTCACTTATAAAAATATGACAGGGCCTGACCTTAGTGTGTTGTCATCAAAAAATCATACAAAAACAAGCATAAAATCATACAATTCGATGGTAGAACGCATCCATCAGCTTCTCCTCTGTCAAATGATGTCACTTCCTTTGAGTCATTGCCTTAAACATGTATTGCATGCATTTTATGTTCAATTTAATGCAAATGTGACTATTGTCAATTTATTTAGTATTTGAAGAATTTATTAATAATTTCATGTTTTAATCAATTGATGGAAAGATAACTTAAATTGCTATTTCTAAAGTTTTTCTTTCTAAATAACATTTTTAAAATAAAACAATTAAAGCTGTTGGTTGAATTGGGCTGAGAGCATTGACAGAGTTGGTACATTTGTAAAGTGTTTAAAATAAAGAAAATAAATCTGAGAACCAAATGAATGACTTACTCCTTTACAGAACAACTCACAGAAATCAACCATCAGTCCATTTTAGAAATGTTGGGCTTAACTACTTTTTGTTCACTGTATTTATGTTTTTAATTCAGAGACCGATAATGTACGTTTCTGGTAGAATGTCCCACATCTAGTAACACTGATAGTATCATTATAAGCCAAATTATAAATCCCACCTTGCTTCTAAAATGAAACTATCTATAATTTGTTCAGTTTTTATTCTCTAGATGCACCCTGTGCCATTGATAGGTAAAGCCCAAATGTGCCTTGCCAAAATAGGATGCGAGACTACAACAACCACGCATCACACGCGTCTTTTGCCTTTAATAGGTCACACCAAATATCACGTCTAGGTGAACGCCTAATGACAAAGCCTGATAAGTTGAACCAGCACAAGCGCCTCCATCTGAACTGTTAAATGTGGAGAGGAGCTAAAAATAAATCGCCGTCACCGCCTGAAAAGCGTACGGCGCGTGAAGAGATTTATCCCATTGATCAACAATGCAGAGGGGGCGGGGCCAGCGGCGATTGCGTCATAAAGGAACCGAAGATGGCTTCACGATGCGCTACAGCAGTGCTTAGATGCGTCAACGCTCAGCTGTCAGTACACACGTTTATATGAAAAGGAAGAAAGCCTAGGGGAAAAAAAGATACTGGCAGGAAGGGCAGGCGAGCCTTTCAGATTTATGTCTCCAGACGGTTTATGCTGCACCTGGGTTGTTTAATAGTCACGGACAATGGGTTCGACTACAGATGAAGAATTTAAGGAGAAATTACTATGGAACGTCAAAAGAGAAGTAAGTGGGATTCATTCATCTTAGTTTTGCATGATAGGGATATTCTTGCACGGTTGCATGCTTTCTCTTTGCAATGTGCATCCGGTTTAAGTGCATGCATATGGAAGTTTTCCCGATATTAATTTGGATTAATGTATAACGACTGCTAGTTGCGAGTTTCCAGGTATTTTAATAGATTTACTTTCACCTGTGGAGCCGAAGGGCTTGAATATTTCATTTCCTTCCTCATCCGCCTGTAACTTAATATGGCTATGTGGGAGACAGTGATTCGTAATCGATGCTTTCTGAGGTGATCGATAGATTACGCCTTGTGCAGATGAATAAATGCAGCGTAAAACGCTTGAACGAATGTATTTTTTACTGTCGAATACGCTCCTAGCCTGTTGCAATGTAAACAAAAACGAGTTGACATCGAATTTCCATTGACACATAGTTGAGGGGCTGAGCGCTCAAAGCACGCGAGCTTTATTTATAACGCGACTGCAAGAGAAAGAGCGCTACTTTATAATCTGACTCATTAAGAGAGAGATCGATGCTTTTGCGTGTTGTCTGCCTTAATAATGTTTTGTAGTTTGTAGTTTTCACCTACAGAGACTGGTTACAGAAAACTTTGTTATGTGGAAATAGAAGTGTTTCTCAAATTTCATGCCAAATAAGTTACCACTGTCAATTTCTACCTGCATTTTAGTAGGCTCTATGGGCGTCATTGGTTCATCATGCACACTACATGCTAAACTGACCATGCTTTCGTAATATAATTATAATT
>CAIGQZ010000379.1:4703066-4714198 GCA_903798205.1 Danio tinwini
ATATATATATATATATATATATATATATATATATATATATATATATTATACATTAATCATCTTAAAATCACAGTAAGGATGATTAAAATAGGCATATAGGCATAATGTACTTGGCAGACTCATCCTGGCAAAACATTTTATGATTAGATTAGTAATTACAATTTAATAACATACTGTTCTCCTAAAATAACAAAATATAAAGAAATATTTTGTACAATCGGAAGGATCAGGGACAGAAAAGATTTGAAGAAGTATTGAAGAAAAGTTTTCTTCAATACTGAAGCTTTATTTTATTTGGCATCAATTCCAACACAGAACTTTAATTTCTAAAGAATGAAACATTGTAAAATGTTCTTCACAGTAATAAAAAAGTGGTTCATTTAGGGTCAGTTCAGTGGAAGATACTTCAGAAAACTGAAAATTTAAGGAATTCCTTTTGGAATCTTTTATTTATTTATTTTATTTTATTTTAATTTTTTAAAGGATTAAAATGAAACAGAAATGCAATGTAATAATTCACAGGATCATTTAGTGAACAAAGACCACACTGAACTGAAATCAATAGTCATTTATTTTAAAGATAACAAATCAAGAGTATCTTAACTACAGCATGTTGCCATGGTGAAATATCTATAGCAGAGTCATTATACAACTATTTGCCCACAGTGCTGTGGTTGACCAATCAAATTAAAATATTCAGAGAGCCTTGTAAAACATTCATTCAAAAAAGGAATTAAATATATAATATTATGTTGTATTTTTGTTCCAATCACTTTAAAATTATATGAATTAACTGTTCTTGAACACATTTTGTAATAATTATTTGATAAGACTTTCCCATTTGCGTAGAGTTTTCGACGTTTTAGCTCCAGAAACTGTAAAGTGGAGGAAGCTGTAACATTCTTTTATATCAGTATAATTAATTCTTATCTTTTCCCTTACAGTGCAGGGAAGGCTAGTTTTAAACCCAGCCCTCATGAATAATAGAGATCTTGAATGAAATGCTGCAAAGAATAGGCGTGCTAAATTGGTACCGGGATGTCTTATGTGTCAGAACAGACTGTGTCCACAGAGCTGATTCAGCCCCTTGAACTGAACGCACAATCCTCCCGGCAGACATCATTTCTCAAGATGGTTAAGGACATGTCTAACGGAGGCTAAAAATCATGCTTGTGATAATCCATAAGGTATCCGGCCTCAGGTGGCCAGGGTTAATAAGGAAATAGTTTTTTTTAACATTGTCTCATTCATCAAGTTTTAAAGGACTTTTGTGTCACATTCAGTCAAATCTTCTATCTTTTACCTCTAAAATGAGTCACTTCCTTTACAAAGATGTCCTGGACCTCTTTTACCCAAAATAAAAACAAGTTAACATTGATTTCCAGTGACTATTATCATGTGTTTCCTGCCAGGAATTCCACTTTCTATGCTCTATTGGAAGTAGGTAGACATATTTAAAATGAAATCTATATCTGGCTGAGGCATCAGTTGGTTTTTACAGCTAATGAGGAAATATCTGAATTTAATTGCCCCCAAAAGCATGTGCTGTTTTGCTACTTGCAGCGCCATCAGGAAATAACATCCCTGCTTCAATCCACACGGAATTAGATTTTTATTCCTCCATTCACTTTCTTTGTGTAACATCCCAGGTCTCTGTCACTTTAAGCCGCAGTCAGCCGCCTTCTGGTTGCCTAGGAACTGAAAGCATCAGCAGCTACCTAAGAAGTTAAATTGCATCAGTGGACGATTAATACAGCTGCATGAAGCAGGGATTGTCACAAATGGCTCCCACAAGAGCAAAACAACTTAGTTTGATTTTTCTGTTCTCTTCTGTTTGCCCATCACTGTTTATTGGCTGCATTGAGCAATGTTCCAGCATCTTGCAGTGATCTATTTAATATGCAGTAGATTTTTGATCACTCAGAGCTTAGATAGTGACTTTGCTTTATTATAGACTTGCTTTGTAGGCATTTATTTTTAATTGGAAAAATGTTTATACATATACATTAAAATTTTTTATATTGAATACTAGGTATATAGACTTAACGGCCACTTTATTAGGTACATCTTACTAGTACCAGGTTGGACCCCCTTTTGCCTACATAACTGCCTTAATCCTTTGTGGCATAGATTCAGCAAGGTACTGGAAATCACATCCGACAGCCGCACTGGTGCACCTCAGGGATGCATTCTCTCCCCACTGCTCTTCTCCCTGTACACCAACGACTGCACCGCAAAAGACCCCTCCATTAAGCTCTTGAAGTTTGCGGATGACACTACTGTTATCGGCCTCATCCGAAACGGTGACGAGTCTGCATACAGACAGGCTTTATGGTGCAGATACAAAAACCTGGAGCTGAATATGCTCAAAACAGTGGAGATGATAGTGGACTTTAGGAGAAACCCCCCTGCACTCCCCCCACTCACCATCATGAACAGCACTGTAGCGGCAGTAGATTCATTCAGGTTCCTGGGCACCACCATCTCTCAGGATCTGAAATGGGACATTCACATAGACTCTATTGTGAAGAAAGCCCAGCAGAGACTGTACTTCCTTCATCAGCTGAGAAAGTTCAACCTGTCACAGGAGCTGCTCGTACAGTTCTACTCAGCTGTCATCCAATCCATCCTCTGCACTTCAATCACTGTCTGGTTCAGCTTAGCTGCCAAAACTGACCTTAGTAGACTACAGCGAATAGTCCGGACTGCTGAAGGAATCACTGGCACTACCCTTCCTACACTTCAAGAACTGTACTCTTTCAGAGTGAGTAAAGGGGCTCACAAAATCACTCTGGACGCCTCACACCCAGCACACTATCTGTTCCAACTGTTAACGTCTGGTCGGCACTACAGAGCACCAAGCACAAAACCAGCCAGACACAGGAAAAGTTTCTTTCCTCAGGCCATCTACCTCATGAACAGTTAAATATTCCCCTACTGTGCAATAAACGTGTAATACCTCTCATACGCACTTGTACACAGCACCTTATAACAATATACAATGCAATACTTTCTCCATTCGCATTGGTACAGAGCACCTTATATAACTGTATATTTACAACATATCTGTACATACAATTCAACATCCAGATATTTTTGACTAACTGCATCTCTGTTTAATGTTTATCGCCTTTTTCTTTTCTCATATTTACTTTTGTGTTGTCACTCGTCACTTTATGTACACTGGAAGCTTCTGTTCCCAAAACAAATTCCTTGTGTGTGTGAAGCACACTTGGCAATAAAACTTATTCTGATTCTGAAATATTCCTCAGAGATTTTGGTGCATGTTGACATAATAGCATCACACAGTTGCTGCAGATTTATCAGCTGCATGTCCATGATGTGAATCTCCCATTCCACCACATCCCAAAGGTGCTCTATTGGATTGAGCTCTGGTGACTGTGGAGGCCATTTGAGTACAGTGAACTCATTGTCATGTTCAAGAAACCAGTCTGAGATGAATCACGCTTTATGACATGGTACGTTATCCTGCTGGAAGTAGCCATCAGAAGATAGGTACACTGTGGTCATAAAGGAATGGACTTGGTCAACAACAATACTCAGGTAGGTTGTGGTGTTGACACGATGCTTAATTGGTACTAATGGGCCCAAAATGTGCCAAGAAAATATCCCCCACACCATTACTTTACCACCACCAGCCTGAACCGTTGATACAAGGCAGAATGGATCCATGCTTTCATGTTGTTGACGCCAAATTCTGACCCTACCATTCAAATGTCGCAGCAGAAATCGAGACTCATCAGACCAGGCAGCGTTTTTCCAATCTTCTATTGTCCGATTTTGGTGAGTCTGTGCGAATTGTAGCCTCAGTTTCCTGTTCTTAGCTGACAGAAGTGGCACCCGGTGTGGTCTTTTGCTGCTGTAGCCCATCCACCTCAAGGTTGGACGTGTTGTGCTTTCAGAGATGTTTTTCTGCATACCTTGGTTGTAACGAATGGTTATTTAAGTTACTGTTGCCTTTCTATCAGCTGGAACCAGTCTGGCCATTCTCCACTGGCCTCTGGCATCAACAAGGCATTTGCGCCTACAGAACTGCGACTCACTGAATATTTTCTTTTTTTCAGACCATTCTCTGTAAACCCTAGAGATGGTTGTGCGTGAAAATCCCAGTAGATCAGCAGTTTCTGAAATACTCAGACCAGCCTTTCTGGCACAAACAACCATGACACCTTCAAAGTCACTTAAATCATCTTTTTTTCCCATTCTGATGCTTGGTTTGAACTGCAGCGGATTATCTTGTACATGTCTACATGCCTAAATGTGTTGAGTTGCTGCCATGTTGTACAGGTGTACCTAATAAAGTGGCCAGTGAGTGTATCTTTGTAATGTTATGATTATGTTATGTTAGTCACAGTCATACACAGGAGACCCAAATGCAAGTGAATGCAAGATGATTTATTAATATAGATAACAAGAGTCACAACTGGTATTGATCTCACCAGATATAGAGGAATTGTGTAGAGCAAGGGTGCTCCACACAAGGAATCCAACACGCTAAACAGCGGTAATAGTTTATCCGAGAAACAGATCCGAAATGAAGTCTCTTACTGATATTGAGGGAAGGGGAGGTTAGTGCTATGGAGCAACTCTCAAGGAAAAGCGACTCGCTTACCAGCGGTAATAGTTCATCAGAGCAACAGATCCGGGGTAAAGTTTCTTACTGATATGGTTGTCATCAGTGCAGGCAGTTGTAACAACATCAATGAAACTGAGACGTGCATAAGGTCCAAATATTATAGACTTATGACGATTCACCACCAGCGGATTTAGCGAGAGTGCCTAACAGGAAGCAGACACAGAGGTGAACAAACAACGGACTGACAAACGCTATATGCAAACACTGAACATATAAAGGTAATGCGCAACAGCTGTGGTTGATAGAAAACAGCTGAGTGAGATGAGTGGTAACAAGACACGTGATAACCCAGCTGATGAATGTAAACACACACACCACGCGGTGAAGATATACCCAAACAAACACACCCACTTCCCACACACACACACACACACATACAAGAAGAACAGATAGATCCACAACCGTGACAATGTTATGTTATGTTATGTTATGATGTAGCATAATGAAACCCAAAGGATACTTCGGCCATTTGCATTCTGCAATGACACATTTGCTTTCCTCATGGTACAATTTTCTGCTCAGTTTTCAATTTCAGACAGTCCAACTTGAGCTCACGTCAATTTGTAGCTATTGTACTAGTTACTAATTCGTATAAATCTCGGAATAAATCTCATTCATGAGTTTTGGTATGATTTGATCATGCCCTTGGTGATGGTCATGTTTAAGGGTGTTTGTGACAGGAAAACGTCTTTGAAAAATTAAACATTTCATTACAAATAACAGTATTTCTGTCAAACACTCTTGGGATTTCGTATGGTAGTGAATATGTATATGGTAATGTTGATGTATTTGGCCTTGGCGGTATACATCTGCTACGCTGCTGCTGCTGCTTGGATTATTATGGCAGAGCAAGTATCGATACCTGCTACTGCCAGTATATACACAGACAGCTGCTGCAAACATAGTATATGTAACCCCCATAGCAGATCTAAACACAGGTGGAGCTGGGGTGGAGCAGGGTCTCCGAAAATACACTGCAACTTAAAAGCGTAAAATGACTGTCGGCTGCCAAGGTGACAGCAACCAATCTCCTGCCATGTAATTAATGATGCAGGAGCAGATTAGGTGACCTATCAGGCAGTGCACGCATAGAGTTTTATGCCAGAAATTTCACGTATTTGTTCAAATTAGCCTTTTTTTGGGGCATGGACAGTTTATGAACTACAGTGGAAGTGCAAGATGAACACACTACTCCACTAACTCGAGCTCATCCATCAACACTCATTTGCAGTTTATTAAACTTCGAAAGCTTCTCAGACACTGTTTTGCATAAGATGGGGCAGAACATGAATGTGATAGATTGCTGCAGGCCCCTCAAATTTACTTTCTCATTCTGTGGCAATCTGTGATCAAATACTCCCATTTCGTTATGACATCTTTAGTGTCTACCAATATCTGACCTTCCTGACTACTTGCTGGCTAATATTTTATCTCCACTCAATCACTTTTGCTGGGTCCCAATTCGCATACTATGCATCCTAAATAGTATTTGAAAATATAATTAGTGTGTCCCAAACCATAGTATGTTAAAAAAAGAAGTATTGAAAAGGTTTCCAGATGGTTTGTTATTTCCGGTAAAAATTCTAAAAAATCAAAAAAGCGATGGACGTAAATTTGATTAGAACTACAAACGCGGGTAAAAAATGTTAATAAACTACAAACATGGACGCACAAGACCAACTGTCAAGTAGAGAGGCTTTGGTAAAGATGTTTGAATATGAATTAATATCTAGCCAACTGGAAACATTTTTAATTGTGTGCATCTCAAATTATACTTAGATTATTTAAAAAAAATGTTACATAGGCGTACCAGAAGGGATCTGATCTTTATCACCCCATTGGTTACGCCAAAACAATTTATCTTTCAAAAAAGAATGCGTTTCCTGAAAAAAATAAATATCCCTTTTCTCTGACATACAAAATAAAAACAGTGCCTTTCTTTTAGATAAGTCTCGAATCCCCCATACATTTAAAGAAAAACTTGATAGTTTAATTGACATAAGAACAGTAACAGACCGCTTCCGGCCGCTTACCTTTGTTTAACAGTGTCTGCTTGCTATAGCCATCACCAATAGTTAACCCTGCAAAGTTTTCGTAATCCACACAACAAACCTTATTAGAGCATTAAACTATCAATGCACATTAGAGGTCAGATATCGTCCACACAAATCGTTTTTCCATCTATAATGGCAAAGGCACCCTTGAACCCAGCACGACGACCTTCTTTTCGCGCTTTCTCCACCGAAGGCCACAGCTTATTCCTGGTTTCTTTTGTTCATTGTGTTAAGTCTTCCGTTATCCTTATTTTCTTTTGCTTAAGGACTTCTGATCTCTTGGCATCAGCCCAGATCCGATCGCGATGTGAGCGGGATAGTAACTGCACAATTGTCGTACGAGGTTGTGTATTGTCCAACTTGGGGCCAAGCCTGTGAGCAACATCTATAGAAGTTTGCAGAACATCAGACAAACTGGGAGATACCTGACGGAAAATGTCCATAACGGTCATCTTGACATTCTCTCCCTCTGCTTCTGGAAAACCTGAAATCCTCAAATTCCATTGTCTCTTGTACGCTTCCAGCTCATCTACTTTATCCCATAAACGCTTGTTTTCTGCATCAGAGTAGACAGCTGAGAGTCAGCTTTTTTAGATTCAGCAGCTGTATCCTCTGAAAGTTTAGTAACAGTGTCAATTCTTGTAGTGAGATCAGAGATGAGGGAGGAATTAGACGTGACAGATTTCTCAATTTCCAAATGTTTCTCCATAAATTCATCCTGTTTCTTGCCTAGTCTCTCAATAGCCTCAAGTAACACAGCATTTGAGGGGTTTGAGGTAGGACGTCACATTTTCGGCAAGGGACTTGCTCCGGGAGAATCATCCAAGAAGTCCTTATCATTAGCCGATTTTGTCGTGCATTCGTTTAATGCTCTCAGACTTCTGGATGTCATCCACCTCCATCTTGATCATTATGGTCAGTGCTAAGTAACTCTCAAAATATCAAAGGTCACTTATCCTTATGCATCAGCAACACAGAGAGTATAAAGGCATTACATACAATTAACATGAGGCCAAATTTAGTTCTTTAAGGGGCACAGAAGTCTAGTTTTGCACAAAGTTATAACGAGCCGAAAAAATCGCCACCTACACCGACGCCATCTTAAGGCGATTCCCAAGATACACAACATGCTAATACAGAAGGCAAAATAGCCTTTAGTTGAATCCCTCTGGCCATTGTACAGGACTTGTATCTGTCATTCCCAAGATTAATTAATGCTGTATTGGCCGCAAAAGGAGGTTCCACACAATAACAATGAATTATTATGGTCTAAAACCAGGTGTTACAGTTTCATTGCCCAACCCCTGTATATTCTAGTTTCAGTTGGCTGTCGTCCATTTGGTGTGTTCGTATGCAGCTTTTTGTTCCAGACGGAACATGACACAGCCGACGCGTGGCAATAAACAACACAATCAGTTTTCATCAATGCTAGTTTTTTGATGTCTGCTAGCTGTGTCCCTGGCTTTAGAGGAAGTGTCCTGTAAATGTCAAAATTCAGTGCTGCCCTTTGGGGTCCAATAGAGCATAAAATACAATTGTACACTGGCCTTTAGTTCAAACTACAAAGAGGAACGCAAGTCGAGATTTAGTTATTCCTCTTTACTGCAAGTTATATGCAAAAATGTGAGTTAATACAACTAAATATGTCACATAGAATTTATTATAATAATTACTTATACATAATTATTTAAATTAAATGTTGAAATCTGCTATCTAACAAGTTAAATTGTGAAAGAGCTTAAGAGAGTTCCCTCCATTTCCTCAATTAAAAGTGAAAAGCTGAGTTTTGTACTGTGCCCTAGAATTTATTGGTGCTAAACGCGGAACATATTGGTAAAATATCTGTTCCCATATTGTGTGTGTGTGTGTGTGTGTGTGTGTGTGTGTGTGTGTGTGTGTGTGTGGACTGCCTTTCAGCTGTAACAATCCTTGAGTGATGACTTCATTAGCGCTATTGTTACCGCTGTCAGCTTGACTGGAAATGCGCTTTTACTGTCATTTGAATCACAATATGGAGCAGTAGCCCTGGGTTGCAGTTTATAATTTATTGGTTTAATTCAAGTGTTCAACTGTCTTATGTCTTTCGTGATGTGTTATGTAATACAACAGGCTGCTGTAGTGAACTGGCTTCCACTTTATTGCTTCTTTATTTGATCCCAAGGACTGCAGCTCTGAGTATCAGCCTTGAATTCGTCTTTCTTTTGCCGCCTGTTGGCCTTGTGGCAATGGGGTGCATACAAGTCATGGCCGTAATCAGCAGATGCCCATAATTTACTCCTTCTCATTGCTACAATTACCCTTTTGCTGTTCTTCAAATTACACAAACAGTATAAAGCCGCCTGCAACGATTGTGATTAATTAGTCTGGGATTTGCTGACAGTTGGAGGAGAAAAATGTGACAAAGTCTTGTTCTGCACAGTTCCTTGCACTCCCTAGGAAACTTATCAATTGAATGATGCTAATTAAAGCATTTGTGGTTACGCTGTCGTGATTAATTAGTTGCTTCTGTACACCCTATTGCAATGCGCAGAAGCAATTTTGACTTGTCATTATTTTATATTTATTTTATTTGCCGGTCTGTGCTGCTCCTAATTGTGTGTCTTTCCATGTCTAGGTGAAGCAGATTATGGAGGAGGCGGTGACCAAGAAGTTTGTCCATGAAGACAGCAGCCACATTATCGCACTTTGCAGTGAGTACAGGCTGATGATGATTTTAGGCCTTGCAAATAAACAGTAGATGCTAGGCTTCCTGTGGCACATTAAATGTGAATAATTGGGGTAATTTCTGTGGATTTTGCTTTGAAATTTAAAGTATCATTTTCCTTTAGGCAAAAATGTACTATTTTTAAGAATTAAAGGAAAATAATATATATAAATATTTGAAGAGTTCAGATTTAAGGGCTACTGAAGATGTATCTGTGTCCAGTAGGGGGAAGTCGAGGAGGAGGATGTGTCTGTGTCCAATAGAGGGGGGAGTCGAGGAGGAGGATGTGTCTGTGTCCAATACTTTACAGAGGCTAGGAAAATAAAAAAAATGGGGGGGGGGGGGCTGATCTGTCCAAAAGAGTCTGGCTGCAGACATGATGCAGTCTCAGACTGGTGCAATCTCAGCCGCACATGTGCATTCAGAGTGATGCAATCTCAGCTGCTCATGCGCATTTGAACACGTGTATTCTCGTGCATGTGCACGTTGCGGCGGGTCAAAGACGGAAATATAACCAAAATACGGTTTACAAACTAAAGGTACGACAAAAGAAATACCTATGTATTTATACACATAATTATGTCACGAGGTAGCCTGTAAACTCCTATTATAAAAAGATTTGGGTCGCGGCCAGGATTTTATTTAAAATAATAGCTGACAGGCATTTCTAATATTGTCTTAATAACGTCATTACTTCACACGTCTAAAATGTGTTTATACTGGCAAAATGCATGACGTATTAATGTTAATGCACTACTAAATAAAACATTTCTAAATAACACAATTTCTACTACATAAAAAATATTTATATAGACACGTTATAGCGCTTTACCATTCAGTAGTACAGTAATATGCCATTTATATTACAGTATTTAAAACTTTTATGTTAACACATGCTACAGCTTGAAAATATTTTAGTTGACTTAGGTTTATTAACTACATCGAAATGGAAAGAAACACCCATTTATATTTCTTCATCGCAAAATAAACAGACATGTAAAACTTTATGACTTATGATTGAATTAATAAGGACCTGTTTATATTCCTTTATTGCAGAAAGAAAAACACAATAAATGTATTTCATTCATTCATTTTCTTTTCGGCTTAGTCCCTTTATTAATCTGGGGTCACCACAGTGGAATGAACCGCCAACTTATGCAGCATATGTTTTACGCAGCAGATGCCCTTCCAGCTGCAACCCATCACTGGGAAACATCCATACACACTCATACACTACACTCGTACGCTTACCCAATTCACCTGTACCGCATGTCTTTGGACTGTGGGGTAAACCGGAGCACCCGGAGGAACATGGGGAGAACATGCAAACTCCACACAGAAACACCAACTGACCCAGCCGAGGCTCGAACCAGCGACCTTCTTGCTGTGAGACGACAGCACTACCTACTGCGCCATAAATGTATTTAAAACTTTCAAATAAAGAGTTATATTTATAATGATTTCTAATCACAGTGCAGTGGATAGCACGTTCGCCTCACAGCAAGAAGGTCGCTGGTTCAAGCCCCGGCTGGGTCAGTTGGCGTTTCTGTGTAGATTTTGCATGTTCTCCCCGTGTTGGCGTGGGTTTCCTCCAGGTGCTTCGGTTTCCCCCACAAGTCCAAAGACATGATATAGGTGAATTGGGTAAGCTAAATTGTCCGTAGAGTACAAGTGTATGTGTGTGTGTGAATGAGTGTGTATGGATGTTTCCCAGTGA
>CAIGQZ010000379.1:4733891-4766391 GCA_903798205.1 Danio tinwini
ATATATATATATATATATATATATATATGAATGTAAATAATATATAATACTGATTGTGGAGTAATGTAAACATGTAATCAATGTGTAGTAGTTCTTAAGTTTGTGCTTATTGTGCAAAAAAAGTGCCTAGTGCAATTGGCTTTTGTACAAACAACAGTATAATGGCCGCAGCAGATTGAGTGCAATTGTATGCATTAATAGTGCAAACTGGGATGGAGAGTAAAGTGTGCTACTGAGCAAAGAATGAAACTATTTGTGTCCACTGGTTATGCGTTAAAAAGTCTGATAGCTGCTAAGAAAAAAAAGAGTTCTTGAGTCTGGCAGTCAGAGTTCTTGAGTCTGGCAGTTTAAATAAAGATAAATAAATAAAATAAATAAAATTGTCTAAATGAAGTTCTTAGCAATGCATATTAGTAGTCAAAATGTACGTTTTGATATATTTACAATGAAAAATGTACTAAATATTTTCATAGAACATGATCTGTACTTAGTATTCAATTTGTTTTAGCCATAAAAGATAAATCGATAACTTTGACCCCTACAATTTTTTGGGGGGCCTGTTGCTAAATAAACCCATACAATTTAAGACCAAGGTCACATATACAGTACAAAATGTGAAGTGGTAGTTTTTCAATTCTTTGGTGCTCTTCCTGGAAAGATAATGTATATGTAGTATCTACAGTATAATCTAATGATTTTGCATTCCTATAAAACATTGTGTATGGCTGCATCCGAAATCGCCTACTACTTAGTAGGTACTGCGTTTGAATTTAAATGTACTACTCGACTGTTAGAAAACTATGTCCCATACGGTTTGAATGGAACTCGGAAATACTACACCCACAATTTTGTCATGATCACGTAAACCTACCGGCATCAGGTTGCATCGCTTCACTCCTATTCATGAATTATCTAGTCGGGGCATCATGGGATAGCATAGCATGCATCGGATGCGCACTTCAGAATCTTACCAGAAGTAGTCGGTCATCCTGGTACTTCTCGCATACTGTTTTTCAAATTCTCGGCTCGCTTACTGTTTTTAGCGTACTATATAGTATGGAAGTATGGTATTTCTGACGCAGCCTGTGTCATCACATTTTCTTTTTGGACCAGTTTCTTTGTTTATGTTTTACAAATACCATTTCTGCTATTTGTACATTTAGAATTTGTTCAAACTTGGCAGGTTTGTTTTGATTTAAGTTGACATGTACACATATAGACACATGCACATAATATACACTGGGATTAACATGCTTTTTTTCCACAAAAATGAGTTTAAAATAATCGACAAGGCACCTGTAAAACTGCAGAGGGCCACGCGTTTTAAAGAGTTCAATTACCCTTTACTGCAGTGAAAAGAAAAAAAATATTTTGATGGTGATGAAAAAGCAGTGGCTAATTATTATACTTCAATAACAAAAGGGCTAAGTAAACGAAACATGTTCCATTATTAAGGTTTCAAACAGTATTTCATATGAGTGTATCCGTGGCAACTGGGTATTCAAAATGATCTCATACTCGAGAAGAGAGAGCGATTTAGATTTAATGCACAATGCTTTTCATATTTTCTTACATGCTGATAATGTCATAATGGTTAAACATCGGCTGACACATGACTAGCCTTGCTTTCCTCTTTGGCAGTCAGTCCTGTATTTCCACATATGTGGTTGTGGGCATCATTTAGGGCACCACAGATGCTGCAGATTCCACTAATTACAGTCTATCTCCATGACAACACAGTTTCTATACAGGGATTCGGCCATGTCAGAGGCTATTACGCACAAATTTGCTGAAACAAACACACACTGTTATGTAACCCCCCTCGGTCTGTGGTCGTCTTTAGGGTTATTTCTGAAGACAGTGTGCGGTGGCCTGAAGTGACAAGTGAAGGTGGCCACAGCAGGCAAATCGGACCTGATCACCATCAATACTTGTAGTAACAGTGCATCCTGGAATATCTTCATGCACCATAACAAAGTCATTTTCAAATGCCTTTAAAGGTGCCATATACTGTACTGCAATGATTTAATAACTTAAATTGTTCTCCAATATCTACATAGTAGGTATGTTGCTTAGGTAAGCTCAAATCTCCAGAAACAGTTTTATATGCTCATTTACTACCCCAGAAAATGCACCTAGAAAGTCTTTATTGACCATATTTGGAACAGTCGTGAATAATAATGAGCTCTGCATTGACATGCAGCCTCTCTCTTTCTCTCTTTCTTATGCCTCTGCAGGGTAACAGAATTTATTTATTATAAAATCCATGTATCCACATTCTGTTGTTTAGCTGCCAGACTTCTAATGACTTGGCTGCTCATGCAAGTTCAGCTAACGCAGAACGTGACCTAAAGTACATGAAAATGTTGAGTGTGTGCTAATGAATAGACATGTAATGTGTATCATGCAGCAGTTTGTATTGTGTTCAAATAGGCCTGCTTTTATTGTTTTCACACTCTGAATTTACATGAGAATGAGAAAACAATGGTGTCTGAGGCTCATGATAGGCTTATTATGCAACTATACCCATACAGATTTTTTTTTATAGGGCACCTATGACCAGTGTGTACAGAATTAACAACACAGCACAAGTGCAAAATGATTGAAGAAACAAGTTACATGTACAAAATAATGGTACAAATACTAATAAACTCAGCTTTATCCACAATATTCGGTAACACTTTAGTTTAGGTCACAATTCACAGTATTACCAAAACCTTTAACTAACACTACTAGCTTAATAAACTACTGATTAGCTGTTTATTATTAGTAAGGTAGAAGCTGGGTTTACTGTATGTTTTGGGTATATAGGATTAGGTGTGTAAAATAAGATCATACTTTATAACTACTAACGAACAGTTAATATTTTAATAATAGGCATGCAATTATTGTTATTATTTCTTTTATTTAGCAAGGAGATCACATTAAGACAGTACTAGCTCTTCTTCCAGTGAGACCTGGTTAAGACGGCAGGCAGCACATAAAGTTTCACATAAAAAGCACAAAAAACAATACCACAAAATTATAAAATCACCATTCGTAAAAAGGTCAGATCATAAAAAGCAATTACAAGTATCCTTTTTAAGACGTACAGAAAATGTTTAAATATACTCAGAGTCAAAAGTGTGTCAAGATTAATCTGGTTTTACAGGTCATTCCAAGTCCTAGGAGCATAAAAGGAAAAAGCACGTTTGCCAAGTTCTGACAATACCCTTGGGACTGTTAAACGAATACAGGAACCAGATCTAGTGTGTTGGTTATTTATGTAAAATGTTAGCAAATTAGAAAGATAGGATGGTAGTTTATCTAAGAGAGCCTTTAAAGTAAATAAGTACAAATGTAATTTTCTCATACAAATTACAGCGATGCATCCGTGAGAATGCGCCTGTGACAAAGCATATTGCTGCATGATAAACAGAATCTAGTTTTTGAAGTAGAGTAGCGGCTGCATGCATATATATATGATCACCATAATCAATTATAAACAAAAATGTACTCTCTACTAATTTCTTACGGGCCTTATAAGGAAAACAAATTTTGACCGGTATAACAAAACCTAATTTTGGCCTAAGCTTTTTTAATAACTTGTTAATGTGTATATCAAAGGTTAATCTCTCATCAATCCAAATACCTAGATATTTATAATAACCTAGTAGAGAATGACATGAATTGTGACGTAAACTACAGTGTTACCAAATAAATAAAATAAATAAATAAATAATAATAAATAAAAAAAATCCACCAGAATTTGCTGAAACCTTTATTTCAGTATGTTGATGTACTTCCAACTGATACTGAATATTAAGTAGGGGCGGGGCTTTCTTTTTGCACCTCATTCCCTTGTAGAAATCTAATGGTAAGAAGGGCATGGTTAAGAATATTGGGTAACACTTTAGTTTAGGTCACAATTTATGTCATTACAAACTGGTTTATTACATGCCTATTATTAAAAAACTGTTCATTAGTAGTTATAAAGTGTGATCTTAATTTACACACCTAATCCTATACCCAAAACATACAGTAAACCTAACTTACCTTATTATTACTATTACTATTATTATTATTACTATTAATAAACAGCTAATTTGTAGTTTATTAAGCTAGTAGTGTTAGTTAATGGTTTGTTAATACAGTGAATTGTGACCTAAACTTAAGTGTTACCTTTCATTTTTGTATATACAGTTAAAGTCAGAAGCTGTATATTTTCCCCCCTAATTTCTGTTAAACAGAAAGATTTTTTTCAACACATTTTCTAGACATAATAGTTTTAGTAACTATTTTCTAATAACTGATTTATTTTATCTTTGCCATGTTGACATTACATATTATTTTACTAGATATTTTTCAAGATACTAGTAATCAGCTTAAAGCAATTTAAAAGCTTAATTAGGTTAATTAGGCAAGTAAGGGTAATTAGGTAATTAATCATTGTATGTGGTTTGTTTGGAAGACAGTAAAAAAAATATTGTTTAAGGAAGCTAATAATATTGACCTTAAAATGGTTTAAAAAAATGACTGCTTTAACTGCTTTTATCCTAGCCGAAATAAAACAAATAAGACTTTCCCCTAGAGAAATAAATATTACAGGAAATTCTGTAAAAATTTACTTGCTCTATTAAACATCATTTGGGAAATATTTGAAAAAGAAAAAAAATTCACAGGAGGGCGAATAAGTTGAACTTCAACTGTATATATCCAAAAGAAATGTCCACAATCGCTGCATCAATCCCTGCCAGGGAGCTGAGAATCTCACATGCCCCCTGGCCGCTCAGGCTCTGATGCTGTCTGCAGGGGACAGTGCTCTGGGGGCCCAGGTGGCATCTGACCTTCACAGCTTGAACTCCACTGAGGTTGTAGAGCTCGCTCTGCTCATGAGGACAGGGCCGTCATCACATACCCATCGATTTCATCAGCCTGGAGGCTGAGAGCACTGAGAGGCTCTTCATGTTATATGACATGGATGCACCAGAGCTGTCCGCTGGGGCTGATGGGAAGACCTGTCTCAGGTGACTCTAACAGAGGTGTTTTTGTTGTTGATTACTGGCAGTCTAAATGGAATGTTATTTATGTCTTGCCATTGGTGGTTTGTGGCTGGTTTTCACCAGGGGATGTTTAGTCGTGATCAGAGCACCTGTTGGAATAATGTGTGTGTACGTGCGTGTGCGTGCGTATATGTGTGTGACTGTATGAAAGTAAGGAGACATGATTAGATTAATGGGCTTTTCAAATGAACAATTGAGTCTGTCTGCCTGCTTAGTAGAGGTGTGAACCTACACTGCTCTCACCGTTCGGTTCGGTTACGATTATCATGTCATCGATTCAGTTCAATTCGATGTCTCAGTGCATCATGGTGTATTGACGATGCTTTCCATAAACAATTTGATATTTTGCTTACCAACACACAAATTCTTATTAAAATAAATACTTTATTAAAATGAATACTTTATACGTATATTTATATATTATTTGTAATACAATTTTGTTTTTATTACAAGCAGTCAGATATATGAACCTTAGCTTTAATTTTACCTGCTCAAATAAAACACTCTTTTTGAATGTATGAAATAAAACTAAAGTACATGCACTGGACAACATGAGCATTTCTAGCAAAGAAAGTGCCAAAGAAAGACTTTCCAGCAAACACACACGCAGTGAAATTGTGCACAGTTTCTGCGTTTTTAAGTAGTTGAATCACTTTTTAATACTCACCATACACTCTCAGAAATAAAGGTACACAAGCTGTCACTGGGTGGTACCTTTTCAAAAGGTACAAATTTGTACTTAAAGGGTCCATATTGGTACCTCAAAAGTATATATTAGTACCTACAAATTTTAAGAGGAACATTTTTGTACTTTTTAGGTACTAATATGTACCCTTGAGGTATTAATATGGACCTTGTAGGTACAAATTTGTACCTTTTGAAAAGGTACCACCCCAGTGACAGCTCGCGTGCCTTTAGTTCTGAGAGTGTAGTAAGCTACCGCGGCATAGTGCATGTGAGATAAATAACGTCAGTACATAATAACCGGTTATGATTATAACTGAAATAATACCGAATTGTCCGTGTCTGCATTGCGGTGCACTGAAGAACCAATTAATTTTGACACACCTACTACCTATTTACTTACACACTTACTTATTTTCCCACTTACTTATTTACCTACTTACTCACTCACTTACTTACATACCTACTTACTTTCTTACACACTTACCTGCTTAGCCACTAATTATAAACAATACGTGTACAGCATTTACTAATGCATTGTTAACATCTAAATTCATGCTTGTTATCATTAGTTCCCCTTCGGGAGGGGAACTTCAATGCCATGTGGAAAAAATTCCACTATGGGGATTTTGTTCAGAAAGCCAATCATCTAAAAGAGTATATGAGTAAAAAGGCCAATGAAATGCCAATGAGTTGGCAGCTTCAGCTTGCGCAGCTGACGCTCGTGGCAAACAATTTGCTATAAGAGCATAGTGCGAATTTTTCACTTTAGAGACTTCAACAGCCTTCTAAAAGAGTCGATGAGGGTTCCTCCAGCTGAGTTTCAGACAGAGAGTGAACGAGAGTGATCTCCCGGTCCAGAGTGTGTGACACGCAGCGGCAGATGGTCGAGCTGGGTTTCTCCCTTACCTGGCGTCCTTTGGGTCCGATCCTCCAGAGCGGTATGTATTGTTGCAAATTTCCTAAAAGAGCAACACGGTCGTGCAGCGCGTCTTTTTCAAGTTTTCTTGGTTTCCTGTCCTTGGATGATGGGCACGAGCATGCTGCGTTTCATGTCTGGGGGTCCAGCATGTTAATGTGGTGCTCGCAGGCAGTGCATGCAATCACTGCGGTGGCATGTCTGTTGCGCAGTTAAGATCGTGGTTCGCTCTTGCAAAAGAGCCACCCACTCCAGTTGTCCCCGCTCTGTGGTTGGGCACTCGGGCAGATCTGAGGGTCACAGTGGGAGTAAGTCTGCCGCCCTCTGGCTTGCGGACCTCTCGCTCCTCCACACGCTCCAGCCAAGCTTTGCATGAGAAAAGCCCTCGAATAGCCGCCCTCTCACTTGATGAC
Source organism: Danio tinwini (assembly GCA_903798205.1). Taxonomy (NCBI): domain Eukaryota; kingdom Metazoa; phylum Chordata; class Actinopteri; order Cypriniformes; family Danionidae; genus Danio; species Danio tinwini. The sequence continues at coordinate 4,740,950 of CAIGQZ010000379.1, forward strand.
ACCGATGCTCAGATGTCCACCACTGCATTGGAGAATGGGCTGTCATGATCTGATGAAGGATTCCCCTCCATCCGCTCCCTCCCCTCAGGAGCGAGCGCGGCGTCGGATCTAGAAACAGACATGATAACCGTGCTTTCCCGGCTTCTGCTGCGGGCCTGGAGATGGTTTATCCCCCAGCCCCGTAGCCGGACTGACTAGATAGGTGTATGTGGATGACTAAAAAGGCAAGACCTTCCAGCCTCCTATCCCTTTCTTCCTGGAAGATTTGCTCTTTCCCCGGTGGGGGGCCGGGCTCCTCAGAGAGAGAGCATTTTCCCTTCCCTGGATGTGACAGCCCGAATACTGCCAGTCTGGGACGCGATAAAAGGCTTTCCAGCTCGGAGTATCATTGCACTTCGCCAGTGGCTCACGAGCTCTGAGAGGACGGTCTCCTTTCTCTCACACCTCCAGCCCTCTCCTCCGGAGTCTGGGTGCAAGGTGAGAGTGAGTCTCTCGCCTCCAGCTCTTCCGCGGGACCCCAGCGCTCCCTGGATCGGCACTCCCACTCCGCGCTGCCCCACTGCTGGTATGTCAGTGATTGTAGTGAAGCAGCCTTTAGCGAGGGCTCTGCCTGCCTGGTTAGCACGGGCCAGCCCTTCGCGGTGGCTCATACACACAATCAGACTCGGCTACGCAATTCAATTCGTGAAACGGCCTCCCAAGTTTACGGGGATGTTTCTCACCAGGGTCAGCCCTGTGCCCACCCGTGTCTTGCGAGAGGATGCAATCTAACCGATTCCTCCAGCCAAGATGGAAAGCGGGTTTACAGCCTGTACTTCATCGTACCCAAAAGAGCGGTGGGCTATGTCAAATCCTAGATCTGCGCGTTTTGAACCGATGTCTGCACAAGCTACTGTTCAAAACGCTTATGCAGAAGCGCATCCTCCGGTGCGTTCGTCCTCGGGATATGTCTGCAGCAATAGACCTAATGAATGCGTACTTCATGTCTCCATACGTCACTGTCAGTTTGTTGCGGTCTGGGTTAAGGTCGAGCCTGGCAGTACAAGTCCTCCCCTTTGCTATCTGTCTCCATGGGTCTTCACCAAATTTGCAGAGGGTGCCCTAGCGCCCCTTCGGCTTGCGGGCATCCACATTCTCAATTATTTCGGCAACTGGCTGATTTTTAGCCCACCATCGGGATCAATTGATTATGCACAGGGACAAGGTGCTCCAGCACCTATTGGGGTTTCAGGTCAACCAAGAAAAGAGCAAACTCGTCCCCGGGCAGAGGGTTGGAGCTGGACTCGGTCACCATGATAGTGCGCCCCTCCAGAGAGCGCGCTCAGCTAATGCTGAACTGTCTGAGAGAGTTTGACAGCAAAATAGTGGTCCCACTGAAATCTTTTCAGAGACTCCTGGGGCATATGGCATCCGCAGCCGCTGTCACGTTGCTCGGATTACTCCATATGAGACCACTACAGCATTGGCTTCACGATCGAGTCCCCAGACGCGCATGGCACGTGGGCACACACCGAGTAACTGTCACTGCGCTGTATTGCTGCACCCTCATCCCCTGGAATGACCCCTCGTTCCTACAGGCCGGAGTGCCTCTAGAACAGGCGTTCAGTCATGTTGTTGTTTCAACAGATGCTTCCAGCATGGGCTGGGGGGCCGTGAATGCAGCCACGGGCCTGTGTAAAGGAACCCAGTTGCATTGGCATATAAATCGCCTAGAGCTTTTGGCAGTGTACCTCGCTCTCCGCTGTTTTTTAACAGTGCTGGAGCAACAACACGTCGGCAGTATCGTATATCAACCGTATGGGGGGTATCCGCTCTCACCACATGTCTCAGCTCACTCGCCGTCAGCTCCTCTGGAGTCATACGTGGCTGAAATCGCTGCGTGCCATTCACATTCCAGACGAGCTCAACCATGCAGCCGACAAGCTCTCATGGCAGCCCTTACGTCCAGAAGAATGGAGACTCCTACCTGAGTTGATTCAGCTGTTTACTTCCCCCGAGAACGCTCATTGGCAGTGTTTTTTTTTCCCTGATCGAGGGCTCTCTCTGCCCGAATACACTGGCTCACAGCTGGCCTCGGGGCATGCGCAAATATGCGTTTCCCCCAGTGAGCCTGCTCGCGCAGTTACTGTGCAAGGTCACGGAGGATGAGGAACAGGTCTTGCTAGTTGCGCCTCTCTGGCCCAACCGGACTTGGATTTAAGAACTCTGACATCCACTTCGAGCACACTCCAGTCGGAGCATCGCATCTTCTTGGGCGCGTGCACACGGCGCCTCTCTAACAGACATCTGCAGAGCTTAACACATTTGCAAGATTTTACAATCTGCGAGTTAAGCCGGTTTCCTCAAGGGTATTAGGTAACCCTTGGTAATTAAGAAAACAACTCGGTGAAGGTGTTGAAATACACTTGCTGCGCCATTCTCCCTAACACGGAGATACATGCGTTTATTCAATCTGTCAGTAAAGTTCCCCACTTGGCGAACCCTGCAGAGATTCCTCTGAGGCCCCCAGCATCTGACTCAGTGGAGGATGCTGGCCCGCTACTATGGCGGACTTGTGTCTTCCCTCACCGCTAACCATCTTATATTGATATGCGTACTCCCCCTTCTCAGGGCTAGTCCATATGCTCTCTTGCCACCAGTCTCCCCACTTGGGTAGCAGATGGCCACCGCAGCGTCCTCCCTATCGGCACTGCACGTTTTCCCAACGTACTGTCGTATTAAATTCCTAGAATTTATTCTAGACGCATTTACGGCTCCCAAAAATATATCTAAATCTGTAAATTTTCTGCTAAAGTGGGATAAGTAAGGGCCAGGGAACACGTTGGAAGACCGCGCCTCTGGTGATGCAGCTTATGCTTTCTCTTACCTGGCAAACCTCTCATCGGGGGCGAAGATAAGGTTCAATCATTATGGCGTTTTCCACACATTTTTTCCACATAGCATTGAAGTTCCCCTCCCAAAGGGGAACACTCCGGTTACTAAGGTAACCCTCGTTCTCCGAGGGTGGGAACGGAAATGCTATGTTCCTTCGCCATAATGATTGCCCCTTAGCTGTTGAGGTAAAAGTCTCTTCAGCTAAAAAATGATGCTTTGGCTTTGCTCGCACTGTGCTCTTGTAGCAAATTGATTGCAATGAGCATCAGCTGCGCAAGCTGAAGCTGCCGACTCATTGGCATTTCATTGGCCCGTTTACATACTCTTTCAGATGATTGGCTTTCTGAACGAAATCCCTATAGTGGAGGTTTTTCCACATAGCATTTCCGTTCCGTCACTGTTACGGATAAATCTGTGGCTTGTTTCATGTTATTTAAATATGTCTATGTAAAGACATGGGTAACCACTTTTAGAACTGAATGCAAACACTGAACAAAATACACATCCCTTTACCAATCATATTTACTCATGATACTAATCACTTATCTATTTACATGCAATCAGGCTGTGCAATATTCTGGCTTCATCGTCTCTTCTGTAGCAGTATTGTTACTCTAAAATGTTCCACTGTTTTTCTAAAATCCTCCTCAAATCCCATGATCTCCAGCTGTCAGACAAACACGACTTCTGATGCTCCTCAGCATGCTTTAAGATGTTAATCTATGGCTGGATCGTCTTCTCTCAGCGTCTCTGGACTAGTTAAAGTTTGTTTCCATTAATTAGAGCCGAATGTTGCAGAGGTAATGCGTAGGAGTGACTCCCCGATGGGAGAAACGCTTTTTTGGGGAATGAGAAGCATTAGCACATGTCCATTTCCTGCAGAGCATTGAAACCAAAGTGCACAAAATTCTCCTTGTCTTATGTTTAAGAATGCAAAGATATAAAGTGTTGAAGTATCATGTTGAACTCTTTTTTTCCACCTTATTCATTCATTTCATAGGAATGCTCTAAATATTGATCTAATATGTTTTAAATTACATTTTTGGAGGACTTTTGGATATATTTCCATTTCAAAGGCTTGATGGCTCAGTAATAGTTAACAAATGCTAGACATGTAAAGAGCAGACGTTTTGGTCATTTCTGCCAATATAGACACCCAATATGTGACCCATCAAAATTTCCACTGTGTTTATTTGTGAATAAACAGAGCTTTGAATAATATATTGAGGAAAAGAGAAGGGCCTCTGGAGGACAGATGTGAGTTTGTTGTTATGGAGGCGAACATGCAATGTCACTGAATAATGTAGTGAAAGGAAGTGTGTTATAATGCAACCGTGTGGAGTGCTTCATTGACTTGTCTGGCATAAAAAATGATAAACTACGTGGTTTTAATTTAGAAGTATATAAACAATATCAAATTTATTTATTTATTTATTATTATTTTTTATTTCTGTATGGCACTTCTATTGTGTTATTATTCATTCATTTATTCATTCATTTTCTTTTCAGCTTAGTACCTTTATTTATCTGGGGTCGCCACAGCGGAATGAACCGCCAACCTATCCAGCATATGTTTTACACAGTGGATGCCTTCCAGCTGCAACCCATGACTGGGAAACATCCATACTTACTCATTCACACCCATACACTATGGCCAATTTAGCTCACCCAATTCACCTATACCACATTTTTTTGGACTTGAGGGGGAAAGCTGAGTACCTGGAGGATATCCATGCGAACACAGGGAGAACATGCAAACTCCACACAGAAATGCCAACTGACCCAGCCGAGCTTCTTGCTGTGAGGCGATTGTGCTACCCACTGCGCCACCGTGCTGCCTGTTATTATTTTTATTAGTAGTAGTGGTAGTATTTTTATTATTATTGTTATTATTAGTAACTACAAGAAAGTTTTGATGTTTACCTGTCAGCAAATAAACACGAAAAAGGTACAACTCAAATAAAATGTTTAATTGTAGACACTTAAGCAAAAAACTATAAAAATCACATTCAGTTTTTGCAATGTACATAGAAATGTATATTATATGTTATTTATAACTGGAACTTTGTTTAAATTGTACTTCAATAATTTTGCTCATGAATATGCATTAATGAAAAATAAAATATCTAAACATTAAATACAATTCAAATGAAAACTATATAGAAATTTAGGAAACAAAATACATTTACTAAAACAAAATGGGAAATTGGAAAACACAACAAAATACTAAATAATAAATCACCACTAAAATAGCACAGCAGTGTATTTAGGTTTGTTAAATAAAATACAGTTCATTTCAAAAATTATCATTTTGGCTCTTTGGCTTATGACTTGCTGGAAATTTTATTATTGTTCAAGAAAAACTAAGGCTGCGTGATATGGCAAAAATGCAATCTCAATAATTATTTTCCATATTGAACAACAAAGACATATATTTCAATATAAGTTGTTAATGCTTCCAGATTTAAAAGGGTATCCCAACAATGACTGAAGCCACAAAAATTAGAGGGTCCATTAAATGGCATAACATATTTTCAGGCAATAAATTTTCAGTGGCTAAACATTTAGTATAGGGCTGCACAATTAATCAAAAAAAAGATCGCAATCTCGACTCAACCCTCCACGCGATCTTAATCCTGCATCTCTGAAATTTAGCCAATTATATTTGTTGCTCAGCAACATGGACACCTCCAAATGGTGTTGAAAGAGTCACATATTGTATTTCTAAGGTATAATTCACCCAAAAATGTAATTTCTGTCTTAATGTAATGATGTATTCGCAGCAGCGAAATCACACTTAAGCTGACACACTGTTTTTTACTACCAAGACGACACGTGTGTGTCCACGAATGAGGTTTACTTTAGTGAACAGAATCTGCAAAGACAGTGAATGGGGTATATGCACACAAACTTTTAATTTCAGTCAGCCAGCCCCAGGGCTTCCAGTTATTTGTCGTCCCATACAAAATCGCTGCGTTTAAGATCTTATTTCTTTAAAAAAACAGCGATCTTCACAGCCTGACTGAGATACCATATAAAGTGGGTATCAGACCAAACAAGAAGCCCTGCATTAAATTCAAATTTTCTGTGACATGTCTTTAAAATATGTAAATTAATTTACCCCAGTATTTTCAATATAGTTTCTGCTCTAGCCTGCAGCTAATGACAGCGCCTGTGTTTTCACGTTTTTTTGTCTCTTTTTACGCTTTAACAACCAAATGGATGCTGAAGTCTATTTAACTGAATACATTTGATTTGCATTAAAAGATTGGTGCTGTAAAAGGAACCAAAAAAATTGTTTATCATTGGTTGAAAAACACTAGCTCTGCATATAGCCCAGTGGTCACCAAACTTGTTCCTGGAGGGCCGGTGTCCTTCAGATTTTAGCTCCAACCCTAATCAAACACACCTGAACAAGCTAATCAAGGTCTTACTAGGTATACTTGAAACACTCAGGCAGGTGTGTTAAAGCAAGTTGGAGCTAAACCCAGCAGGGACACCGGCCCTCCAGGACCGTGATTAGTGACCCCTGATATAGCCCATTACAGGTAATAAAGTTGTAAATAATGTTCAGTTTGTTGCACAGATCGATCGTTTAGGGGATGCGTGAAAAATGTGATTTGCATGTATTTTTTTTTCTCAAAGTAACGGCAGCCATGACATGAACCGCACTCAGCAATAAAAGTGAAACCAAAAGCACACACATCATTTAAATGATCGTATCGCATTTTAGAGTTATGATTACAACAAGCATTTGATATGTTTTTTTCTTTTATAGTAAACACAAAGTACAAAAAAATGAATAAAAAGTGACATTTTAATTAATAAAGATAAAAAATAAATGTTTATCGGTACTCTAGCCTATATAACATTGAATATAATGCAAGAGGAAATCTAATAATGACAAATGTCTCATTTTATCAATGGAAAAAATGGTCTTATAATGTTGTCAAATGCCAAGCTTATGTCTCAAACATAATTATTTAACTTCACAATTATTAATAGTTGTATTCTGATTTAACAACCAGGATATATTTTGAGTCTATTAAAGTCCACCGTTCCAAGTCTATACAAAATTTAGCATTTTAACCAACAGTAGACCTACATAAGACCTAATATTATAATTGTTGTTTTACCATACAGTATGTTTGAGAAATAATAATAGCAGACTCATATTATTTTTTAATTTACATCTACAGAATCGTGAGAAAATTGTGATCTTGATTTTAAGCAAAAAAAAAAATCTTGATTCTTATTTTAGCTAGAATCATGCAGCCCTAATTCATTTATTTATTTTCTTTTTGGCTTAGTCCCTTTATTAAACTGGGGTCGCCACAGCGGAATGAACCACCAACTTATCCAGCATTTGGGCAGCAAATCTTATCCAGCAACCCATCTCTGGGAAACATCCATGCACACTCATTCACACCCATACACTACGGAAAATTTAGCTTACCCAATTCACCTATAGCGCATGTCTTTGGACTGTGAGGGAAACCGGAGCACATAGAGGAAACCCATGCGAACATGGGGAGAACATGCAAACTCCACACAGAAACGCCAACTGACCCAGCCAAGGCTCAAACCAGCGACCTCCTTGCTGTGAGGCGACAGCACTACCTACTGCGCCACTGCGTCGCCCAGCCCTAATTCAGTACATCTCTAATATCAACACACTTTTAGAATCCCATTGTTGCACATTTCTGCTGTATGACTGGCTTTTAGATCAATATAGAGTACAACACTCCAGAGCTTATCATTGTTATTGACATCAATTGTATGCCGATCCGATACAATATCATTTATCGGCCAAGCTCTAAGAAAAACCAACACATTACTAATCTTAGTTAAATATCATTACACTGATGCCAAAAAAACCTTTCTCATCGTTACTGTTGCCTACTGTTGTTTTTGTTTATTGATAATGTTCACGACACATTTCTCTCCGTGAATGTTCTCTCCGTGCGTCTCTGTGGGTGTTTCTGTCAGCTGAATGCCAGCATTGTCATGTTTTGGCATCTCTGTAACAGGTGTTTTCTGACCGTTCTGCTGTTCTCTGTTAACTGTCAGCAGCTGTGGATGATTGAAGCCTCGTAGAGCTCAGAAAAAGAAACTGTTAATGAAGTAAACTCTTGCTTTCACGCAGTGGATGGAGAAAAGTGTGAACAGATTGATTTCTCTCTTTGTCCAGAGAGATTAGATAAAACAAAAGCTTCTGATCACCTCTGTATGTCTTAAAGACAGGATAGCAGGTTTGATGAACCGTCACAATTAATCAATATTTAATCAACGGTTGTGAAAGGAAGACCTGCAAGGCACATTTAAAAATGATCCATGTCCGATTGGCATGGTAACGTATGGATCAATAATTATTTATTGTGAATAAAATGTAATTTATGCAACAACGGCAAACAAAAAAATGTTGGAACCACTGTCTAAACCTTGAGTGACTTTGAGTGAAAAGTTGGTTTTAGAAGTTTAATTTTATTTAATACATTCATATGTTCATTATTATAGTTTGTCTACCTTTATTATTTTAGTGCTGTTGGTCATGTTTGTGCAAAACATAGACATCAGTAATCGAATTATTTGCCTTAATCTGAATGAGACAATAATATGATTAAGGTGTTTACATGAGTTGCGTTTTTGCATGTTCCTTTCATGATCCTGTTTTATATGTTATAGTACATAAATCAATTCACGTCATTGATATCCATCTTTCCTCTGGAGTTTCCTGTCAATTTGAGTGTTACATTTTTAATTCTTTGACTTTAGTTAAATTTCGGCACTTTCACTTTCATTCAGGAACATTTCATTAATGCCCTGTGGATGTGAGTAGGGCTGTGCGATTTGGGGAAAATATCGAATTGTTTTTTTGTTTTTTTTGACAGATATTGCGATTTTGATTTAATTTGCAATTTAATTTTGTAGTCAAGCTTCAGCTCAATAATCTGTATCGTAGCTTTTTACTGTTAAAATGCAGTGAGTGTTAGTTAAAAAAAGGAACTGAAAATATATTACCTTTCTTAAGCATTTGTTCAAATTTATTTTTAAATATTCAGAAATTAAACTTAAATTTTTCTCTAGAGCAAACAGTAAACATAAATAAAATGACCTTACCTTTGAGTAAATTTAAATAAGTGAGATCTTGTCGCAAAACAGGGCAAAGTCCTACATGATGGTAATAGTTTGATTGCGGTGTTTACATGTCTGTTCTGCACTTTAATAATGCCACTAAAATCGGCATACTCCACATGTCTTAATTCTGTTTAGTTTGATTATGATTTTAGTCAGATTAAGGTCATCAAAAATGGCTGTGTATATGGTAGACTCTTAATCAGAGTATTGTCTTAATTGTAATAAATTCGGATTATGAGTGTCCATGTAAATGTAGTCAATGTCATTTTTTTTTACCTTAAAAGATGCCTATTATGCTTTTTCACAAAGACTTAATTCTGTTTGGGGCTGTACTAGAACATGCTCTCATGCATGATGGATGAAAAAATGCATAATATTTGCAGTGAAAACCTATTAGTGTTTATTTTGGGTTGCAGGCATTTGAATACATGCATGTACTAACAAAACATTTATGGTTTATAAAATAATTGTCTATGGAGATGGCGATAATAATCATTTTAGCACATAGTCTGAAGATGTGTGTTGTTCAAAACAGATACACTGTTTAGGAAACTAGAACCTTTACTCTATTCTTCTCCCACTTAAACAGGCACCTTCATGTTTTTTGTGAAGCTGATGAGTTTATATGTTGTAAATCAAGCAGCTCTAATCTCTCCAGACTAACATGGCAGCATTAGCTGTCAGAGTTCAGCTGATATCATTAAGATGTTTTAAATAATTCTCATATTTTAGAATTGAACATATAAATAAATGGAGTGCAGAATTATTAGGCAAGTTGTATTTTTGAGGATTAATTGTATTATTGAACAACAACCATGTTCTCAATGAACCCAAAAAACTCATTAATATCAAAGCTAAATATTTTTGGAAGTAGTTTTTAGTTTGAGCTATTTTAGGAGGATATCTGTGTGTGCAGGTGACTATTACTGTGCATAATTATTAGGAACTTAACAAAAACGAATATATACCCATTTCAATTATTTATTTTCACCAGTGAAACCAATATAACATCTCAACATTCACAAATATACATTTCTAACATTCAAAAACAAAACAAAAACAAATCAGTGACCAATATAGCCACCTTTCTTTGCAAGGACACTCAAAAGCCTGCTGTCCATGGATTCTGTCAGTGTTTTGATCTGTTCACCATCAACATTGCGTGCAGCAGCAACCACAGCCTCCCAGACACTGTTCAGAGAGGTGTACTGTTTTCCCTCCTTGTAAATCTCACATTGATCTTGTTCAGTGGTAGTCATTTTTCAGCCTTTCTTACCTTGGCCATGTCTGAGTATTGCACACCTTGTGCTTTTGGGCACTCCAGTGATATTGCAGCTCTGAAATATGGCAAAACTGGTGGCAAATGACATCTTGACAGCTGCACGCTTGACTTTTCTCAGTTCATGGGCAGTTATTTTGCGCCTTGGTTTTTCCACATGCTTCTTGGGACCCTGTTGACTATTTTGAATGAAACGCTTGATTGTTTGATGATCACGCTTCAGAAGCTTGGCAATTTTAAGAGTGCTGCATCCCTCTGCAAGATATCTCACTATTTTTGACTTTTCGGAGCCTGTCAAGTCCTTCTTTTGACCCATTTTGCCAAAGGAAAGGAAGTTGCCTAATAATTATGCACACCTGATATAGGGTGTTGATATCATTAGACCACACCCCTTCTCATTACAGAGATGCACATCACCTAACATGCTTAATTGGTAGTAGGCTTTCGAGCCTATACAGCTTGGAGTAAGACAACATGCATAAAGAGGATGATGTGGTCAAAATACTCATTTGCCTAATAGTTTTACACTCCCTGTATACAGTAGCTAGACATATCAGAGTGACAACGTTATTGTTGTTTTGTCCCTCCCCACCCCCCAGCAATTCAAAGTTCCATAGGCTGAATTTGGCCTGCTTAGGGTCATAATTTTATCCCAGAAAACATGTTTGTAGTACAAATGAGCCATTAGTTGTAGTTCATTAGTTGTAGAGGAATTATTAAAAAATGTTACATCTCTCTTTGGAGTGAACTTTGAGGAATTATTAACTTAGTATATATGTTTTACGCCCAAACATAACAACTACACACAGACTACAATAAAATAAATGAAAAGCTTAATATGACCACTTCAACTCTTTTGCCACCAGTGTTAAAAAAGTCACTGCCAGCATAATAGAAATATATATGCAAAATATATATTAAAATAAATAACCCAGCCTCTGCTTTCAAAAAATAAATATGCTTTTTTTTCTTAAAGTGCATTTTCAAGGTATATATAGTATACAAAAAGCACATTGATTGTATTGGCTACTAGAAACTCCACAAAATACCTTCAATTTAACAGTATTCAGAAAAAATATATACAGTATAATTACATTCACTGTAAACATTTATTATAAACATTCCTAAACAAATTTATTTAAAATACCTTTGTTCGGTACCATATTCCAGTATTTTCCATAGACTGTAAAAAAATAAGGACTATATTTTGTATTTCATCAAAACTACATTTGCAATCACAAATTTTATCTAGCCTCCGATGTTTGGATTCCACCTGCTGTATTGTGCCCTATCCTTTCTATTCTGTTTAGCTTTCTGAGACTGAGATCCTGAATCCAGCCATGTGAGGTCTGTTTGGCTGAGAGTCAGTGGTTTGGAAGGATGAGACATGGAGCAGTTATTAGGATCATGAAAGCAGGAGACACAGGTGTCCTGAGAGCAGCAGTGGGGTTAATACTCATACACTGACAGAGGTGTGAGCGTTTGAGTGCAAGTGTGTGAGCTCTTCATGCTGGGTTGTGTTTGTGTGATAGCGTTTGTGTGTGCGTAGTGTTTAAATAGGATGCCATTTTGCAAAGTTTCCTCGTGACAGCAATGGGCTGTGTTCACACTTGACTCTTTCACAAAAAATTATGGATGCCTCTATTAATAGAGGCGTCTAACTGTTTGAACATAGCTCATTCTCACCTCACAGGAAAAGCAGGGCACTTTTGAGAGAGCTGGTATTTTCAGCTGTACAAAAATCTTTTTTCTATTGAGAACGACATCTGTAGAGCACAATTGATTGACATCATGATGAAGACTAAAAATGGATTATTTGTCATTATTTACTCACCTCTCACTTGTTTCAAACCTGCTTTGGTTTCTTTTTTTTTCTTTTGAATGCAAAATGAAGATATGTTGATGAGTGTTGGAAACCAGTAACCACTGACTTTTAGTGTTTTACTACTATGGATGTCAATAGCTACTGGTTTCCATTATTCAAGATATCTTCTTTTGTGTTCAGTAGCAAAAAGAAACTCTCTCGGGAATCACTGTGGAACCACTTGAGGGTGAGCGAATGGTGATTACATTTTCATTGGTGGCAAATAAGAATTATAGAATAGGAATAATAAATATAGCTGCAAGCAGCAATTATTGGGGCCAAGTAGCCCAGCGGCCACATCATAAGCAAGCACGGCAACAAGCTACAGAGCAGCTGGAGCAGCTTTTTTATTATGATGTGTTAAAAAGTGTCATTTTGGGGGCGTGTACACAGTTTGTTGTTTTAGGGGCGTGTTGCTACATATGAAAATTAGTTTCGACTTCCCGTCCCGGCGCCGGTGTGTGACACCTGACAGAAACTTATGTTTAGAATTCATAAATGCATGCCGCAGCGTTTCTGGTGTATGACCTGCTTGAGGCTATAACTAAAAGGCGTCATACACCGGATGCCACGACACGGCAAAACAGAAGCGCACATTTGCATGTTATTTAAAATGAAACTGTCAGATAACTCTCTGTGGCGCTGCAGAAATATGAACAGTGTCCTGAGCAGGGCCAGCGCGTCTATAGAGACGACTTAGGCTGCAGAATAGTGAGCAAACCCCCCAGTTCTCACTTTCATCCACGACACTGCAAAATGCATGGCGCTGCGCGTCGTTAGTTCGTTATTTCCAATGGAGGGACAAGCACGTGAGGCAGCGCGCTCGCACTTTCCAGCTGCACCTAGTTAAGATGACAGGGAGCTTCTGTGACCGCGGGAAATGCAAACCGCTAAAGTTTAAGGAAGACGCAATGAAAAGTACACATGTATGCAAACTCACAAACACTGTCGGTGAGGAGAGCGTTAACTTGGTGAATGTTGTTGAGCCCAATGAGCCTTACATCTAAAAATAGAGCAAGGGTGTTTCTTTAGTGACGTCGCTTTGACTCACGCTGAAAATGGCAGACGTGAAACAACATACTGAGGATATGGTAATGCACACCTGTCAATCAATATTGGTGGGCGGGGGGACCGCACTCCAAGGTCAAGTTGCGGTCGATCTCAAAACTGCTCCAATTGGTCCACCGTTTTTATGTTGTTAAATTGAAAAAAAAGGACTGAGTGTGTTTATATCACCCCAATATGATGGTCTATAAACTATACCTACACATATGTCTGTCCAAACAGCTTGAAAAGTAGATTTTTCACCATAGGTGCCCTTTATATTTGGTTTCAATACTTCAAACCATAGCAGTGATTCAGCCTGTAATGTCATCTGGCAGCATTACATTAAGTTTGTGCATGTGCTAAAATGACAACAGTTTTGTCTATCAACATAAATTCCATAACTTTTAGTCTACATGGTCTGAAGATGATCTGAGTCAAATTTGGTGACGAGTTAAATAAAAGAATGGTTTGAACAAAATCAAAATGGAGGACAGGAAGTTTGGCAGATTATGGCATAATTGGTATCTTTGTTGTCGGCATGACCTCTGTCAAGTTTGCTCAAATGCCGCAAATGGTTCATAGGGCTGCCATAGACTCCCAGATCGAAAGAAGAAGAAGAGGAAGAGGAAGAAGCCGGAAGAATAATAATAAGAACCGGAGCAGATAAAATAGGTACAGTACCTACACACCTTTGGTGCTTGGCCCCTAATTAACAGTCAAAACAGGTATGTTTTTGCTGCCATTTTACCTGGCATGTAAACACTTTAACCTGCATTCTGTGAGCATTTCTAACATGTGAAAACTAAGTGTCCTTAAGGTAGTATATTATTCTTAAGTGTATCCAACCACAGCAGGTATTTCCTATTCCTATAGGTCTGGGTGCATTTTGACATCACTGATATGCATGTAAAACAGTAACATATGTTATCTTAGGTTATCTAAAAATACTCATCTTTTCTTTTGTTTTGAACAATTAAAGTAAGTTTTATCAGAGTTAAAACTGTTGGGAAACCAGAATTCTACAAAATATCAACGTATAATTTACCTACTGTAAGTACAATTTAGGCTCAGTTTCCACCTGGCATTAACATGCATCTTTAATGAACTGATCACAGATGGTCAGTCAAGAATTAGTCCAGTTTTGCTTGCAGTTCTTGTGACCACTTGTGTTGGGATTCCTTTAAAAGCCTTCCAAATCATCTTTTTTGCAGGAAATGTTATGAGCATGAATGAAAAGCATGTGGATGCTAATTATATTCCTGATACAGATTACAGAAGTACAGATAATTGATTTAGTCTTTTCAAATGCATTCATCAACTTAAGCATTTACATATATGAAAGCGATCTGATCAAATGCAATTGAAGTGGTCAAAAATGCCACTTTCAGTGTTTAAAAATATAAACACTCAGAACATTTAAATCTTGTATAAACCGGTATTTAGCATTCACTTGTAATTGGATTGATCAAAACATTGATCATAAGCTATAGTTTAAGGAGAAGATCTGCAGGAGAGGAGAAGATTTATTGTAAATAACAACCTTCATCTGATACAAAACGTTTGAGCCACCTCTCTGGTTGTTTGTTGGTTCTGTTCCTTTTTTTCCTGGAGTGCATACATATATCAGTGCTCTTTGAGTTTTATTACTTTGGCATTAAATTACAGAATATGCTGCTAATGCTGCTGCTGCCTGTGTGTTTATTGTATAATAGATTGCCTGATGAAGTAATGAGACGTTTGAGGTGGTTGTGATTTTGCCAAGTAGGATCTGTATCAACATCTACAGTATGTTGGTCCTCTAACATCATCCCTGTTCAAAAATGCAATTCATATCTGATCTCTACCCCTAAACCTAACCCTAACTGTAAATTATACCCAAAAATACAGAGGATAACCGTGATGTAGAAGCACATAACCCTAACTGTAAACCTAAACTTAACATAAACTGTAAACTAAGGCTTTAAATCTGATTGGCTGATTAGAATGTTGTTCCAGGTTTAACACAGATGTTCAATCAAGAAACATGTCCTACTCACCAAAAACTCACCGCACCTTCAAAATGGTCCAATAGGTGTGTTGAACAAAAAGTTTAAAAAAAATGAAATACCTGAAGAAAAGTCTGCACACGGTCAAACATCAAAAGACACTTTTTGATTTTTGATATTCGAGAGTGTGCAGACTTTTCTTCAGTTATTTCATTTTACTTGGTGAAATCGCACTTACCAAAATTTGACATCTTGATCTCATTTAATCAATGTAATTGTAATAATTATGTAATGGTTGTAATGATTAACGGAGTTAAGAATCCAAATGCAGTTTTCAAGCAGGCAAAGTCAAAACAGAGACAGACAGGACCATGCAGATAATCCGAAAGTGTGGTCAGAGTATAGGTGAATGGTTAGGACAGACAGAAAAACAACGTAAACAGTAAAACAAATAGGGATGGCTGATGTGAAACTGACATTTCAACACAGTGTCGAGATCTCGAAGCACAAGTGTTTTGAAACACTGCACTGAATTATGATCCAAAGCACCCAGGTCCCGTGACTAAAGTGATTCGAAATACCCAGTTCACGTGATTAAAGTGATTATAAACACCAGGTCATGTGACTAAAGTGATTAAAAACACCAGGTCACGTGACTAAAGCGATTCAAAGCATCGATCATTTCAGAAGCCTTTCAAGATCTGGCGAATCTGTGTTTGAATGACAGGGTTGGAAATTTGTTATCTCATGTAGCCTAGTGGACTGTTTGTGTGTGCAGTAACTGTGCTGCAAATGGCCCGACTTATACACTTATTTGGAAATTATGACTTGATGTATTTTAATAATGTAACTTTTGACCAAAACAAGACATATTTAATCATAAAGTGTTCATTGTCAGACCAATGTCAGACCAATGTTAAAACAAAACATGTTACAAGAACAGAGCATTTAAAAGCTAACATCTATAGCTGGATCCCCCTGGATTCCAACCATTGTGTTGGCATGCTAGTCAGGAACTCTGACCACTTCACTAAATCACTTGAA
The DNA here is from genome assembly GCA_903798205.1 of Danio tinwini. Lineage (NCBI taxonomy): Eukaryota > Metazoa > Chordata > Actinopteri > Cypriniformes > Danionidae > Danio > Danio tinwini. The sequence continues at coordinate 4,757,181 of CAIGQZ010000379.1, forward strand.
ACTTCAATTTTACAACATGGGGTTTAATAGACTCACATTTTGTGTAACTGTTTCTTTGCAAAAGCTGCTCCAGAGCAATACATAAAAAATGACCAATAGGTGTCACTGTAGAGACGCGTTTTGAAATGTTTCGAAGCTTCGACATATTTGCTTTGAATGTTTCAGTGTTTCATGAAGCTTTGCTTTGCCCACTAAAAACGAAGCAAAGGTCAAAGCATGACAAGGCAAGACAAGGAAAACGCTCCCTTATGCTCACTTACAGTTTACAAGACTCAGCCAAGAGTGTGTGTAAATGAGGTGTCTTTAAAGTCCTATAGTAATCAGTCCATCTCATGAGCTTCTAGCTTTGTGTGTAATCTGGGAATCAGGAACTGGTGTGTGAGTGCAAGGACTTCTGGGAGTTGTATTTTATATAGTGGCAGATGTGTAGTTCTCCAGCGTTTTGCGTTTCAGACTAGGTCGCTGGTGATTGTGAATCAGTCTCTCAGTATTTTTTCGCATCCTTTGTAAAGTCATAGAAACACTGTTATGTTAGTTTCTCTTCAAAACTACAAAGGTTTACCAAAGGTTTAAAATCGGTTCATATAAAATGTTTGCAACCAGTTACTATAAATAAATTCAATAACTCCAGTAAATCATTTTTTCAGTGTAGTATTTATTAATGGTTAAATTTTTTTAAACAGATTTGTTTTTTTATCCATCTTTTTCAGTAACTCGTTTTTGTTTCTGATTCAGCTTTAGTCATTTAAGTACTTAAATTAAAACATGTCTAATCTTTGAGGATTTGAAGTGAAACTATACTCTCAGAGACTTTCTAAGCCATCATTTCTCCCTGATAATGATCAGTTCCACATAGTTTGGTGGAGTGAAAATCCCGCATTCAGACATCTTTGTGAAGATGAGAGCCGTCCAGTCTGAGGGACACAGATCAGACTGATGAAGAGGTACAGCGGTGCCCGAGAGCAGTGACTCACACAGCCTGTGCCGTTTCTTTGTATTCGACTGTATTAATCTCTTGTTTTGGGTCTGTAGCTTCTCTCACGCTCTCTCTCCCCTCTCATTTCCTCACTCTTCATCACTTTAACTCTGTCTTTCTTCTTCCCTGCCTTTCTCTGCCCCTCGTTTTCAGTCCTTGTCTAATCTTTTTTTCTTCTTTTTCCCGTGGTCCTCCAACTCAGCTCCTCCTACGCTTCGTGTTGCTGCCGACTGCCTCTGTAATGCAGTTCATTACTGTCTATTACTGTGAGTCACAGTTTGACTGCGCACACACACAGGTGTGTTTCCCTGTGGACGCAGCGATCGCACAGCCGCAGGCATCCACACACACTCCTCCTCTCAAAGAGATTGATTTCAGCTGTCATTTAGTCTGTCAGTGGATGTATAGTAGGTTTTGAGAGTGTTCACCTGTGTGATGTCATAGCAGTCACTTTTTATTTATTTATTTTAAATTTCAATGGAGGAGATAAGCTTTACTATGCTGAATGAAATGTTTTTAGTTGGAAAACAGCTGAATCAACAGACTCTGTGTTAAGACAGCATTCATCATTTCAGCATCAATATCGCAATGTGCACATCTGCAATAGTCAGATCACAAAATATGCTATTTTTAGTGTGAATTATAATTGATCAGGAGCTACAGAATTGTATTTAACTACTGTATTAATATGAAATTTATATGATTTATGCAGCAAAGAAGGTTTTCTTACTTTAAATATATACAGTTGAAGTCAGAATTATGAGCCCCCTAAATTATTAGCCCCCGTTTATTTTTTTTTTCACAATTTCTGTTTAACGAAGAGAATTTTCAACACATTTCTAAACATAATAGCTTTATTAACTTCTCTCTAATAACTGATTTATTTTATCTTTGCCATGATGACAGTAAATAATGTTTGACTAGATATTTTTCAAGACACTTCTATACAGCTTAAAGTGACATTTAAAGGCTTAACTAGGTTAATTAGGTTAACTAGGCAGGTTAGGGTATTAGGCAAGTGATTGTATAACGATGGTTTGTTCTGTAGACTACTAAAAAAATAGCTTAAAGGGGCTAATAATATTGAAAAAAATTTAAACTGCTTTTGTTCTAGCCAAAATAAAACAAATAAGACTTTCTCCAAAAGAAAACATTATCATACATACTGTGATATTTGCTGCAGCTTCAGCAAACCTCCTAATTCCTGCAGCACGAGGACTTTATGATTGTTTATGAGTGTCAAAAGTGGCTGATCTGTTCGGCGAAATATTAGACTGCGTGACACAGCATATCAAACGACTTATACTATATAACAAAAGAAATCTCCACTGTGCTGAGCGAGAGCGCTTATTGAGCAGCGCATCATCGATGACGTAAGCGCACCTAGGCCGAATGTAATGTGAGTGCGGGCCATCGGTGGAGACTGGAGGGGGGACAAGCGTACTTTGGCCCGGTTCAAGGCAACTGTACATAGCGTGAGTACGGCCTTAAAGGCTTAACTAGGTTAATTAGGTTAACTGGGCAGGTTAGGGTTATTAGGCAAGTTATTGTATAACGATGGTTTGTTCTGTAGACAGTCTAAAAAAATTGCTTAAAAGGGCTAATAATTTTGACCTTAAATTGGTTCTTAAAAAATTAAAAACTGCTTTTATTCTCTGTTAAGCATCATTCAGGAAATATTTTAAAAAGAAAAAAAAATTCAAAGGGGGGCTAATAATTCTGACTTCAACTGTACATTTCAAAGTGAAAACAAGATTATTTTACTTGTTTTTAGAAAAAACTCTTAATTTTGACTAATTTCTTCTGAAGTTGAAAACAAAACAATATTTTTACTTAATCTAAAAATCTTTAGATAATTGGTGGACTAGAAACGAGACCAAACAAAGTAAGGAAAGCATTTTAGCATTATGATTATTTAATGAGACCTGAATACTGTAGGACCCCCCACGAAAACTGTCAAATAGCGCTATTTAAACCATCTTGAGAAATATAGCAATATTTATCGCAAAAAAATAAATCTGATATTGCAATATCAGATTTTCGAATATTGTGTAGCCCTACTCTATGTACATTTTCATTATTAGCTATTTTTTTGTCTAATTGGATGTTGCCAGGTTTAAGATGAGGCATGACAGGTAAATAAGAAAAAAATGTTTAGGTAATTGTTTGACTAACAGATACGAGCAAATTTAATGAACACATTTTTCATTTGACAGTTTGCAAATTAATCATCATCTAATTAAATCGGCACTAATTTGCATAATATTATAATTTGCATAATTATAAATGTCATTTATAAATGTATTTACTTTCATGTCCGATTATATTATTTTGATGCTAGTAAACAAAATGTACTGCTTTAAAAAAATAACCTTTCTGATTGCACAGTAAAGTAAATAAAGTAAATAAATTGAGTGTTGAACTGTAGTGCACTTTCAATGTTATATTTCTATTGTATCTAGCTCTGCAACAGTACAGAATACTAAGGGTCAAAATAACACGTGAATCATATTTTGTGTGCATCATTTATATTTTTATTTCAGGTTAAATGTTGCCTATTAAATTAGCATTAGGAAGACAAAGCTGGTAATACAGTAGCTATGTTACAATTAGTTGTTTTAGGGATATTTGTTGTTTTAAAAAACAAGTTCATGAAATTGCCAAATCTAAAAACTTTAAAAATAAAACTCAATAACTGGGCTGCTAAAATAAGGAAAGACATTACAGATCAATGTGTATTTAATGAATTATTTATTACCCTAACCTTAACCCTAATAGATATAAATACAGCACGCTGTGTAACAAACTATAAACACAAATAAATAACGTAGTAAAAATAAACATAAATATGTTTGTTTTTTTATCTGCTTTTTTTATAAATAAAGACAGCAAAGAAGCAAAATATTAAAATTAATAAGCAATAATTTTGGCTTTTGTGTCTTGTCTTTGCACCACCAGGACAACTGGAAAAATTGTCACAAGGAAAATAAACCCACAGATGCCTTTCAAATAAACTGATAGGAGTCATTGTAATAAAATATCGTATCAGCTTTCATGACAGAATGAACATGAGAGGCTTGTGGTCATTAGTGTGCTATTAAGACTAGCATGTAAAGCTACACCACATGATTTATAGAGATAGTACGTCTAATCTGATGCTCATTAAATCCCCAATGTGTCTGTCAGGTGCTCTTAGTTCAGCATTATTGAGTGGAGGTTGTTAGAGTTGAATCAGATCAACCCTTAAAGTCGCATGATAAGATTTCCCCATACATTATTTCAAAGATTTCTTTAGCATTAAAAAAAGCATTACAAAGCATCCTATTCATATTAGGCGCATAAATGTATGGATGTTTTGGTAACATTTAGGTATCAATTCTCACTATGGATTACTGGCTTATTGCCTATTATTAAGATTTTTTGTATTATTAAGTAGGATTTATTCTGAATTTCTAACCCTAACCCTAACCCTAACCCTAACCCTAAATTCCTATTGGTATTGGGTAATCCTCAAGTGGGGTCTGGCTGCAGACTCTGTGCAGTGCAATCTGAGCTGCATGCAATGCTTTTTAATGTGCTCACCTAACCCCACCCCTAACCCTACTCCTCACAGTGACATCACTAGCTCCATTGAGTGCATTATGTCTGACATTGCATCTCTGAGTGATGCAATCTCAGCTTACATCCTAAAGGCTATATATATATATATACAGTTAAAGTCAGAATTATTAGCCCCCCCTGAATTATTAGCCCCCCTGCTTATTTTTTCCCTGTTTTTTGTTTAACAGAAAGCTGATTTTTTTCAACACATTTCTAAACATAGTTTTAATAACTCTTCTCTAATAACTGATTTATTTTATCTTTGCCATGATGACAGTAAATAATATTTGATTAGATATTTATCAAGATACTTCTATACAGCTTAAAGTGACATTTAACGGCTTAACTAGGTTAATTAGGTTAACTGGGCAGGTTAGGGTGATTAGGCAAGTTATTGTATAGCGATGGTTTGTTCTGTAGACTATCCAAAAAAAATTGCCTCAAGCAACTAATAATTTTGACCTTAAAATGTTTTTTTTTTTATTTTAACCAGCTTTTATTCTAGCCGAAATAAAACAAATAAGATTTTCTCCAGAAGAAAAAATATTACCAGACACACTGTGAAAATTTCCTTGCTCTGTTAAATATAATTTGGGAAATATTAAAAAAGTAAACAAAAGTATTACTTAAAAAAAATTCTACTGAACCCAAAAACTGAAAAAGAAAAACCCATAAAACATGTGCTGACCTCAAAAATGTTGAACTGTACACTCAAGCGAACACTCAAAAAATTACTTTTGCTGCTTGTTCAACTATTTAATATAGTTGAACAAAAAGTTGAAAAAAGTTGAATCAACACAATTCTTAATTTTTTTTGGGTGGGGGGAAAACTTAATTGTTTTATGTTCTATCCACTTAAATGTGTAAAAATGATAAGGTTAACTTCATTCTTTTGTGTTGGGAGAACACGAAGGAATTGTGTGGAACCCAGCATTTTTTACAGTGAATGTTGTTTGTTCAAACTATGTATTTAAAACGGCTTAAGTTTTTTGGTGGGGCAACTTATCTGTTTTATGTTCAATCTGCTTAAATTTGCAAAAACTGTAAACTGTAAAAAATGCTGGGATCCACACAATTGATTTGTGTTGGGAGAACATTTATTTTAATTTAAGTTAACTTATTCATTCATTCATTTTCTTTTCGGCTTAGTCCTTTTATTAATCTGGGGTCGCCACAGCAGAATGAACCGCCAACTTATCCAGCATATGTTTTTTACACAGCGGATGCCCTTCCAGCTGCAACTCATAACTGGGAAACACCCATACTTTCTCATTCATACACTACGGAAAATTTTAGCTTACCCAATACACCTATAGCACATGTCTTTGGACTTGTGGGGGAAACCGGAGCACCCGGCGGAAACTCACGCGAACGCAGGGAGGACATGTAAACTCCACACAGAAATGCCAACTGACCCAGCGAGGCTCGAACCAGCAACCTTCTTGCTGTGAGGCGAGAGTGCTACCCACTGTGCCACCAGTCACCCTTAAGTTAACTTATTATTTTTTACAAATTTAAGTAGATTGAACATAAAACTATTAAATTGTTTCTCCAAAAAATTCAAAAATTTTGTTAATTCAGCTCATTTTAAGTAAACAATTTGAACAACCAGACAAACTATTTTTGATTGTAGCTTTGTTGTATTTTAGCTTTTATTAAGTATCAAGCAAATATTTTTGTGCATAATTTAGTCAAATGTTACAAACACATTGCCTTTATTTCTGATACACATAGCTAATAAATTATCATTAGAAAAACAAAGTCGTTTTCAGCCATTGTCAGCTGGTAGATTGGTTATGTGCATTGTTTTCTGCATGATACTGTTGAATACATTGGACCGAGCATGAGAACAGTATATTGTGGGTGTATGGATGCATACAGGAAGGCGTGCACAGCAGCAGAAGCACAGAGAGATTATGTAAATACATCTTCAGGAGTGTTCAGCTCACTTCTCAACTGCACGGCGCGTTGTCTTCACATTTGTTGCTCTCTGGATGATAGAACCGAGAAACACAGGAAGTGCCAGTCCTCAGAGATTCTCTCAGGGCTTTACTGTTTAAATCAGAGCCTCTTTTGGGAGAGGACAGTAATCGTGCCGAGTTCTCAAGGGGAAAGCACTCAGCAGCCACTTAGATGATTCATCTTGTTGTATAGTGTGAAATTAGTGGTTTAGATTAGCAACATATTTGCAGCTTGTTGATCAGGTCTTTTTCTGCATCATTGCGTTCTACAGCTCAATGAAAACCAATGTTGTTGACTTTCTTGGCCCTTTCTTGGGTGTTGATCTCAAGTTTGCATGGATTTCCTATTCATACATGAGCATTTTAACTGTCCAAATGTATAAAACGATTAGAACGCTTAAGCCGATGCCCCGGGTGGCACAGACTGAGCTATAAAAGTGCTTTTACCGCCATAAACATCTGTTTGCTTTTAAAAAAGTCGATTATGTAGCACTTTGACTCCATAAACTATTTATGGACATTTCTTGTCAATTGTAAATAACAATGTAGAAAAATATTTATTTTGCATAAAATAGCACAACTCTTCTTTATAATAGTTTTTAAACAACACAACACCAACGTTTTAAATTCTGACATTGATAATCGATATTTGATGGAATAACATGATTTGTATTCATCCTTTCTAAATATGAAATTTGGAAGATTTGAAATGTTATCTTCTTATAATCCTAATATATTGATTTTGTGCTCAAGTGGTATCAATTGATCAATAAATAAGTAACAAACCGCCACATTTATAACACATATATAACACATATATAACACATAAACCAGTGTGGTGGGTAACAAATGACAAGTAACGCAAGTTAAGTAATATTATGACTTTTCTAAATAACGAGAAATGTAACGCATTATTTAACAAAATTAAGTAAAACTATTTGAGTTACTTTTTAAAAAATGTAATGTGAGTTTGTAAGTTTTTGACTCTTCTAAAGTATAAAAATATCATAATATGTTAGAAGATGTTTAAGAATCATGCTAAGTGAACATTCTTGTTTATCTGAGCAACAATACTAAAGTCAGATATTCTGCTTTGAAAATGTGTTTTCTGTGCCGGAACGTTTGTCTTTGTTTTGGCTATTTTAACCCACCCAATGCTAGTTTAGCCAATTATATTTCAGCACCCTGGGTTTCCTTGCTGGAAAACCACATATTTGATTTATTCAGTCAGGAAGGCTCTCAAAGTATGCGTCCGCGACCAAAATCGACCTCCGGTGGACAGTATATGCGGCATGTATAGCTCTGGGGTCAAAAAAAAGTTCCTAAATGATTAGTCTTTGATGTGTTTTTTTTAAGTAAATAAAGGTTTATAGTGTGCTGTTAATTGCAGAGCTCATCTATTTAAAAAAAGAAAAACACCTGCAAGTTCTGAAAGAGATCAAGCCTCAGTGAAGGTAAGGAAAAGTAGTGCAAAAGTAACTCAAATGTAACGCAACATTACTTACCATAAAAAGTAACTAAGTAACACAACTAGTTACTTTTTTGAGTAACTCAATATTGTAATGCATAACACACATTCATTTTTGATTCATTTAATTGAAAATTGCTAAAAAATACTTTTTAAAAAGAAAGAAAATCTTTATGACCTGTAATTTCTACAATATATTTCTTGAACCTTTCTTGAGAGTCAGTTTGCATGCATTTCCCATTCATGAATGTGGCTTCAGCCATCTAAATGTATGAAACAGACTCTTAAAGAGTAAAACTTGAAGATTAAGGTGCTGCCCCCGGTGGCACAACCCAAGCAATAAAAGTGCTATTACGACCATAAACATCTGATTGCTTTCACAAATGCAGTCGATTATGTAGCAGGGCCTCGATTCTGCTGAGATATTGATAGCATCAATCATGTTGCAAGTCGACAGGTAGACTTTACTCGGCTGTCGCAGCAGATGCAAATCTCATGACCGGCCTTTCATTGCTATCGTGTAAAAAGATAATTTTGATTTCATTTGCAGAGCAGGCCTCCTCGAGACACACATCTTGATTTATGTGGCACAAGAACTTGGTTACTTGTCAAGAAAGATGGACGAACGCATTAATCGTCCCTTTTGCGCCAATATGAGCATCCTCTCCATCTTTCATCAGTGAGATTAGGGAACTGGGGAACTGTTGCCGTTGTTTATTTGTTTTGGAAGTGAGCATGGAGTGCTTGAGGCAATGGTAACAGGTAGTTCGCCTTGACTCTGCCTTAGTAAAATATTTAGCTGTGCTCTAGGAACCTGCGGTAAATCTCATTCCCGGTTGCAATTGCGACTCCCGTCATGGCTGTTTACCTCACGAAAGGAGAGAAAGTATCAAGCTGAACGCAATTACTCCTGCAATAAGATTTTCCCTTGGATCATGCCAGTTCATCGATAGCAAAGCCCCCTGGTAAAGAAATTGAATTAAAAACTTGACGCGTGAGAACAAATGGTTGTTATTAAAGAAATTCACAAAGCAGTTGGAAATAATAAGATGGTAATTGCTTAAGTGTATCCAGCGTTTTGTTTGATCTTATAAACTCCTCCCTTTATGTTCCTGCAGGCTCCATCGAGGCTTGCTTAAGCCACCTGCTGAAGAGGAGAGCGGCAGGATTCCTCCGCAGCGATAAAATCGCCGCCCTCTTCACTAA
>CAIGQZ010000379.1:4771391-4786706 GCA_903798205.1 Danio tinwini
GTATGGGATGACACTTCACCCTGGGGCTGGCTGGCTGACTGAAATTAAAAGTCTGTGTGCAACATTGGCCATAAGGTATGAGTGTGAATGAGTGTGTATGGGTGTTTCTTAGTACTGGGTTGTGGCTGGAAGCATTTTGCATCCGCTGTGTAAAACAAATGCTAAAATAGTTGGCGGTTCATTCCGCTGTGGTGACCTCTGAAATTGAGACTAAACTGAAGGAAAATGTTAAACATCACTTGGGAAATATTTGAAAAATAGTTCATTTTACAGGAAGGCTAATGATTTTGCCTTCAACTGTATATATTGTTGTTGTAATAGCTGTGGAGTGGACGTCCCTTTTTCATAGTATTGAAACAGTTATTGAAACTTAATTGTTTATTGTTCTATTCATTGTCTTTGGTATGAATGATGATAATAAAATCCAAATTCATGCCATTTGTTTAGCTCAGAGTCAAAATATCACTACAAAGTAATGTTTTTTAATTGTAAAAAAAATTGCAATATAAACTTTAATACAAGGAATCATTTTTGTGCTAAAAATGGCTTTCAGCAGTCACTTATTCTGCTTATTATTTTAAACTCAAAGAGCAGATACTAAAAGACACAGAAAGCCATAAACGACAACTGATCAAATTAGCGATATCAGCAGTGCATTATGACTGATAAGCTGCTCATGATGAAAGCAGGAAGTAGATCACATCTGGTGTGTGGAGAGGCATGATCTGCTGTGTTTTGTCAGGCTTTACACAGAAGACTGGCTCTGCGGCACTGTAAATGAGGGATGGTTTGGGCGGATGCTGCAGGGCTTCGGTCAGCTTCTTATTTCCCCATTAACTCTCCATTAGCAGAGCCACATGGCCAATGTGCCACTCAAGAGTCAACCGCTCTGGTCTAATAGCAACAATCTCCAGGTGGCTCAACATCTCGGTTGTGGTCAGGGATTAGTCAAAACCACTTTGGTGTGTTCATACAGTAGCTGCTCGAACACACACATACACACACAGACACACATTTGAAGAATTAATGTGGAGTCACATGTTGTGCGGTGTTCCCTGTCTGTCCATTTAACACACCCCTCCTCCCCTGAACACACAGTGTAACTTGCATTGCCACAGCAACATCATGGTGTCACCATCACTAGAGAAACAAGATGCTCGCTGTTTATTGAATGCCTATACCGCAGCTATCAGAGCTGAAACACAGCTTTAAAAAAAAGCAGATACACATCCGTTTATTGTAATATTGCATTCCAGACACATTTATACTTTATTGATTCATTCATATAATTTATTGCTGTAATGTAAGCTGTGATTTTATTTAGCCGACCTACAGTAGGAGGCTTTTGTAAAATAAAATGCATTGTTTAACTGTTTTATTTACGTAAACATTAAACAATAGCTGCGTCCCAAAAAAACACTCTATACACTATGCTCTTATGCACTTACACACTCAACAGCATAGTATATGTATGTAGTGTCGTCCCAAATGGAACAAATGGAATTATTTTTTACTAAGTGGAAATTTAAACCGTTTCTCTGATGACGTTTGACGTTTGCCAAATTAGGGAAATAAATGACAAAACTACCAAATAATACCTGCCATGAGTATAACTGCATTCACCATCAGGAGGCGCTATAATCACTCACATAGGAGAATTTTGCTTTCACAATCCAAAATAAATAATCCAACATCAGTGCCTGAAATTCAATTCAATTCATCTTTATTTCTATAGCGCTTTTACAATGTAGATTGTGTCAAAGCAGCTTAACACAGAAGTTGTAATAAATTGAAATTGTGTTGGTCCAGTTTTCAGAGTTTATGTTCAGTTCAGACTGCTTTAATGTTCACTGCTGAAAGTCCAAACACTGAAGAGCAAATCCATTGATGCGCAGCTCCACAAGTCCCAAACAAACTTCATCATTTGACGAAAGTGAAGGAAAAAAAAAAGCTCTGCCCCTTCAGCTACGTGAGCAAAGCAGCTGCTGTTGAGTGCGTGAAGTGTCCAACAGTCCACACTTTATTTTACGGTTGAATGAGTGCATTATCCAAGGTATTTAAAGTGCACTTATTATTTTTAGTTTTCAGTGTAAATGCATCAGTTACACTATTTATACTACAAAATAGCGTAAAAATAGTGCTTAAGTATGCGATTTTGAGAATGTAAAAAGAATAAATGATTATACTAAATTTGCTTATATGCTTGTGTGGTTTCCCAGAGATGGGTTGCAGCTGGAAGGGCATCCGCTGCATAAAACATGTGCTGGATAAGTTGGCGGTTCAATCCGCTGTGGCAACCCTGGATTAATAAAGAGACTAAGCCAAAAAGAAAATGAATGAATGAATGAATGAATGCATGAATGAATGAATGAATGAATGAATGCTCGTTTGACCAATAAATTGTTTTTTGTGAATTTAGTATTTTTTCATGTCATGGAGCACAAGAAGGAAATAAAAAAGTGATAAATTTTGAAGAATTATATTTTATTCAAATGTTATTCAGTGTCTACTGCATCAGACATCAGGACTCATTGATTTAAACAGTGAAATAAATACACATTAATAGACAAACTCAATGGATTTTTGCTTTTAATCATTACATTTATTTTAGTTTCATAGTTTTTTTGTAACAAACTTTGTTTAAAGATTATTTTCAACTACTTTATGTTACGAATGAAATAAAAGAATGAGTAATTGCATTCAATGTATCTATACACTGTATTTAAATTACATGTTAATGCATTCTTGTGGCTGCATGAAATGAAGAAATAAATGTATAATAAATTAAAAGAATGAAATATAATTATTTTCTGTTCATCTTTTTTCTTCTAATCTCTTGATAAGGCCTGGTTTCAGAACAGAATGTCATCTTTTGATTTAAAACCTCATAATATTTCCTGAGATGTTGATTTGCCATCGATGGATTTGCTCTTCAGTGTTTGGGCTTTCAGCAGTGAAAATTAAACCACACTGAACTGAACTAAACTGAACTTCAACTATGAAAACTGGACTGACACAGTTTCAATTCACTACAACTTCTATGTTAAGCTGCTTTCACACAATCTACATTGTAGAAGTAAAGATTAATTGAATTTATGACAAACACTTAAAAGATTTGGCCAATTTTAACAATAAATACAAAATGTTATCAAATATTCATAAGAATGTTACACTTGGTCATTAAATGAATGTCAGCCATTTTTAAAGACCAAGGAGGGGAAGTGTTCATAGTCAAACCAACGAACATTTGATATTTTTTTAAAGCCCTGAATGTGCTTCGTACATGACCTACAGTAGATTTAAAACTGTGAAATTCACTAAAACATAATGTACACTACAGTGGACAAAAAACATCTACTCCTGGGGGCACATAATAAATCATATTTTCAGTGTTTCAGTTATCAATTAATGTCTGATCACAACTGAACTGAGAAAGTGAACTGGAGATTCATATAATAAGGCGGCGCCTCAGAGCCACACCTATTGCGTCCTCATGTCAGACAAATGGAAGCTCTAAGATGTTTACTGTGCAAAGTAAATATTTATTTTGGTAAACTGTTTGCAAACTCATGAAACATTTTAATTTTGGCTTGATTTTGATCTTGATTTTTTCACCTGAAGCACATTGGGGCCTTTAGACATCTCAGCAAAGGTTGCAATATGCTAATCACTTCAAATTACTTATACAAAATACAAGGCGAGACCATATAAATGTCATAAAAAAACACTTAAATATTTAGTGTACCTAATACAGAGGGGGGCACGGTGGCGCAGTGGGTAGCACTGTCACCTCACAGCAAGAAGGTCACTGGTTCTAGCTCTGGCTGGGTCAGTTGGCATTTCTATGTGCAGTTTGCATGTTCTCCCCGTGTTTACGTGGGTTTCCTTCGGGTGCTCCGGTTTCACCCACAAGTCCAAAGACATGCGCTATTGGTGAATTGGGTGAGCGAAATTGTCCGTAGTGTATGTGTGTATGTCCTGGTCCTCCAGGTTGAGGGTTAAGCGTTGGGCAATCGACCCACCTCGTAAAAATTAGATGTTACGAAACACCAACATGGTGCGGCAAAATATCAACTTCGATAAAAACGGCCCTGGGACTGGTAGTAAGTAAGTAATCCCTATACAAATATACTGTATGTGCTATTCGTGAATTGATTACAGAAGCTCTTCTCCCTTCATCTTTATTAATGGGCCTCTGCAGAAGCGCCGGGTGTCCAGCATTATTGCTCTTGGAGCAGAAATGCAGTTTCATCTCCATAGCATCTGCATAGCTCATCTCAGGTGCAGGGATTTATTTGCTTGTTTATACTAAATGTCCATCGCTGCGGTCAGCGCTCACATAGTGTTAATAGTACGCCGTTATGGGATCAATGCGTATGTAAATCAGAAAAGATGAGGGCGCAGTGGCATAGACAGCAGACTCATCCATCTGTGCTGTGCCTGCAGCTGTGCTGTACCGTGATGTCCAGGCTGGAGGGAGATTGATGGCTGTGGGCCGTTATTGGCTTACGCCCATGATGGACTCCCTCATCTGTGCTCTCAACATTACAGCAGTCTTCTCCACAACCTCCAAACAGAGCTCACAATGTCTAACTGGAGTTATTGTCTCTTAGAAGAAAGAGCTAATTCTGTACTGCTTTAAAGTAAATGTCAGTAATTCCAGTCCTACCTTTTGCACAACCCTATTTAGATTAGCATTAAATTTGCGTACAGTAAACATTGGCTACATTGGCCCTCAAACACTGTAGTTGCAGCCAGTGTGCGAATTATACAGTACATTGATTAGTTAGAGGGGTCGAAAGTTTTTTTCTGTAATCTTGATTTGTGTAATAGAAATGTATGCTTCAGTGAACCAAATTCACATATTAATTTCAATTGCATCTAATTTTTTTTATCAAATTTATTAAAGGTTTTAGTGTTTGAGGGATAATGAGTGTATTTTGACCTCCAGTAACCTGATTGGCTATTTCAGCCCATGTATGATTCTCAAAGACTAACTGTTTTCAATATAAAACTCATAGTAACAAGTTTGCATTCTTGCACCAAAAAATTAATGACCATGAAAGATTGCACTTACAGTATTATTTTACTGTTTAACTTCACTTTGTGTGCTTATGTGTCTTAAAATGCAACCTTTGCATCTAATTTTACTTTACTTTTAGGCAATATAAACACTTATCTTTTAAGAAAGAGTCTTATAAACACTTAGGGCTCTATTTTAACGATCTAGGCGCAAAGTCTAAAGCACAGGGCGCAAAATACACTCTGCACCCGCGGCGCATGGTCTAAAAGGGTTAAGCTTATTCTCTTAATGAGTTATGGGTGTGTTTTGAGAAACCAATCAGAGTCTCATCTCCACATTCCCTTTAAGAGTTAGTTGCATCATGCCATGGCACCTTTGCTTTTTGCATGGCGACTTTGTAAGTGTAAAAACTGAACACTTCACTAGCGAGAAAACAGTTAAACAGACCATCTGCCTCCTACAATCGTCCTCTTAACTTTCTCTTTCTTTATTTTTCTTTCTTTTTTGTGGATAAGGAAATGGTGTTGTGCACACAGACATCCATTAGCCTACATAATTAATTTAGTTTAAGCACAAAGATTTGTTTCAAAACTGTTTCTAAATTCAGTTCTAATTTCCAGCAAACGAATAAATGAACAATAATAACAAAGTGTGGTCAAAAAACACACGTCCTATGCCCCATATGGTTCAAAACCTGACCTGTGGACAAATCTAAAGTTGTTTTTAATAAAACCAATATAAATATGCATATAATAAACAGTAAGAAGAATAAAAATAACATTATGCAAAAGCTAGTTGTCGTGAATAAACTGAAAAAGCCCTCTGAGATGAAGAAGGCATGGAGGCAGTGGTTTTTGCATTTATGTAGAAAGTAATAATCTTTGTAGCATTTTACTTTTATTCCATTAATTCTTTTTCAGTTGTAAAGATATTTTGCTGTACATCCTGTGTATATTAAGCAAGGTGTAAGCGAGACACACAACTAACGCGCCTTGCGCTGGACTGTAGATCTGCTTTCAGCTAGTCAATTGCACAGTCTATTTTTAGTTCCTCAAAATAGCAACTTGCCAACAATGTGACTTAATACATCTCTTTTTTAGACCGGAACACCCATGAATCCACAAAGTGGCGCAAATGTATTTGCTATTTAAACCACATGGCGCAAAATGGGAAAATAGCAACACATCGCACCAAACACGTCTTGCGCCTTATTGTGCTGGGTGTATGATAGGGCATTTAAGGTTTCTATCTCTAGATCTTGAGTCCACAGACTAAATATTTTCCTGCAATTACTTAATTAATTATACCAGCTATAGATCGGACCATCTGACCAATCAGAGCAGAATAAACTGTTGAAAAGGCAAAGTTTAAATAAACCTGATCTCTGAATGAACCATTTCAGACACTGTGAGAAACGAGTTGATACTACATAGGATTTTACAAGGACATTTAAAGTGTTATTTTGACATTGAATGGATGTGTAAACCTTTATAATGTGACCTCCAAAACACAGTTAGCATAACAGGACCACTTTAAGTTCAAATAACTAGAAATTTCCTTTAAACGTGCTGATCTCCTCTATGTTTTTTTTTACTCTCTCTCATCGTTTTCCTTGGTGCCACAGTTTTTTATGACCAGCTTTATTCAATCTTTCACACTAACTTGACAGTACCCTAAAGCAAGAATTTTTTTTTGTTGGATCTTTTGTTACTTCTCTGAAGCAACTGTGTGTCACCATAGAGCTGGTGTCTTGCTTTCAGTGACAACTAGCAGTGAAGACTGAAAATAATGCAAATTTAAACATAGAGTTCAAACGTTTAGGTTAGCAGGATAGCGCTCCTCATACTTCAGCCTCCACATCAAAGTTTCTGTAAGCAAAGAAGTTTAAGATGCTCCAGGATTGGCCAGCCCAGTCACCAGACATGAACATTATTGAGCATGACTGGGGAAAGATGAAGGTGGCGGCATTGAAGATGAATCCAAAGAATCTTGATGAACTCTGTGAGTCCTGCAAGAACGCTTTCTTTGCCATTCCAAAGTCATACACAATATTAATTCTTTTTTCACTGCACCATGACTTTATATTCTATACTGTACATTATTTCTGTTAATTGACAAGACTTTTGTCTAAACAAAGTCAGATCTTACTGTCCTAATTAAATAATTAAAAATCAAGGCATGATCATATTTTATTTTGGTAAAATAAGCGTAATCTAGAGGCCTTTGCCTTTCATATAAGCCTGTTCTGATACCAAATGATCAACTAGAAGTCAAGTTAATATTTGTTGTTCCTACCACTTGGATAGGCGACAAGACTTTTGTTAGGTAAAGTAGAGTTCAGTTTGTTTTACTAGGGTGAACAGTTTTCTGATCTTTGTTGCGCACATGTGCCGAGTCTGTCTGATAAGGGTGTTCGGGGGTACAGTTTGCATGAACTCCGGTGTGGTTCACTTTTAATATGAATGCAATTGCACCAACTCACAGTTAGTGAACTATTATTATTAATCATGTATCTATTGGTCAAAAAGTGTATTTAAGTGTTTACTTACTTTTCTCATATGCGTTACAAGCAGGGAGCATGAATGTCTAAATTTTTGCTCAATTTCAGCAGAAAACAACTCTCTTCTTTTACATTTTCATTTCATTCATGGCAAATGGGTGGAAGTACTGTTCACTGTTGGCACTTTATGGGTTTACTCACTCACTTTTCTGACACACATAACTGACGCCACAAATAGAGAATGTATACAGTACAGTATCTATTTCTAACTTCAGCAGGAAATGAATTCCTTCAGCAGGAAATTAATTATCTCATTCATTTGAAAATTTGAAGATTTTTTTTTACTTGTTTTATATTATTTTTTTCCTTTTTAGAAATACTCAAAACAAAACTACAAACACAACATGAAATGCCTGACACAAAACAAAACTGCATATATGGAAATATACACATGGCAAAAGTCATAAACCATTGTGCCTACAAACAATACAATATGGTAGGACCAGTGAGAAGTTTGATGAAAACAGAACACACATGAATGAATGTCCATAAGGATATTATGTCATTCGGTTTCAAAATGTCACTTACGGCAAAGTTTATATTGTCCAAATATGGTGACCAAATGCAAATAAATGTATCAGTTGTGGATTGGCTAAGACATGTTAGATATTCCAGGGGAATAGTCTCTTGAATGATTAAATGACATCCTTTCATGGAAGGGGGTTTTCCATTGACATCAAATAATTCTTCCTGGCAGCAAAAGTTAACAGGCAGAATAATCATTGTTCATACTTGTTCCTAATCAGTTATAAATAGTCATTTAAATAGCATGTGTTGCTCAGTGTTGCACACTTTGAAAACAAAACTAGATTTCCAAAAGTTAAAACTCGAAGCACTCAAGCAGCCCTTAGTGACTTTAGTGAACCACAAATTTCCATTGCTATTATTACTTTAGTGATTTTGTTCAAAAATGCTCTTCAGAATAAGATGAACAAGCTGTTGTTGATGGTTTGGGTGGCAAATGAGAAATGCTCTTAATGTTCTGGGTGGGGTGTCACTCTAAGAGTTTTATCAGTTGTAATTCTCTGAGGTGAGTCTTTTGGGGTTACACTAGCTCAATGTGTTATTATGTGTGTGTTGTGTTCATAACTGAATGGCCTGGCTGGTTTGAGTGGCTTTATGTCTGTCGCTGCACTGCTGTAGATGAGCATCTCATCCTGTTGAGAGCCTACATTGAGAAGGATATAGACTGGCAAACACTTCGAAACACCTGCTGACAGGCACAGTCATGATGCCTTTTGTGTCTCGCACTTATTTCATAAGGCCAGACAATGGAAGTGTGGCATTTTTAGAAGGTTATTTGAGGACAAATGTAACGTAAGTGCAGAATGAGAGGACTACTTCAAAGCAAGTCTAAAATATTAAACCAAAAAAATCAAATCCTGTAATAAAATAATGAATGTGCTGTGTTTGATTATGTTTTGAGAGTATTTTAATATGTTGACTTTTGTTAATGTGATTGTTATTGATGGTGTTCTCCAGGAGAACCCAGAGCACAGGACAGGAGTCCCTCAGGAGGCAGGGTTCCTCTGCCGGACGGGCCCCTCAGCCACTTTCCGCACAGGCTATCAAGCACATATGGGTCCGCACTGCCCTCTTTGAGAAAGTCTTGGACAAGATTGTGCAGTATATTGTGGATAATGCAAGGTAACTGGCCTCTGTACTGGCTGTATTTCAATTGAAGTGTAATTCATATTGCAAGATTACAATTTAAAAA
Source organism: Danio tinwini (assembly GCA_903798205.1). Lineage (NCBI taxonomy): Eukaryota > Metazoa > Chordata > Actinopteri > Cypriniformes > Danionidae > Danio > Danio tinwini. Next base: position 4,780,692 of record CAIGQZ010000379.1, read on the forward strand.
CACTGTAATCTTTAGTAATTCTCAATGTAAATGTTTCTTTTTTGTACCTAACATCATAATGTTGTGAAGGTAACGTTCACATGTTTAAGGCAAGACATTACAGACTAAAACAGTTGATCTTTTTTACTAGTAATTGTGAGTTTGTAATGACAGGAGAATTACTTTTCATGAAAAATCTTATATATGCAGTTTGGCTTCTCTGGATTTATGATTTATAGTTGTAAATTGAAAAAAATCTAATGTTTTTGTTTTATTCTGTAAATTACACTTCCTTCATGTCATATCAAATGACAACTGACAAAGGCATTTTTTGTGAAAATTAACCTTTGGGCTAACTTGGGTACACTTACATTCGCCAACCTGATTTCACCAAGGAGGACATGTTTCTGGATTAACATCTATGTTAATTCTGGAACAACATTCCAATCAGCCAATCAGAATTAAGGGATACATTTACCATTTATGTTAAGGCTTACAGTTAGGTTTACGCACTTCTACATGATTGTTATCCAACTATTATTCCCTTCTAATTTTGGAAATATTTAACAGTTATGGTTGGGTTTAGGGGTGGGGAATAGGTATGGATTACATTTTCCAACAAAAATGACGTTCCAGGATCAACAAAGATGTTAGTCCATGATTGCATCATACTTGGCAAAATCTTGACGTGCCACATTTACCAATGTTGAGTTTACACTGTCCCTTCAAGAGAGAAAGAAAAAAGAAAGAAAGGAGAGCCGATCTTGTAATTATATATGTTACAATTGTACAAAAGTGTGCAATTATTGATGTATCAAATTAAGGTAGTATAATGGTATCTGTAAGTACATTTTTGTGCATCTTTCATTTAGTTTTCACTTTTAAAGTTTGAATTGTTTTTGTTTTTTAAACAAAATGTTATTTTAATGTCAATTTATCAGTATATTTAATGATTTGTGCTTTAATGTTTGTCATCTTGTTTCTGTATTCTGCTGTCTGAGCTCTTCCCATTTTTTTGTTTAATTGGAGAGTGCTGTTCAACATGAATTGTTTTTAACAAATAAACCAGTTAGCAGCCATAGCGTACACATTTGGACATTATTGTTTTATTTTCGCTAAGTAAAAGCGACTACATAACATGCATTGCTCATCTTTCCTATTCACATTATAAAATTTCCTAACATTAAGGCTCGAATTGCATTATTTTTGTCCATGGTGATTGTTTGGACCATCATGTGGAGCATGATGACATAATGGGTTATTTGCTCAGCCTTTAATAGAGCTCTCGGGTTATTGACATACATACTTTGTGTGTGTTTGCTCTTTGTGTGTGTCTGTAGTAAGTATTATGAAAAGGAGGCTCTCATGCACGACTCTGTGTTTGGACCCATACTGGCGGCACTGCTGGGTAAGTACATCTGATGCTTAAAACACTTCACATAATACAGCTAATGGAGATTTATTGATCACTGAAGATTGACCATGTTCAATGCAAAGAGATACAAAAGGAGTTAGATATTGATTTTTATTCATCATTTTCTCTGACACCTTTTTATTCATGGTTCTATTTCACTTTTAATCACATTACAATTTGCTTTGTGTGAAAATGTCTATAGTTGGGCCGTGTGCGCTGGAGTACACAAAGCTGAAGACGTCAGATCATTTCTGGACGGACCCGTCAGCCAATGAACTGGTCCAGAGACATCGAATCCATGGGGCCCACAGGGGCCAGGAGGTGTCGCCCGGCCGCAGACCTGCACTCGGGGTGAGAACATCTGAGTAAATGACTAAGCAGTGAAATGTATTAAATAAAGGCTACTTTGGTAACACTTTAGATTAGGTCACAATTCATGCTATTAAATTCTTTTTACCTCCCTATTATTAATATATAAACTGTTATTAGAATCAGAATCATAAAGAGCTTTATTGCCAGGTATGTTTATATGTACAAGGAATTTGTTTTCATGACAGTGCAACAGAAGGACAGTGACAGGACAAAGATAATACAGCAATAACAAAAATAAAATTGTATATATATATTTTGACAAATGAATGTACAGTACATTACCATATACAATAGTGTATGTATATAAATATATATATATATAGCTACATTATGTGCCAATTAAAATGTTAGCTATGTGTGTTGGTAAATAAATAGGTGTATGTGTGTATAAATAGTGTTTGTTCCTCAATTATGATCAAGTGTTCATTAGATGGATTGCCTGAGGGTGAAAACTGTTCCTGTGTCTGCCTGTTCTGGTGCTCGGTGCTCTGTATTTTAGAAGTAATAAAGTAGTTATAATGTTATATTAATAGTGTATATTACTGCATCCCTAATCATACCCAAAACCTAAACCCAACTTCCAATTTACTGAATATAACAAACAGCAAGTTTGTAGTTTAGTAAGCTAGTAGTGTTAGTTAATGGTTTGGTAATACTGTAAATTGTGACCTAAACTAAAGTGCTTAAGCGATACTTTAAAAAAAATTAAATAAATTAAACCACAGAAAAATGTGTGTAAGCTGCTAAATCACACAAAGAAGGACTTCATAAGCTTGAAAAGTCTAATATTTTGACAAATTGGGTTTTATAGGCTTTCTTCTGCTTTATTTTTACCTGTCTAGTTGATTTGTACAGGCCAAAACAGGACAATAATTGATCATTTTCAGCAGCAGTAATTAGCATAATATGCAACTTTTATTCAGCTTATGTCTTCAACATGGCTGACTGATGTTAGTCAGTAAATGAATTAAAGTGCAATATTTTTGTTTAATAACTAATATACAGTAACCCATATGGTAATGTCATTTATCATTTTGATGGTCATTTTAAGGCTTAGTTTATGCTGTGTGATTTTTATTGGATGGGAAGACTAGTAGATAATTGAGACACATACCCATTTAAACCTGATGTTAAATTCATGTCTTGTTTTCAACTTTTCTACCACCTTTCTGATGAGAAAAGAACTAAGTTTGTGACTTTTTGTTTTGCTTTTTTGTGCTATTAAATGTAATATTGTGAAATAAGCTCATACATTTTGCATTCTGTGCAACATAATTTTACAGTTCAAATGTTTACAGAGTAAATGTTAAAGCAGTAAAAGCTACTTTATATACTGAATAATGTAAATAAATGTAAATAAATCTGCTTATTATCTTCTTACACTTTATTTTGGTGGTTCTTCAACAGATATTCTACTTACTTTGCATGTACGTCAGATTACTGGCGTACTACTACTACTACTCTACTACTACTCTAATAATGAGAGTTTACTCATAAGTCAACCGAATTTCTGGAGAAGACTATCAAAATATGTATATTTATAATTTGTTTGTTAAACTGAATATAAAATAATTCATACCTCTCTTTTTTTCTCAGATCCGAAAGCGTCAGTCCTCAGGAAGCATGTCTGAGGATAAGTTTGCAGCCTCAGCGAGAGAGTATGTTGAATCTCTGCACCAAAACTCACGTGTTCACTTACTGTACGGAAAGAACAATGTACTCGTTCAGCCGGTAAGATGGTGCACAAAAAAAACAAATATGCACTAACAACTCTTACTTGCAACAAAATGCCATTTTGACTTGCTTTTTGGATGCTTAATAGACATTTAGGGTTCGATTATTATTATTGTTATTATTATTATTATTATTATTATTATTTTAAATATTAAGTTTAGCTGTATAATGACATCATAGAGTGATTTTGTCAGTTAGCTATATGCACGGCCATTTTGGAGATGAAAATAACAGCATGGATCGATACTACTAAATGGATCTGATTATTTATGCTGTCTAAACCACAGAAAAATGTGTGTAAGCTGCTAAATCACGCTAAAAAGGACTTCATAAGCTTGGAAAGTCTAATATTTTGACAAATTAAGTTTTATAGGCTTTCTTCTGCTTTATTTTTACCTGTCTAATTGATTTGTTCAGGCCAAAACATGACAATAATTGATCTTTTTCAGCAGCAGTAATTAGCATAATATGCAACTTTTATTCAATTTATGTCTCCAATATGGCTGACTGATGATGTGTCTTCAGAAGAGTTGCTTTACAGGTGACTCAAACTTTTTTTTTATGACTGACATCGACCGTTGTATTGAACTGAACTGAATCAGCATTGAACAGACTCTGAATAACCTAATAACTGCACTATTGTCTTAAGCTAAATTAAATTAGATTCATAATTGACAAATTCTGCAAAACAAATCAACAATTAAATGTCTTCCTTCAGCTGAATGACAAAATTATTGTCTTTGGCGGAGCTGATGGTTGTTACAAAACAGATCAATTGTACAGCAGTGAATCTAATCTAATCAATATAATGGAGCTCATCCATTAGTGAAGAAAACCTCATTGATCTTCACCAGTCAAAATTTTGAATGAATGGTCAGATGGATCCGTCTCCTGGTATTCCTGGCATTTTTAGCTCCTTGGTCCATGCTGACTTCCTGGCTGAAAGTTGGCTACTCTTTTGAACTGGAAAAGGCAGATTAGCAGGATTAGCCATTACAGCACATTAGATTTGTCATCAGATGAGTCAGGCATGGACTAAATGTGTGCATGAGTGTCTGTGAGATTCGCAATGGTGACTGATGGAACTGGGCACAGAGAGTGCTGGGTCTGGCAGGGACTGGTAGAAATCAATAGTGTAAAAGACCTTTGCCAAAAGCATCATGGTGATTCAGGTCTAATTGGATTTCAGTGGGAATGCTGATGTGTGTTTGCAGCTCTAATCATCACTGTAAATCGTCAGAGATGCTTTATTTATGTCACTGTTACTTTTCTTTAGTTCTGCAATTTGACACCTTTTTTCTCATTTGTTCCCTTCTTTGTGTGTTATTTTATGAACTAATTATGTACGGCTGCTGATTTTTCTATAGTTTCACAGTTGAAAAAAAATGCTGGCTTCCAAACAGTTTCTTCATATTCTCCAAACACAAATAGATTAAGTTAACTTTGAACATAAAGCAAATTAAGTTGTCCCCCTAAAAAACTAAAGAATTGTGTTGATTCAGCTCATTTTATATACTGTAAGTAGTTTGAATAGGCAGCAAAAAACTCTTTTGAGTGAAGGGAGACATGACAAGATTATGGGTCAGTTGGCATTTCTGTGTGGAGTTTGCATGTTCTCCCTGCGTTTGCGTGGGTTTCCTCCGGGTGCTCCGGTTTCCCCCACAGTCCAAAGACATGCGGTACAGGTAAATTGGGTAAGCTAAATTGTCCGTAGTGTATGTGTGAATGAGTGTGTGGATGTTTCCCAGAGATGGGTTGCGGCTGGAAGGGCATCCGCTGCGTAAAATCGTGCTGGATAAGTTGGCGGTTCATTCTGCTGTGGCAACCCCGAATTAATAAAGGGACTTAGCCGACAAGAAAATGAAATGAATGAATGACAAGATTATGGAAGACATTTGGGGCCAAAAGTCTTTCAACAAGAAACATGAATATACAGTTTTACTGTTATAGGGCAAGAAGCTGAAAACAAAAATGATAGACACCAGCACTGACAAGCTCTTTTGTGAGGGGATTAATGTATCATGTTTCTTGTTTAATCACCAAATCAGTGTTTCAACCATGGAAAGACGTCTGTAAAACAGTGTGCACACTGAAGAATGGGTTACATTTGCCTCAAGAAAGACAGAAACTATAATTATTTGTCTAAATACATGCAAAATAAATATTTTTATAAATAAATTCATTCAATCATTTTCTTTTCGGCTTAGTCCCTTTAATAATCTGGCGTCGCCACAGCGGAATGAACTGCCAACTTATCCAGCATATGTTTTAAGCAGCGCATGCCTTTCCAGCTGCAACCCATCAATGGGTTTATAAATAAATATTATAATATAATAAATAAACAAATATAATTTTTTTATTAATTTGTAGTGATCTCATTGAACAGTGTTTGAATAAGTTAATCTTTTTTAAATGACAGACAGTGAGTACGTTTACAGTACATGGACACCATTAATCTGATTTTATTACGATTAAGACAATACTCTGATTAAGAGCCTACCATGATTAAGACAATA
>CAIGQZ010000379.1:4796563-4815047 GCA_903798205.1 Danio tinwini
TATTATATTATATTATATTATATTATATTATATTATATTTGATTTATATTATATTATATTTTATTACATTATATTATATTTGATTACATTATATTATATTTGATTATATTATATTTGATTATGTTATATTTGATTATATTATACTGTAGTGTGTTTCAGGTCAGTCAGTGCACATGTCTGTTCTTGCCTCCAGTCTCCTACACTGTCGTCACTCTCCTCTGTTGCTGGAGTGACTGTCTAACCTTTCTCACAGAGCCTCCGCTGCTCTGCCACGTCTACACAACACTGCTCTGCCTTTCTCCGTCTTCTGCCTCACACAAACACACTGACAGCTGAGGTCTGAGGTGGAGAATCTGCACTGTTGGGCCTGACTGTGGCGGCCAGCAAGCAACGCTTACAATGATTTGCTCTATTTTCCTTTTGTACTCTTTGGTTGACACGAGCAAGTTCTTAGAGAAGACTTCTTTGATTTATTTATTTTAGTGCTTGAGGGCTTTGCATGATGAAAGTGCACATGTTGTGTATTCTATATTATTATTTGATTTGATTTGTTATTTCTGTGGCGAATGTGCTTAACTGCTTACTTGTCCAAGCTGTGTCTCCTTCCCTCTTTTTCCTCTTTAGTTGTTGTTGTTGTTTTGACTGTTGTTTCTCCTGTGTTGAGCCGGTTTTCTGTAATGCTGTTCACTGTAATTCTTCACTAACTGCAGTCACCTTTCATTATATGAGTTAGGTCCTGTGGGGTTCTGGTGCAGTAGACACACCAATCGATCCGCGAACGCGTCGCCCATTCGATCATAGCTTTTTCCAAAGTTCTATAGGCAACGCGAGACGCATTAGGGACACATATTGCTCTCCGTCCACTGTAGGGCATTTATCGTGTTAGCAGGCCACCAGCTCCAACCTGAAGAATTAAGGTGAAGAGCATTTATGTTTACTCTCGACTCTTTTCAAATTTTTTATACAAGTACATGCCGTATACATTTCCTCTTCCTTATTTCTGTTTATTTATTGATTGATTTATTTTTGTCATGATTGAATCTGATGCATCCAGCATGGTAGGAATGATTACTGTCTGTCCTTTTCTACCAGTGCCTGGCTTGATTTGTGACACTGTGGTTTTGATTGATTGATTGATTGATTGGTTGGTTGATTGATTGACTGATTGGCAGGTCTCCTGGCATGGCATCCCCGCATCGTTTTTACACCTTTTCCTTCTGTTCATTCATAGATGCATGTTTTGATATCCTTCAGGTTTGCTTTTATTTATGTGTGTCAATGGCATTTCTGACAGGAAGAGAAATCTGGAAATAAAAAAGCACGTCCAAACTCAGAGCTGTCAGTTTTATCATCAGAAAGAATTTTTAACATTGGAATATCACTTAAAATGTTTGTTAAGAAAGCAATGTTTCCGTCCCAACTGTTCAAAACTGTCACTTTCTCAGAAATTGGCACAAAATCTGTATTTAGAATACAACTTGCTGCAACTGGAGAAGAAACTATGGCTCTTTTTAATACAATGTAAATGACTTGGAATGCACAGACCGAATGCAATTAATGCTGTCATATAATTTTTCGCATTTTCAACCGAAGACCCAGGCCCGGATTAAGAATTCAGAGGCCCCTGGGCACAATGTCTTGTAGGGCCCGCTACAAGGCAGCACCTCTATAGTTGAATTAAAAAATAAGATTAATATAATATTTTTAAAATAAAGTTAATCTATAATATTGTGCCCACATTTTTTTAATAAATGACATAGAACATATTTATAGTCAACAAAGATTTACCTGATTTTAAAAGCATTTAAAGCACACTTTGATAAAAAATAAACTAATAAAACTAGTGAAAATCACACCCACTTTACCAGTTCTCTCCTGTGTCTCTCCTCTTCAGGGGCTTTTTCTGTCTCTCTCTCTGTCTCTCTCTCCATGAGGTCAGAGAATATGGGTGAAGCAGGGCGATTAACATTGTAAATACAGATTAATTATATTAAGAAGTCACTAACATTTAACACCAGGTGGAAAATAACTGTTTATAGAATGTTTATTATTATTATCCCTATTAAATACATTGTGACTCATTTTATATATTTTATATACTTTATTTACATTTTTAAACAAAAACATTTCCTTTCTATTGAAAATAAATGTATTTCCAATCTGATATGTAATGGGGAAAAAAGAAAAACTTGTTCATCAGACGCTGGATTCGAACCGGGTTCATGATCGGTCGCCTCAAAACATTTTCCATGCTCTTTACAAGCTACGCCACACCCACCTGCTGTTTCTGCACTCTTTAGTTTTGTTGTCTCTGTCAATCAAACGGCGCTGGCGAGAAGCATTTAACTAGCTTCTTCCAACGAGGTGCACTACTTGCATTTAGCCTAAATAGACACTCCAAAATCAGCATTTTTCCTCAAGGAAGACCGTTGCCTGGTTTTAATTAACAAAATTACGTGTCAATGACATTGGACTACAAAACCTTAAGTTCTATTTGTGGTAATAGCCAAAAATACACTGTATGAGTTTCAAATAATGCCAAAATCATGTTCCATCATGTTTTCCCACTGTAATTATATGAAAAGTTAATTTTTGAGTAGTTCTCTTCATTGCTAATAACTTTCAAGGCAAATTTCTCAATATTTAAATATAGATTTTATGAACTCTTAAATTTCAGTTATTTAAAAAAAATTCTCAGCCTAATATTGTTCTATTCTAACAAACCATACATCAATGGAAAGCTTCAATGTTTGAAATCAATGTTTATGCAGCTTTCAAATGATGTATAAAACTCAATTTCCAAATATTGAGTCTTATTGTTTGATGGTATGCATTGATCCAGTCATATTGCAAAACAAAATAATATATGTTGGTGCATATGAAAGGATTTTTTGGTAAATGTGTCTCCATTGTAGTTGCACATTTTTCTTTGTTGTTGTTGAATTAAAAATGTATCATCCTCAATCGAGAAGATACATTTTTATGTGCATTTTTAGAACTTATTCACATCTAGTGCTTTCCCAAATTTGCATAAAATAGACCATTTCAATGTGGCGATGTCACTGGCCCACGAACATTTCCTGCTTGTTGTCAAACTATTTCGTAACTGTAACACGAGGTAATTCAATCATCTCTTAACGTTAAAACAGCATTATTTATCAATATGTGGCCCTTTTTGGATGCTTGGAAAATATGGAAATTAAAAACGTAATACAGGAAATACATTAGGACCACTGTTATGGTTTACATTCCTCAAAATGGTCAATAGTTGGATGGAAGCATTGCTATTTAAACATTAGTACTTTAGTGTTATCAAATGGTATAAAATTGACAAATTATTCTATTAATTAGGCCCCTGACCCATACGTTAAACAGCGATTTAAATCTGATTCAACATCTTTCGCAAAATCGTTTATGCCAATGTATTCTAGCATTTAAATATTTAAAAAAAATCTAAACTACTTTGAACCAGGCACGCTGTCTTAAAAAAAACACAATTCTGTAAAACACTATACTCGACTCTAGCAATGTTTTTAAACATCTAATGTAATTGATAGTATTGATAATATAAAAATAAAACAAACAAAGAAACCTTAGCGAAGCGGTTTGGATTCTTAGGATTCTTTTTGTAGGGAAAGTTTTCTTAGGGAAAAGTCATTTGTAATTAATTGACAGCTCTAACTTTCAGAATGAACAATATTTTAATTAAAATGAATATTTATTGCAATATGGGATGCATTTTCCTCTTCCTTAATTATATCATGGTTGAGCTGAGGCCTGTAGTTCACTGAATACGAGCCTTTAGAGCTGAATATGGTGTATAACGTCAATCCCTGTCTTGTAGTTTATCAGTGTAAGAGTAGGTTGCAAATGATAGAATAATCTCAAGCATGCTCTTCAAATGCAGGTTACTAGAGCATATTTTAATCCTATTTTCTATCCTTCTTTTTCCTGCTCTTCCTCTTTGCCATCTCTTCCACTCTTATGCCCTGCTAGACCACGGGGACCTGATGGAGATGCAGGGTTTTGGCGGCAGCCCCTTGTCATGGCAGCAGGGCGAGTGCACCAGTCATATGTCATCATGTCTGTCCTGCTCCACCGGGGGCAGCAACGCCTCTGTTGAGCTTCCAGCCAGCTGCACCTGCATGCATGACCGGTGAGAGAGACACACGCTTCACGCTTCTGGCCCTGGAGACTTCAAGAAAACACACGTTCAGTAATAGTAATGTTGTGACATACTATTACTGCTTCAAATAACTGCTTTCTGCTTTAAAATAATACAAATAATACTAAGTAATTTAATCATTTGATGGCAAAGCTGAATTTTCATCAGTCGTTGGTGCCACATGAGTGTCAAAAATCATTGTTATGATCTAATTTGCTGCTCATGAAGCATTTCTTAATATTATCAATGTTAAAAGTAACACATTTAGGGTGTAGGTGACTATTTTTCTTCAGTTGAACATTAAAGATGATTTTTAGCTGAAATCTTGGTCTAGGGCTGAAGAAAATGTCCCTTCAGCATCTGTATTGCGATGTGCTAATTTGTAGTAGTCACTTCACAAGATCTGCAATGTCCAGTTGGGATTATATTTAACCAAGTAAAGTTTAATACTAATAAAGTTACATTTTTACTTCAGATGTGTTTTTAAAGTGGTGGTTCAGAGTGTATTTTTAAGGCTTGGTTGTGTTTATAAGATGCAAATCAATGTGTGGTCATGCAAAAAAATCACGTTATTTTTTCATATATCTTACTTTGATTATATACTGCTACTCAGCTAACATGAAAACAACTATCATATTTCCTTGTTCCTCCAAAGGCTCACCCTCAAGATGCTCTGATTGGTCAGCTAACATAATGTGCTTTGATTCGCGCATCGGCTCCACGTCACCAGGAAAAGCAACACGCCTCCACAAGCATGCGCTTTGCCTCTGCTCTGTGAATAGTCCGTGTAGCCGCATCAGTTTGAGCCTGAATCAGACAGAAAATGACAAAGAAAACACAACTGAATCCCATGCCTGCTCTCTAAAATAAAATCTGACAAGTGTCTTTCTCATAAATTCATAAGCATGTGTAAATAATATAAAACGTTCACATATCTTTTGCGATTTTTTTATTTGAGATGTAGAACTCAGAGAAAGCGGCCGCATAGAAAGCGTTTTGTGATCTCACTAGCTCGGATGTATTTTTTTGTAGTCCCCAAACTTCATTCGCTGAAGGCTTTGCTAAGCTAACTCTGTAAAAGCCAATGTCTCTCTTTGCATTGAAATTTGAGCGTATTACATTCAGAGTTGTTAATTATGTTCACCCAGCTACATTACACGTGAACTAAAGTTTAAACTATGATATCGTAGTGGACCACCTCTTTAAGGCCTGTGACTGTACTAATTTAAATCATTTGGGCACAAGAATTTATGTGGTGATTTATAAAAATGCAAGTCATAAAAATAATGTTGAAAATAATGTTTCTTGATTGTTTCACTTTATAAGACTTGTTTTTTTATTTCTGTAAAATGTTTGCATTTTCTAAATCACAGAAGATCATGGTTTTAGTTTTAAAAATCTGGTCACACTTTATGTTGATGGTCCGTTTGTTAAATTTAAGTAACATTGCATCTACATGCTAACTAATTCTCATTAGATTGTAAGTAGACTTTTAGGTTGTGGTTAGGGTTAGTGTAAGTTGACGTACTTGCAAAGTTTTTTATAATCAGTTAAATATCTGTTGAAGGAGCATATCAACAGATATTAAGCAAACAGTCTACTAATACTCAAATGGACAATTAAAAAAAAGTGTTAGCAAAAATCTTCTTTCATATTCTGCTGGACAATGGAGTGAATGGAGGTTTAAAAAAATGTCCATTTGAAAAATGACAAAAAACAAATGATGAATCCATGATGAAAATTTTCAAGACAGTTTTTTATAGATTATGAAGAGGAAAAGGGTTCTAATTCAGTGGACATGCAAGTGCCAAAGTTGAAAAAAACAACAACAATCATATGTTAAATATCTTTGGCTGTAGTTCATGTAAATTTTTGCAAAAGCATCTGAGTAGCCTTCCTGTTTTGAAAGAAGTAACGGATGTTTCCCTTCTGTGTCCAGGATTCCTCTGAAGATGCTATGCCAAAATATGAAGAGACAGATTGTGTCTCGAGCGTTTTATGGCTGTGAGTCCAGCAAATCTTTGCAATCATTCATATGAATTGGTTTAATAAAGCCTCGGCTGTACATAAAGTGCTTTTTTGCTGTGTTTGTGTTTGAAGGGCTGGCCTACTGTCGGCATCTGTCCACAGTGAGAACACATCTTTCAGCGCTGGTCAACCACAACATCGTTCCCCCGGACAAGCCCTGTGAAGCCTCTGGAGGCCTCAGCAAAGATGTGTGGAGTAAATATCAGAAAGACTGTAAGGTCAGCCTAGTACTCTTCGGCTCTAGTCACTAGAGGGTACTAGCGGTCCGTGACTTGTACCATAGGCTGCAGTGGTCCCGCTGTCTCCATCTGTCTCTGATTCTCTCTTGCCAGAACTATAAAGAGCTGGAGCTGCTGAGGTTGGTTTATTATGGAGGGGTGGAGCATGAGATCCGAAAGGAAGTGTGGCCGTTTCTGCTGGGACACTACAAGTTTGGGATGGACAAAAAAAACATGGCTCAGGTAAAAATTCTGGTTTTTGATGTTAAAGGGCACCTATAATGAAAATCATCTTTGGGAAAGAACTGTGTGTAGGTAAAGTGTGTCCACAGTCATATTGGGGTGATATAAAGACAACAAGTCTCTTTTTTAATTTCCTGACGTTAAAATAGGATTCAAATCCCTCTGTTTTTGAGGCCCAACGCAATGTGACGTAGGAGTGTGGTTTCCCCACCCACCGAATTGATAGGTTTCTAAAGAACCCAAAAGAAGCTACCAGTAGGCATGGCCAACCGTCACCATTTTGTTTGCGCATCATCGCACTGACCATGGGGAAAACAAACAAGGGCAAAGAGGCGGAGCGTGAGCAGAGCTACAGCCGCATGCTGGCATTTTGTTTTGACAGACTTTTCTTTGGTAAAAGGCTTAATACTTCATTACCTGCGACTCATTTGTATTCTGACCACATGTGCTTGTTTGTATACTATATCAATAAAGTGTTTAGACTTTTAAAAACACTGTTGTAATACACTATAATCTTCTATGTGAAGCTGCTTTTACACAATCCACATTGTAAAGCGCTATACAAATAAAGATGAATTGAATTGAATTGAATACATTGAGCCACTGAACATTGTTCTTATGATGTTTTTCTACAGAAGGAAAACGTGAATTACTTCCAAACACTTAAAATATAGTCTGTGTTGGTAAATGCAAGGCTATTTATGAAATCCAGGCATAACACTGTACGACAACGTTTCAGATGACTGTTTTATAGCCTACAGCTAATCAATCTGTTATATTCTGGAGTGCATTACAGGTCTAAAGAACATTATAAATAAATAAAAACTAATACAAATACATTTATAGAGATGGTATATAGGTATATAATTTCATTCACCTGGGAAATGGAGGCAACTTGAATGGTTTGTGAGCATAATTAAGTGCACACAGCATGCTATAGTATCTGATAATTGCAGGAAATAATTCCAAAAGGCAAATGACATTAAACAAAACTAAAATACGAAGCCGAGTTCAGTGGCTAATCGGCCGGAATCAGCTGAGGTGACGAGACAGCGAGTGGCAAGACTTAGCTGTCACTCAAGTGGCCACACCCTTAATTATGCAGACTTAATAAAACCTAATAAAAATGAAACGGATGAGTTTGAAAAAAATTTACCCCCCTCACAGTTGTCATGAAGGGTAATATTAGCTATATGCAACAAAACCATATTTTGTACCAGGCTGTAAACATGTTTTTATCAGCTGTAAAAATGGCCAATATACCACTACAGTCAGAAATCATTTGGATTTCCTGGAGCCAGCCCCAGAAGGCGAGTCAATGAATTGCAGTTTTAGTTACTTCCGTATTGGCTTCCCGAGGGAGAGTGGGAGGTTGCTGCTTTACCCCTTTAACCTTGGTATAATCATATAAACAAGACAGGACGTCCGCAAAGCAACTGGGGTTAAAAGATCTGTTCAGCTCACTGTGATCATCAATCATCATCAAATGTGATCAAGAAAAAGTTTAAAATGTTTTAAAAACAGTGCATGTTTGTAATAAAGACAGTAAAATCACTGTAATTCATCACCACAGCTGCATGTCAGTACAATTATAAAAGAAGACGATTCAATCTCTGTTCGTGGACTTAAATGAGGTTTATTTCGTACATTAACATAACGGATATCTATACAGCAGTGGATATTAACGTGTATCCTGTCACATTTGCCATGCAAAAAACAATGCAAAGTTAAATGCGTGCGCACTGTGTGTCTGTGTGTTCATGCGTGAACTTTGTAACGACATTGTGTGTGACTCTATTTGCAGAAAGACTTGAATTTACTCCCCAACAAATACATCAAATAATCATTGGTAAAGTTCTTACTGTAGTATTTCTCACAAACATTACTTGAGATCTGCTTCCTTCATGTCTGTCACTGTGCTGTTTATCTGATAAGAGAACTAGCTCATTTGCATTAAAGGCACAGGCAACAAAAACAGCTACATTGTGTTCAGAGCAGAAAATCTAATATTCTGAAATGTATAATAAATAATCTGATGGGTGTTTTGAGCTGAAACTTTACAGACACATTCTGGAGACACAAAAGACTATTATTATTATCTTCAGGAAATCACTGAAGGCATAGATTATGTTATCATAACAATCTAATGTGGCAATAAGATCGTAACTATACTGTGTATTTACACAGTGGCCACATTCATCTATGTAAACACACGAAAACAACACTAACATTATAGCAGACACTGTAAAAAGCTCATTCTCAGCTATTAGACTTTTTTGAAAGTGTATTCGAGTGTCATCGAGTGTCAGAATGTTGTAGGACTGCTGTACAGGAGTTATGATTATGGATTATAGATCGCAAAATTTAGCTGGGTTTTTTTTTTTGGCTTTTTTTTTAAAGCATGACGGTAAAACATGAACACGGTTATGAATATATTAAAACATATGTCTGTTTGTCGTAAAAATTTGTAATAATGACAAAAAATACTAATTTGTGGATCTCCTTACCTCCGGGTTCAGCAATACTGCCGCTGTGGCTGGTGTATTCTGGGAAATGTTCTTAACCCTTTGTTTCGAGTGTGGTCCTGAAAAATCTTTGTTTGAAGGGCTATTCACCCCTTCTCCTTAGCCCTACACCTTCAAGCTAAAGAGAATTGGGACAGCCCTACCCCTTGGCGTGAACACACAAAACGAGGGGTAGGGGTAAGGGCTAAGCGGTAGAATTGGGATTGGGCCTTGTCTTAAATCTTGAAAAAGGGGTAAAATAGGTGCCCTTTAAAAAAAAACTCTGTGTAAAAGAGAATTTCTTTTTTTGGCATGAACAATTTTTTTCACTGTGTGAGGTTTGTTTTGTAGATTGATGAGAAGATCACAGCAAGGTATCAGCAGGTGATGAAGGAGTGGAAGGCCTGTGAAGTCATTGTGAAGCAGCGAGAAAAAGAGATGCAGTCTGCCATTTTCGCCAAGTTGTCGTCAGGAAGCAGTATAGACAGCCACGTCCTCAGACTCATCCACAGAGACTCCACTATCAGCAATGAGGTCAGTCCAGATTATCCAGATATAAGTCACGTTTGTTTGTTTTAATAATCTAAAAAAAGTTCTATTCATATAACAAAGCTAATGATATGTTCAACAAAGTCTCATTGAAAAGGAGTGTGGGTAGGAATGCTTAGGTAGCTATCTTGAAGCCAGTGGAGCTGTCGGTAAGAACAGAGGTCCAGTCTGGTCACTCCATTTAGTTGCATTTATTAACCATCAACAAGGATTTGTGCTCAGGAGGAAAGGGGTGTGTGTGTGTGTGTGTGTGTGTGTGTGTGTGTGTGTGTGTGTGTGTGTGTGTGTGTGTCTGTGTCTTTTCTTTTGTGTGTGTGTCTTTTCTTTGTGTGTGTTTATGGTCATATACGCACACAGGAAAACAACAAAAGAAATCAGATTCAGTCCTCTGCACAGTTCAGCCATGTGCAGCCAGAAAGGGCAAACTGTGGACAGAGGTGCCATTTCTAAAGCCTTTAAGGCAGTCCTGATTGGCCAGAGATTGAGTGGGCGGAGATTGGAGTAAACCATGAACTGAACAGGGGTGTGACACTATGAGTTTACAGTTTAGGAAGACAAAACTTCTCAACACTCATTAAAAATTCGTGCCTCAGCCCTCATTTTTGTGAAACTGTAAAAACATACTTAAACATTTATTTGACTGCAGTTGCATTCTAGATTAGATAAATACTATGACGCAGCATGGTGCCAATACTGTTTATTTTCATGCTAGTGTCTTTAGCCTCCTTGTTAGAGCAACCGACTCCCATGCGGAAGGTCGCTGGTTTGATACCAGCTCGGAGCAGGTTGGGTGGCGTAGGATCGGCGGGGATACACTAATGATATTTACAGGGACATATTATCGATGAATAAAGGATTATTTTAGTGCAGTTCTATGCAAAACACTAAATGAATACCACAAGACAACCTATCAGTATCTATGATTTGTGATCAAATAAGTTTGCATCACTTCTCTATCTCCATAACATTTCTGGTTCAGTCAGTCTGCTCAGTAACTCACTTCATACGGTGTTGTACTTATGATGCAGAGTTCTTGGGTTCAAGTCATGGTTCCATAAAAGAGATACAAGAAATGTAAAATCAAAGTAAAACTGCATGGTAGCTAGCAGTGCATTTTTCACTGATCTAGGTGATCTGTACAACAAACCTCTGCCTTCTGGACGTGTACATGAAGGATGTGTATCTGAAACATACATCAAAACATACCCCAAGTAATGCATTTCAAATTTGGAAAAATGTAGACAGCACTTTCTAGTGGATTTGTCATCTGAAATATGCAACGAAAAAAAAATCTAGGCTGAAGCACATATTTCCAATGAGCCTACAGTAGGTTGGATATGAAGCAATAAATTATGGAGCATGTGGAACGTACCTAAAGAAATTTTGCATTTCCAAAAGAGAGAGAGAGTCAAGTGAGTATTTATTTAGCACATGACGCTACAAGTACTTTTTGTCTCACACTGCTTTTCATCACATTTTGAGTGGTTGTTGTGAAATGAGAGAAATATAAGTATTCCCAAACCTAGAAAGGTGGCTACAAAGGCAACACCCTAAACACTTACAGTGAAGTGTGTTATCATTTGGTGTTAGTATGTTTGCTAAGCTATTTGTTCAGTACTATAATCAAGATAAATACTATAATCTGAGTGTTGAGTGAAATTTTATGTTTATTTATTGAATAAACACATATGACACAAACACAGGGAAATGGCTGATTTAACATTTCAATACCTTGTAAGTATTAAAGTATTGATTATTTATTTGGTGTTAGCATGTTCGTAACAGTGTATGTTCAGTGCATTATTAAGCATGAGCACAAATACTGATGTTTGCATACTTGTCAACACAGGAATGTGAAAATAAGGGATATGCCCCTATAACTTAAACATTCTGATTAAAGAACAACAAATGAATCTCTCATTTAGATTTTTTGTGTGATTACATTAAATAACAGAGGTGTCACTTTAAAAATGCACACATCTAACATCCCAATGAAAGCATTCGATTGCTTTCCTAACTTTTTATGCTTATTTAAGACAAAATTAGTTGTGTTTGAAAGAAAACCCACCAAGATTGACATCTTTAGATGTTATTATTATTATTATTAATTATGTGTATATGTCTGTTTAAACACGCACCCAAAACCTAGACTTTGGCTACACTTCAAATCGCTTGTACAGAATCCGTTTGGGAAACAGCGTCTATTTATTACTATGAAACGCGTCATCTAACAGTCACTCACCATTACATGACTGTTTTGAGGATTGCATAGGAGGGGCAACAGCACCTGTAATGGAAAGAAAGGGAATTCCGCCATTTTTATATTTATTTCAAAGTGTTTTCATGCCTAAATAAAATGAAAACACAGAACAGAT
The DNA here is from genome assembly GCA_903798205.1 of Danio tinwini. Taxonomy (NCBI): domain Eukaryota; kingdom Metazoa; phylum Chordata; class Actinopteri; order Cypriniformes; family Danionidae; genus Danio; species Danio tinwini. Next base: position 4,808,646 of record CAIGQZ010000379.1, read on the forward strand.
TTACATTTAAGTGCAAGGGGCATCCCCTGGTGTTTTGGCGGTATGGGTTTAGTATAGGGAGGATGGGCTCTTTAATGTTTATTGCCACCCTTCATAGAAAGATTGAAAATACGGGAGAAATACAAAAAAATACCTTTACGAGATGATAGCGGGATAGAACTGTAAAATACAGAAGAATCCCGGAAAAAAACGGGAGGGTTGACTTGTATGTATATTTTATGGTGATACTAATCAGTTCTAAATATAATTAAAAGCCACACAGATACTCTGTAACATAGTTTTTGTTTCAGTATTGAATATACAGTAATACTATGTAATATGTTAACATGTCGCAATGCTAACTGTTGAGTATCAGTTAGCATAAGCATAAATGACAAACATTAAGTAAAACCGTTACACATTTTGATACTTTTGAGTATTCAAATACGTGTACTTTTCATTTTCTAAGCAATAAGAGTCAACAATAATAATACTTTTTTGAAAACACACTGATACTTTTAGCTTGTATGACATTTCTGCCATCTGAAAAGTCTGGGTAGCCTGATGTAACTCTAACATTCTCTTCATCCCGCCGGGTGTCTCTGTGTTCAGGTGTTCATGTCTGTGGATGAGCCTGATGCTGGGGGTCAGGACACCTCATGTGAAGACAGCACACCTACTTTAACGACAGTGGTCACCCCGGCCATGCTAGCCCCAGACGAGAGGCCGCTGGTGGAGTTTGACTCTCCAGACTCAGGCTTGCCCTCCTCCAGGAACTACTCTGTCGCGTCAGGACATTCTCAAATCATGTCCAGCATCGACGATGGCCAGAGCATAGAGGAGGACGCGACGCCCACTGGAGGACTGGAGGAGCAGGGCAGACGTGGATCTCTGAGTGAGGACAAACTGTGCAGTCAGCTGGACAAACTCACGGCCACCAGCAGCTCTGAGGGCACTGCGCCGTCTTTCTCCTCCTATACGGTACATCAGGGCAACACTGAATCAGCTCACACACTGTGGTTTATTACAGCGTATTTCAAGGTCTGAGTACAAGGTCGTACAATAATTGGTCGTTTTAATTTGGTCAATTTGTCTAATCTCGTTATATATTTATTATTTAAATGCATTACAATTTAACAAACTTATTTTAATATATAATATTAATATAAAATATTTATATTATTGTTATTTGATAGTTTTTATATATCCATATAGTGTTTTTTATGCATATTGTAAACACTTTTTTATCAATATATTTATATTCAAATGATTCGAACTATTTTGATTTCCATATTTTGGAACTTATTACATGCATAGTCATTATGAGTCATTAATTATTTGTTCATCTCACCTAATGTATTAACTAACACATTACTATATTCGTAAGTTTACAATACAGATATTTAGTATTGCTGAATAAATGTGTTGTTCATTGTTAGGTCATGTTATCTAATCCCTTAATAAATACATTACTGTATGAGTAAGTAAACATTAACTAATTAAGCTGTTCATGTAAAGAGATGCATTAGAATATGAGTTAACATTAACAAACAACATTAACAGTAAGTTAACATTAACAAAGATTATGTAATGCTGAACAAAGTCATTGTTCACCATACGTTCATGTTACTTAATGCATCAACACATGTATACGTTTAAAATTGACAAAGGTTAAATAATGCTTAACAGATATGCTGTTCATTGTTAATTCATGTTAACTAATGCATTAACTATAGTTAACTAATACAAACTTATTGTAATGTTGCTGACTATTGATATAGATATGATGGATTTGCTTTGATCGATGGATTTGCTCTTTAGTGTTTGGACTTTCAGCTGTGAAAATTAAACCACACTGAACTGAACTAAACTAAACTTAAACTCTGAAAAACTGGACTTACACAATTTTAATTCACTAAAACTTTTATGTTAAGCTGCTTTGACACAATCTACATTGTAAAAGCGCTATAGAAATAAACATGAAATTAATTTATATACTGTATGGATATATAAATATAGTTCATAAATTTGACCGGAATCTGGTAAATCAGCAATCTGATATATTTAGTGGTGTTTTTTTTTTTTTTTACCATTTTAGTTTAAAAAGTATCATATGATATTTTTATTTTACAATATCATAACATTTTGTAATGTTTTGACCATATTGTACATGATTTTAAAAATGTAGATTATAGGTTAAAACGTAACATTCAACATAAATTATATTACATTTTTTTATTATATATAATATCATTTTAACATTAAGATATTAGGTTATATGATATATAAAATATGATATCTTTCTTCTCTTGGCCTAATGTTACAAAATAGCCAACATTTCATATATTAAAATTGACTATATAGTATTATAATGAAAACTATTCAAGTAAAGTACAGTCATATATTTAATTTTATAGTGAAACTAAAATATAAAAATTTTAAACAGTATATTATTAGTCCAATTTGTAACTATAGATGTTTTTCAAAGCAATTATTGTAAATTAAAAATAATATAAACATTATAAATAATATTTAAAATACATATAATAATTATGTTCCCTATAAAGTGCTACACCTAATTTTAATATCTAACATTCATATACTTACATTTCTGTGGTCATATTTATATACTTTTTAACATTTTATATATTTAAATGTCTTAAAGAATTTACAGTATAGAGTAGTATAATCAACATTTCTAAATGACAATTTTATATAACTTTTTATAGTAAAACCAAATTATTAGTATTTTACAGTGTGTGAAATTTGTAACTATACATGTTAATAGTATACAATATTATTAAAAATAATATACAATATTATTATGATTAATAAAATTTATAAAATATAAAACACTTCTAATAATTATGTTGCTTCTAAAGTGCTTCACCAAATTGTATGTAATATTTAACATTCATATACTGTACTTACTTTCTGTAGTCATTTTATTTTTTCAGAGTAACACACATACATATAAATACACACATAAACACCAGTGATACAGTACTGTATATGTACTTCAAATGTCATGGTCTGGTCATTTTCTGATCCAGTAATGTAAAGCCAGTTGTTTTGTGTCATATGCTTTGCAGATCGAGCTGTTGGACACGGTGGCGCTGAACTTGCACAGAATAGACAAAGATGTCCAGCGCTGCGATCGCAATTACTATTACTTCACTAGCAGCAACCTGGAGAAACTGCGCAACATCATGTGCAGGTCAGTGCAGGACAGTGATTGCCTCTTATGGGTCTGTCTGTTGGATCTATTAAAGCTTAAATCACAGACTCATTTCCTAAATCAGCTAAAGTAAGCCTCAGTCTGCTGTTTTATCTGTGTTTCTGACGCAGTTACGTGTGGGAGCATCTGGAAATCGGCTATGTGCAGGGCATGTGTGACCTGTTGGCCCCATTAATGGTCATTCTGGATGACGGTGAGTGAGTAGACAAGATTCTGTAGATAGGCTTCCTAATGATGTTTTATGGGCTTTATTTGTGTTTTCAAGCAGCTAATGTACTATACTATGTATATGTACTATAAATGATTGTTTTGCTGCATGTTTTAATAGAAATTGTTGATAGCTTGTGATTCACTGGGTATTTTTTGTGTATTTATTTATTCAGTTTGCATTATGGATTGAAAATGTAACTGTAGTATAACAAAGTGACTTTTATTGACATTTGTTAAGGTTTGAAATGATTTCCAAAGAAAACACACATTTATTTGATCAGAAAGAGTAATATTGTGACTTTGTTTTTACTGTTTTACTCTTTCTGTATTTTGTAAAGTATTTTCAACTATTTTTTACTCAAGACATGATGACAGCACATACTATTTTAGTAGGTATTTTGCAAGATACTAGTATTCAGCTTAAAGTGCATTAAAAAGACTTAACTACACTCACCAGCCACTTTATTAGGTACACCTAGCCAACTGCTTGTTAACGCAAATTTCTAATCAGCCAATTACATGGCAGCAATTCAATGAAATTAGGCATGTAGACATAGTCAAGACGATTTGTTGCAGTCCAAACCGAGCATCAGTATAGGGAAGAAAGGTGATTTATGTGACTTTGAACGTGGCATGGTTGTTGGTGCCAGATGGGCTGGTCTGAGTATTTCAGAAACTGCTGATCTACTGGGATTTTCACGCACAACCATCTCTAGAGTTTACAGAGAATGGTCTGAAAAAGAGAAAATATCCAGTGAGTCGCAGTTCTGTGGGCACAAATGCCTTGTTGATGCCAGAGGTCACAGGAGAATGGCCAGACTGGTTGGAGCTGATAGAAATGCAACAGTAACTCAAATAACAGCTTGTTACAACCGAGGTATGCAGATGAGCATTTCTAAATGCACACGTCCAACCTTGAGGTGGATGGGCTACAGCAACAGAAAACCACACCGGGTACCACTAATGTCAGCTAAGAACAGGAAACTGAGGCTACAATTCACACAGGCTTACCAAAATTTGACAATAGAAGATTGGAAAAACGTTACCTGGTCTGATGAGTCTCGATTTCTGCTGCGACACTTGAATGGTAGGGTCAGAATTTGGCACCAACAACATGAAAGCATGAATCCATCATGCCTTGTATCAATGGTTCAGGGTGGTGGTGGTGGTGTAATGGTGTGGGGGATATTTTCTTGGCACATTTTGGGCCCATTAGTACCAATTAAGCATGACTGACCATGTCCATCCCTTTATGACTACAGTGTACCCATCTTCTGATGGCTACTTTCAGCAGGATAACGTCATAATGTCATAAAGCGCAAATAATCTTAGACTGGTTTTATGAACATGACAATGAGTTCACTGTAGTAAAAAGGCCTCCACAGTCACCAGAGCTCAATCCAATAGAGCACCTTTGGAATGTGGTAGAACGTGAGATTAGCATAATGGATGTGCAGCTGATAAATCTGCAGCAACTGCTTGATGCTATCATGTCAATATGGACCAAAATCTCTGAGGAATATATCCAGTACCTTGCTGAATCTATGTCACAAAGGATTTAGGCAGTTCTGAAGGCAACAGAGGGTCTAGTAAGGTGTATCTAATAAAGTGGCCGGTGAGTGTAGGTTAATTAAGCTAATGAGACAAGTCATTAGACAACAGTGCTTTGTTTTGTAGCCAATCAGAAAAAAAATATGAAGGGTGCTAATAATACTAATTATATTTTTTTAATATAATTTTTTACATAATTTACCATTTAAATGAAAAACATTCCCCAATTCTTGAATACCCCCTCTACAGAGTGCTTGGCCTACAGCTGCTTCACTCAGCTGATGAGGAGGATGAGTAAGAATTTCCCCACCGGAGGGGCCATGGACACTCATTTCGCCAATATGAGGTCACTGATACAGGTAACATGACAATGACCTTTCTATGTCTTCCTGCCTGAGTCAGCGCTGTGATTTGTCTGCTGCAGCCTGGGACGTCATGAGTTCTGAACATCCAGTGCTGTTTTTCCAGATCCTTGACGCAGAGCTGTTCGAGCTGATGCATCAGAATGGAGACTACACTCACTTCTACTTCTGTTACCGCTGGTTCCTTCTGGACTTTAAAAGAGGTAACGACACCCAAATGAAACCTGTTATAACAGACAAGTGAAATATAGTATCTCACACTGTAAACAAATGAGCTTCTGCCTTATTACTATGACATGACTGGGATTGGTTATTGTTTTAAAATGCCGTGTTCACCAGTAGTTGCTGAGACTTTTATTTCAGTTTGTTGATGTACTTTCAACTGAATTGGAATATTAAGTAGGTGGCGGGGCTTTCTTTTTACACATCATTCCCTTGTAGCAATCTAACGATATGAGAGGCATGGTTAGGAACACAGAAGCAAATGGTCAGACTTTGATTGAAGATTATTGGAATAACTTGCATGGATTAATTGTTTACCTAAAGAATAATAATGTGCGCTATTAAAATAAATGTTTTAAAACATGGGTAACTTATTATAATAATAAGACAAAAACATCCATTGTCATGACTTCTTGATCATATTATTTCTTCATTTTGCGTGTGTGTCAGAACTGCTGTATGAGGATGTTTTTGCCGTTTGGGAGGTGATCTGGGTTGCTCCTCGTATCTCCTCAAAGCACTTTGTCCTTTTCATTGCACTGGCTCTGGTGGCGGTTTACCGGGACATTATCCTGGACAACAACATGGACTTCACTGACATCATCAAGTTCTTCAATGGTGAGTGAACCCAACTGAGGAACTCCATCTATTCACATAACTCACTGTTTATATACTGATTTTCTTTCCAGAGCAAATAGCTCAACCCCAAACTCAGAAAACTAACAGACGTTTAGAGCTTGTGTTTTGAAAAAAAAAGTTAACATACAGCACTTTTCAAAAATGTTCCAAATATTCTATCTATCTATCTATCTATCTATCTATCTATCTATCTATCTATCT
>CAIGQZ010000379.1:4826964-4841407 GCA_903798205.1 Danio tinwini
GAAGAACAATTCTGGGTTCCTCAAAGAACCTCTCAGTCAGTTTGACAAAGAACCATTTTTTCTTGGTGTGATGAACATTTTATTAATCTAAAGAGCCATTAAACCAGTAAAACACTGTGTGGAATTAAAAAGTTCTTCAGTTTTTAAAGGTTTTTCAAGGACAAATTGCTACTAGGGCTGCACAATATATATTGTTTCGAAATCTAAATGTGTTCATTCGCAATAGTCACATCGCAGTATTCGCAATGTTGAGTTGGGATTATAGTTGATCAGCAATAAAGACTCCACAGTGTTATTTTACATTACATTTGATTGTTCAATAACTGTACCTGAATATTTGACTACTGTTTGGCTCTTTAGAAAACCATTAAGCACAACTTTTTTCACTTTTAACTTTGCTCCATCTTGTTTATTTATGCTTGCAATTTGTTTGATTCGCTCCTATACCAGATTATTTCAGTCAATCTAGTTATTTCAGTCAATCTAAATGAATGTTTTAATTTCAAATATGTTCAAATAATCTGCTAAAATAGTATTTATATCGCAATATATATTAGAGTAAAATAAAACATTGCTCTGTCAGATTTTTCCAATATCATGCAGCTCTAATTGATACCAATAAAGTCATGTTTGTGTTTATTTAACCTCCATTTCTCTTAAGAGCTTCTTCAGTCTGTTGACTACAAAAAAAAGATATCCTGAACAATGTTAGCAAGCAGTGACAGAAGCAGTAAGTAGAAAGCATAGCATAATGGGGGGAAAATACTATGGGAGTCAATGGCAATCAATGGTTGCCAACATTCTATAAGATATCTTCTTTTGTCCTCAACAGAAGAAAGAAAAAAAACACCAATTTGGAGATCAAGTTAATTTAATGCCTTTGTGAAAAATCCCTTAAAATTTCTCAACACAATTTAATTCATTTTTAGATCCCCCAAATATGATCCTCTTACCTTAGTCAACTCATCTGGAACTAAATAAAAATGACTAAAATAGTGACAGTAAAATATTTTCACAGTATAAAAGTTATTATTATTGTTTTTTTCCACCCACTTCTATCAGGAAATCTGATGTGTTCCACCTTATTTATGTTTATTTCACATTATTTTGAGCTTTAAAATAAAAAAATAAATAAATCGTTATAAGCATCTACATGATCTGTCCAGAAAGGGGCGCTACAGGCCTTCTAACCAGCAGAACACACTGTGACAATTGCGATTGAAAAATGAGGCCACAGATCTACATCTACTGTGATTAGATCGGGAAACAAAACAAAAATTGAAAACATGAGATCAGAGGAGAAAAACCGCAGGACACCTGATCAATTAACCAGTGTTACGATCAGAAATGACTTGAACAGCAATAAAATCAGAGTGTGAGCAAGCAGATGGAGATCTCAAATTGCTACCATTTTATTTACAGATGAGACGGAAAAAAGGGAGGACAAAATAAAGACAAAACCATTTATGAAGAGCTTAGGGACAGGCAGAATATCTACCATACCTGTGTCTGTTCTTTAAGAAAATCAGGTAGCTGAAATTCACCCCTAAAGACCTGGAAAAACAGAGAGCTCATTTTAGAGGCTACAGTATATAAACACCATCTTACACAGTTCAGTCCTCAAATTCTACACTTTTTTTGTGTGTCTGCTTGCTTGTTGGAAAAACATCCCTCTCAGCGGCATCAATACAAACAGGTTTTATATGCCTCCAGAAGGCCGTAATGGGCAAATGAAAAGTCTGCTGTTGAACGGATAACAGAGTCCTCTTATGTGAGCCGCTCGAGGAGGATATTGTGTGTCAATTCCCAGGGTGTCTAACTTCACAAAATTCACAAGCAGGATGAAAGAAAGAGCGAATGAAAAAAGCCAGTCAGAACGAAAGTTGGAATCAGAAGCACCACAGTCTCCAATTAAGACACATCCAGCTGATCTCATTTCCTGCCTCTTGGCAGGAAACTCTTTGAGTTTAGCAAATGAGGAGTGAATATCTGCGTGTGCCACAGGAAAGAAGCGCTGACCTAAGCGCAAATGCCAGACAACATGGCCATGGAGCGACTGTTTAAAAGACTTTTCCGATGCTGAAGGTCTAGACTGTCAGAAACCTGAAGCTTGCGCTCTTCACTCCAGCGCTGTCGGTCTCTGAAGCTCTTTTTCCTAGAAACATTTCACTTGTGCAGCAGCCAAAAACTACATTCAGGAGAGGCAGTGCTCTTAAAAGATAATCAGTGCTAAACTGCCTTTCCTCACACATAAAATCAGATCAATCATATCATAATTATAGATGGACAGAATTTAATCCTACGTGAAATTTCTGGCATAAAACTCTATGCGTGAACTGGCTGATAGGTCAGCTAATCTGCTCCTGCATCATTAACTACATGGCGCAGGAAGACCAAATACATCAACATTACCATATACATATTCATTACCATACTAAATCCTGAGAGATTTTATGACAGAAAGACAGAAAAGAGTCTGATTCATATGAATGTGACTCTAATGAATATTATTTTGTGAAACAGTATAGTCTGGTTCATGACATATAAAGAAGCAAAACAAAAACATACAACACTGAAAAAAATAGCTGTAAATTAGCAGTTTTATATATTTTTATGATTTATGTTTTATTGTGATTCATGAGTTTATTTATGCTTTTAAATTGGATTATGGGATCTTGACCTTTCTTCTAACAACTTTTAACCTTGAAAAGTTTGAAAAACTGACTTTTATAAAAAAATTGTATTAGTTTGAAGTGATATTTTTTCAGCGTTGGAGTTGTAAATTATGGTACAAAAACTTTGCCAGTACATTTTCTGTTATTTTACAGATTTATTTATATTATTTCTTATACATTTTATAATTTCAAACTACTAAAATGTCAATAAAATTCATTTTGTTAAAGTGTAGAGTTGAATTTTCGATATCTAAGGCTAATTTATACTTCTGCATTGAGTAATTGTTGTGACGCATGGCGCCTGTCTTGCGCGAAGCCGTACATTTATAATTCTGTGTGCTGTATGTGTTACTCTGCAATAACACTTCTAAAATGCTAGTTGCAGTAGGTTATGTTATGTTCCTCTATGTCGAGTCTCTTTACGGGTGTTTTGTTTTGTCTTAACACTACCTTAATGTACAAGTAGCTCAATCTCGCTCATTCAGAGGTGGGAACCGGCAGACGTGCAACAATTTTAATCATAAGGTAAACAAAATAAAAGTTTCCATTTGGAGCTCCTTCATAGGACTCCACACTTGTAAACACTCGATCCATCAGGCTTGCGGCTCTCAGCACTGCCCACACTCTTCATCGATACCAAGCCGACCAATCACAGAGCTTGCATTACGTGTCATTTTTAGTTTGTGACTGCACGAAGGCTGCACCACACCATACGTCTGTGATTGACACAGAAGAATAAATCAGCTTAAGAATACAGAGCAGATACAACTCCCTAATGCAATTCACAACTATAAATAAATGAAAAACACTTTGTGAATCACGAAATACGGAAACTGTTAAATCAACAAATTGTTTTTACATTGTACATGATCAGTGCAGTACACTAATAAATTAGGCTACTCTTTTTTTAAATGAATCAAAAAATAATACATACTGCATTATCCTTGTAAAGTTATTAATAAATAAATGAATCTTACTTTTAGTGAATCAGTTCTTTTAGTGAATCAAATAACAAAGCACAACCAACTGTTTGCAGTCTTACTTATGAAAAGAAATTCATATTATATGACTGCAGACTGATAAACAAATTAATGACCCAATCACTTCTTTTAAATTAATTTAAAAAAAAACAGCAAAGTGTAGTCTGATTCATGAACAAATGAATCTTATAAACTTTTAATGAACCAAAAACTTACTACATAATCAATCTGATTGACAAATGACTCTTACAAATAAGTTATTTAAGTGATTCAAAAACAGACAGTGTGGTCTGATTCACAAATCTTACTGTACATTCACACCGAAAGCGGCGAGAGCGTCAAAGTAGCCGGAAGTCATTCATTTTCAATGGGAGCTGGTGTGGTGAGCAATCGGGTCCCCCCTGCAATCGAGTCCGCTTAGGTCCCCAATAGGTAGTCTGTGTTAAATGCCTGATCAAAAGTGCTTTTTAGAGTCTATTCTCAGTCTTGCGATTTTAACAACACTTATCATATTAGTGACATTATTTTAACAAGATTTATTATATTAGTAACATTATTATCGGTAAGTACAAGTCTTCGCCAGTGTGGGCATTGAGGAGAGTTGAAATCAAGTCAACTTTATGGTAATGAGCTGTAACGCGGTTTGGCGGCAAGCAATCAGAATGTAGAAGTCCACCGCTTGAGAGGAGTCCAGAGAACACAGTCACTGTGAATTTTGGTTCCGACCACAGTTGTTCCCAAGGGTTTGATTATTGCAGTTGCCGGATTTCCAATTATTTGCAATGTTTTTCTTACAGGGACATACATTAAAAAAGTTACTCTCGCTGCTTTCGGTGTGAACGTACACTTAGCAACCAGTTACTTTTAATGAAACAGGTAAAAAATACTACACTATCAGTCTAATCTATTTAATACATAAAGGAATCTTAAGAGCCTGTTATTTTAAGTGAATATAAAATACCACATTATCACTGTAGTCTGAATCACAAATACTTGAGTTGTTACTTTTAGTGAAACAAAAATAAATCTTAACAGCAGTGGCGGCTGGTGTTAAAAAAGTGGGGTGGGGGTTGGGGGGGGGGTGGGTGGGCACAAACATAAAAAAAAGTGTGTAAAAGCCATTTTTCAGGTGATGTATCAAAGAACTAAAATATGAATAAAGCATACAATAAATGCATCAAAAATCAGTTAATTTTAGTTCAATTTGGGTTTTTTATCAGTAATGAAGTAATCAAGGTAATCAGTAAACACACACACACACACACACACACACACACACACACACACACACACACACACACACACACACACACACACACACACACACACACACACACACACACACGAGTTGTTACTTTTAGTGAAACAAAAATAAATCTTAACAGCAGTGGCGGCTGGTGTTAAAAAAGTGGGGTGGGGGTTGGGGTGGGGGTGGGTGGGCACCAAAATTAAAAAAAGGGTGTAAAAGCCATTTTTCAGGTGATGTATCAAAGAACTAAAACTCCGTTTGTCATAACAAGTGCTGGAAAAGCCCAAAGTATACACGCGCTCGCAATCACTTGACTACTTGTAAATTTGCAAAGAAGGCCCATCTGGTCCAAGCTCCTTGATTCTTATTTTTCTTCATCCAAATGCCTTGTGAAAGGATATCTTTGCAAAGATACAACAAAAATTTCCTTCATCTCGAGAAATTGCATTTTAAGCTCTTTGGTGAGAATGGTCCAATCACATAAAGCCAATCATATAAAAACAAATATGATTCGTTCTAACAACAAAAATGGGAGGGTTCAGAACGCTGCGCCCCAAGGACAATTTAAAACAGGCCAATTAGGCCAATCGTCACATCACGTGCATTGCAAAAGTTTGTGTACCTACAGTACATAGACACTCATAATCTGGCGCCCTGCACACATATGAAAAAAATATTGTTTACACATTTTTTTTTCAATAAATGTTAGAATTTTATAATTAAATCAATTTATTTTGTTAATATTTGTAATAATAAACATTAACATATTAAAGGGGTCTAGCTTGAAGGGGGCGGCGCCCCAGCGCCCTCTATTGACCAGCCACCACTGCTTAACAGACAACTGAACCCAGCAGCTTCAACCCAATCGCTTTATGTATGAGTTGAGATAGATTTTGTGATCAGTGTAGTTTTGCACATCCCATTTTGTAGGAGTGTTTGCATTTCTTGAGTAGAGGGAATCTGACTCTCTCTTAAAATAACAGCCAGCTCAACCGTAGGATATTGCCGTTCCCCAAGACTCCAGACCCGATTACTAATCGGCGTCTCCGGCTGCTGGTTTAGGAGAGCTGCTCTCACTGGTGGGTCAAGAGGTGGGGGTTCTGCCGCTGGGTGGAGAAGGAAGTGAGTTCAGAAGGGGTTTGTTTGAGTAGCGAAGCCAAGCTTGCGGTTCACAGTCTAAGTGGAATTCTTTTGCAATAAGAAAGGCGTGCATGCTTCCCATTTCTCTGGGTCACATTTCGAAACTATTCATCATTCATCCAAAACCGTTACTCACACTACATTCTGTCAATGTTAAGATGGTGGTAGGGATTTGTATTCATATTGCAAATGGCTGAAGGACAAACAATGGTTAAGATAAAGAAAGACTTGTTCCTTTTTTTAATGTTTTGGCCGTGGCTGGAATTTAATACGAGTAAGAAATGAATGAGCAGGATTTGTAAGAACACAAAAGCCCCAAAAAAGAACATCTTATCTTATCCTGTTCTTAAACACACCTTCATATCTCTAAAAAACAAGCATCTGACTCTGGTTCTCTATGTTGGATGTAACTGCAATAACATGCAAAATGAGACAACCAAGACCTTACATGACATTGGTTTGGCTCGCTATAGCGGTGAAGTGAATTTTTTTTTTTATCGCTGATGTAACGGGACACACTTATTCTTCAAGCATGAGCTGTGGGTAAAGAGAATAATCGGAGAGGACCTGCGGGTAACTGAGGGCATGTTTGATTGAGACTTTCACAGATCCTCCGTTCTGGAGCTTCAGGGAGGCGGTAGTGGAAAAACTGACTGTGTGGCCCAGCAGGGAATTCACTCTCCTGGAATGTTTACATTCAGCCCTCCTGCAGCTCATATCAGCATTGGACTGCTTACTGAACAGTAGGTTTACCTTCTATAAATACATAGAGCAAAATATTCATCATCGGCATGATGTAATAATTGGCCAATAGCTAACAGAAAAAGGGAGGGGTATGCATATCAGTTATAGTTAGTAGTAGTAAAAAAATCCCCCAAAAAACTCATGTTGTGATATAAAAAAAATATAAATTAAATGTTTTTTAAGACCCATATGCCATAAATAAAAAGAGTATGATTTATTTGCTACATTAAACCCCTTCTGAAAGCTTTTAATAGAACAGACTACCAAAAGACCACATTATACTTCATCAGCTTCTTTTATTTAAGCAATTCTACAAATACTAAGAATTCTGACATACTTCTCAGATCACATACTGTTTTTAACCTACTATATAGTATGGAAGTATGCGATTTTGAATGCAGCATCTGTGCTTGTTTAAATAAAATGCATCTTAATTTGAGGATTAACACAAACAGAGGTGGTCATAGCAGGTAATGGCGTTCCCCTCATGTAGGAACATGCATAAAGAGCTTATAGAAATCTAATGGCTAAGATTCAGCATGGGTGGTCTGGATAATCCTTTATTGAAACCTACAGTGCTGTCGGCAATGAGTTGTAAATGAGATGTGGTCTTCAAATCCACACAGCAAATCCACAATGTCCTGCCGAGTAAGATGCAGCAGAGAACTGCCAAACTCTTCCAGATCAGGGGAAAAGCTTCACAGAAGAGGACACTCATAGACCAACAGCTCTGATAATGCAGAATGACACTGCTGACTCAATGAGTTCAGACTCACATCAGATGCAGAGGGTTTTACCCCACAACCATGAACCAGAAAAGAACCTTGGGCAGCAACAGAGACACCGCAAACTAGGGTAATTTAACACTTTAATACTGAATAAATAAATGAATTCAACTCTTATTCAACTCTTTATTTTAAAGTACAATTCTCACTTTTAACAAATCATTATCTAAGACATTTAGCCCAACAAACTCCTAATTTGCTGCTTATTAATTGTTATTATTTATTAAGGTATAGTTGAGTTTAGGTATTGGGATGTAAAATAAGATCATACAGAATATGTACTTTTGAAGTACTAATAAACAGCTGATGCATAATCACAGGCAGGGTAATAAGCCTATTATTAATAATAAAAAAAGAAAATTCCCTCCCCTTCTTTACTCTAGGTCTTATTTCTCTCTGAGCACTAATAGTGCCTTTGTATACATAGCACTTCTTGTGTGTGTTGACTCTTCATGTTGAATGACCTAATGCTTCCTCAGTAGTAAGTTGCTTTAGATAAAAGCATCTGCTAAATGACTAAATATAAATGTAGTGAATAGTGAGAATTGGTACTTAAAGTATTAGTACTGTGCTTTAACATGATAAAATTCCAAGTTCATGAATGATGAGGGTTATCATCATCTAAATCTATCATTTAATTGATTGCATAAACAGCTAAAATCAAATAAAATCAATGGCAAAATTAGTAATGTATGTAGTAATGTAATGTGTTTTTTTCTTTACATATTTGTTGTCTTTCACGTATATATTGTCTTTTACATATTTATTGTCAACATTGCTAATAGTATATTGTTTTGTTTTTGGAGTCTGTTATTGTATTTTGCACTGTCTGACACCAGCACCTAAGCTTAGCTAATCATAGTACATGTGATGCTGATGATGTGACAATAAAAGTGATTTGATTTGATAATATAATATTATATTATATATCTTGAAGTCTGAAAAAAAAAATTGCAAGCTTATTCAAGAGGTTATTGAATAAAATATTAGTATATAAATTATACTAAAAATGTTTTTTTCTATGTATGAAATTAGATTACCCGTTAGAACATTAGGTAAGCAATATGACAGCATTTATGTTCATGTGTAAATGATAAATTAAGAACATAACTAAATATTAAATGTTACAATCCTACCACTATATGGCAGCAGGATTTGGACATGGAAGAATCACATTCTCTTCAGAGAATCAGGTTCTTATATAAGTGTTGTACAATATTTTAATCAAACTTTAAATCCACCTGACCTACATTTCTAGTGAACAAATTCCCAGATTATTCTTGTGTATCACTGCTCCAATCCAGTTCAACAACCTTTTCCACACTATGCCACGAGCAGTGCTGCTGAGACCAATGTATTGATCCTAATATCAATTTTCCAACATGAATCATGACGAAGCTGCAAAGTCACTTAATAGGTATCGACTGTGGCTTTGGACGGGATTCAGAACGTAATAATTCACAAGAGGCCGATGACAGACAATTAAAGGGTAGAAAAGAAAAAGGCCGTCGCTTACTCTCCATATTCTTCAACATATGCAAGGCTTTTTGAATAGCAACAATACGGGCTAACAGGAGTCTAAAAACACTAAAACTAGCAGATGCCCTGATAAGATGATAGCACTGAAAGCTGGCCAACTATATACATCCATCCTCGTGTTACAGATGTTCTACATAGTTAGGTGGATCATGTTAAATCTGAATACAAAGCAGATTAAAGCAAGATAAGTAGCAGACACACACACACACACACACACACACACACACACACACACACACACACACACACACACACACACACACACAATAAAGCCTTTTCTGTGGAAGTACTTGATTCATAGGCTTTAATTCATGTCTATTGCTTTTAAAGGAACACTTTTTCTTTAGAATGAACCTTTTTTCCCCCCATCGCCTTCATTTGGAAACATGCTCATTTTACAACTCCCAACAGCTGAGTTTTACCCTTTATAAATTCATTCAGTCGATCTCTGTGCCTGGCGGGAGCCATTTTAGCTTAGCTTAGCTTAGCATAAATAATTGAATCAGATGAGACCAATAGCATCTTGCTCATATAGCCACAGTCATATTAGCATAGAAAAGATCAACGTTTCTTTTTTTCGTCAGTCTTAGTACACAATATAATTATAGAATAGTCAAGATTTAAATAGGAAAATTATCGAAACACTTTTTTTTGTGAGATGCTAATGGTTTAATCCGATTGATTATTTATGCTAAGCTATGCTAAAACTGCTCCCGCCAGACACAGAGATGGGCTGATTAAATTTAAAGAGTAAAAGTCAACTGTTTACATGTAGATGGCTTGTAAAATGAGGCTATTTCCAAAAAAAAGTGGAGTGTTCCCTTAAGGCCATTATATAACGGCTGTTTTCACTCTTGTTTACCCATGACACGATCCCACAGGTCAGGATTACTGTGACCTAATATAAAAATGTCAGCCAGAGCAAAATTCATGGCTTTAGCAAACATGGTATTAGTGACTAGATACTCAAATGTGTTCCTTGTATGTTTTAAGCATTGAATTGCTCTAATCTGGTTATTTTTCTCTAAACGATCATCAAGTAGACATGTGATAGGGCAACCTTCATTATGCCAAATCAGTGTGGAGTGCTCAGATCTACAGTATATTACCACCCAGTAAAACCACAATACGTAATTGCAGAAATGGTGCACTACTGCCACAACAAACCAGCTCCTAATTTAAGACACAAACAATGACAATGTGTTATGATATTGAGAATGGGTGAAATTGCTCTCAGGCTGAAAAAAAATGCTGTAGTTTTAACAAACCTTTGTTGATGTTTTATGAAGAAGAAAGGGTTCTTAAAGAGAAATGAAAATTTAACGACCTGTGTGTTCATTCAAGCATGCAAGTTTACATGTCAGAAAAAAAATGTGTTTTTGTCTATTAAATGGAAGTCAATGTGGTTGACTGTTACTGTGTAGATAAAAAAACCTACTTAGGTTTGTGGAAAATGATGCCTCTACTAGGCATGGGCCGGTATAAGGTTCTGACGGTACGATAACCTTGCATAAAAATATCACGGTTTCACGGGATTGTGATACCTACTCTAAAATATAGATTTTTTTCATGTCTGGGTAAAAAACAACTTTTTCCCCATTGAACACAATATGTTTTATTTTAAGAAAAATCTAAAAATTTTGGACCAGTAGCTTTTGATGGAGAGGTTGCTTTTCTGCTGAATATACTGAAATGAATAGCTGTGAAAAACGTAAAATAAAAAACAACAACTTGCATATACCTTAGGAACGGTATTACAGAAGACTTTGGCCGTTTTAAAACTTTGACTTTTCCAAACCGCGGTAATCTTTGAAACCGGTTATTGTCCCTGTTATTGGCCTTGTCTCTACCAACATTAGGATTATTCTGATTCCGATACTAGTATTGGAAAAGCCACCAAGAAGGTCGCTGGTTCGAGTCCCAACTGGGCCAGTTGGCATTTCTGTGTTGAGTTTGCATGTTCTCCCCTTGTTGGTGTGGGTTTCCTCCAGGTCATCCGGTTTCCCCCCAGTTTAAACACATGCAGTACAGGTGAATTAAATAAACGGTAACACTTTTTTTTTTGATGGTCCTTTTGAGTATTAGTAGACTGTCTGCTTAATATCTGTTGATATGCTCCTCCAACAGACATTTAACTGACTATAAGAAACTTTGCAAGTACATGTCAACTTACACTAACCCTAACCCCAACCTAACAGTCTACTTATAATCTAATGAGAATTAGTTGACATGTAGATGCAATGTAACTTAAATTCAATAAGGACCATCAAAATAAAGTGGGACTGAATAAACTAAATTGGCTATAGTGTATGTTTGTGCATGTGAGAGTGTATGGGTTTTTCCCAATACTGGGTTGCAACTGGAAGGGCCTCCCTGTGTAAAACATATGCTGGATAAGTTGGCGGTTCATTCTGCTGTGGCGACCCCTGATAAATAAGGGACAAAGCTGAAGGAAAATTATGAATGAATTGTTTTATAATCCCTTCATTTATTTATTGAATTGTTTTTACGCAGATACAGTATACTGTAAATCTAAAATACTAAACAAAAAAACAAAGTTCACAGTATTAGATTTGTAGCTGCATTTAAAGCTTTTATTCCTGTAAAAAAACAAAACTAAGTAATATCACTATTTGCTAAAAATGTACCACAAATTAAAAAGATGCTCTCACTGTATGGATTTATAAAGTGTTAAGTCTAAAGCACACCATAAAATAAAGGCCTAGTTGTATATACTGTACTTATTCATTCATTAATTTTCTTTTCGACTTCCCTTTAATAATCAGGGGTCGACACAGCGAAATGAACCGCCAACTTATCCAGCATATGTTTTACGCAGCGGATGCCCTTCCAGCTGCAACCCATCACTGGGAAACATCTATACACTCTTGCATTCACACTCATGAATGCAAGCCACTGCGTTGCCCTAGTTGTGGATCAATACTCAGTAACTGCACCAACAGATACAATTCACTGCAGTTGTGAACTGAAATGGCCACTTGAGACAGTAAAATTCCAATCATGAGGCAGGTTATCTCTTAATAAAGACTTACTTTCACACAGTTGCTTGTTATCACCCTGAAACAACACTGTAACATGTTAAGGGAAAGCATCTGCAAAAGGCATCAGACCTGCGCAGACCTCAGCCGTGTCCCTGTGTGTTGAGTTCATCAGGCCTTATCTGCAGACCATGACTGTGCAACATCGCAGCTTTTTCTCTGATGAGCTTCAATCTTGCAGTTCAGCCCTGTTACCAAGGAAACCTCGCTGCTGAAAGGCTTGCGACTTCAAAGCCGTTTCTACAGCTACCCAGATACTGTACAGAAACGGCAGGAAGATGTGCATTCAGAGCGTATAATAAACCCCACAGTGGCCTGCTTACAGCAAGGACATCATGTGAAGGAGAGTCCGTGTCTCAAGTGATGTGAAAACATAAACCCTTACTCTTTCCTACTCTTTTCTCATTTTGGAGCACTCCAGGTTGTTGTTTCATACATAAATGTTTGCACTTTAGCAGGTTTTATAATTGGGAAAATAAAACCTCAGATGAACAACAGCATATAGCTTTTTTATCTTGGCTTTATTTTTTTTAAATAAAGAGTGACACAGTGTGAGATGTCATGTTGTGTTGTTTATCGGAGGTTTTATCTTCCATATTTTAAGAGCTGCCGAGGACCATATCGTTTTTTTAGCATGTCCTGATCAGTGTTGGATAAATTATGTCAAAAAAGTAACTAATTGCTAATTACATTATTCATTCATTGATTTTCCTTCGGCCTAGTCCCTGATTTATTAGAGGTTGCCACAGCAGAATGAACCGCCTACTAATTGCATCATTAAATTGTATTTGAATGACTTTTTAATTACTATGACTGAAAAGTAATTAAATTGCTAATACATAATTTAATTACTTTACTGGATACTATTTTAAATGCATAGACAATAGAAATTAAACTTTTAATTCTTTACATATGAACCAAGCAGGGCCTTTTAGCTTTAATAAAAATGTAACACTTAAAGAATGTATATATATTTAGAGTTGTCACAATTAGTGGTGTAACAGATCACAAATCTGCAGTTCGTATTAAACTACGTTTTTTAGTCACGGATCGGACCATTTTTCGGATCAGCAAAAAAAGTGAGGAGACAAATTGCTTTCCATTTATATAAAAATAATACAGCAAAAAACATTGCTTTTAACAAACAGAACTTAGAATGTTAAAAAATAACAATCAAGAAAGAACCAGCTGAAAAAAGAAAAGTATTCAATATGAAATATGATCTACTGTTGCTGATAATGCTAAATATAGAAATCTAACATCTTGTACAACAGATCATATTTATCTTCAATTCATGATTCAACAATTCACACATAAAACTTCATTTTGATGGTTGTTTGCCGCCATCTGTTGGTTACACAATGTAATTACTTTTACCAGCGTCAAAAATTCACCAGCGTCATGTTACATTAAGCGGTGATTTTGGGGAGGCTTTGGGGTTGTTGGGGCGGTGGATGGCGGAGGACTGTCGCAGATGGAAGTGAGCGGGGCGGAGGTGTCGCGGACGAAAGTAAAGAGGGTTGGGGCGTCGCGGAAGAAAGTGAAAGTGAACAGCGGACGGGTAGGAGAGCGGTTGAGGAGGGGAATCGGTAAAATGAGGTGCCGGTTCAGATTTCAGAGGTGCCGGATCCAGAATGTTCCAGAACAAATTAAGCCCTGGTCCCACCACAACTTTTCCCGTCATTATTATATATTACAGGGAAGCCTAAATGCTTTTATGCACGCGATTTAAATGACGCGGGAGGCGATCTCTCTGCAGTGGTTATAAATGTTGGATTAACTGTCAAGTTAAAAAAATAATAATAATTAATCCGCGGATCACGTGCATTCTGAACCGTGAGTTGTGATCCGTACGGATCACGGATTAACAGTGATCCGTTTCATCCCTAGTCACAATACTGCAATTCGGTACCAATCGATACAGATTTTTTAAAAACGTCAATTTCCAGCTAACATTTGAGCACTGTTGAGCACGTTCTTAAACAGCGTTGATTTGCCATTGTGTTCACTTGCTCAACAGAAATGATTGTGATTGGCCGTGAAGATCATCAGTTCACTGAACTCACCGCTGTTTACTGAGTGTAACTACAGATACAGGGACACCGGAGCGGCTTACTCATATGTCAGCTTATAGACAAACCAGCTGATCGACGTGACTTTGAAATGCTCTAGTGTCCCTTTATCTGAGGTTAACACTCAGTAAACATCGGTAACTATACATACAGTGTGTCACAACACACAAAGTGTATGTATGTATGTATGTATGTATGTA
>CAIGQZ010000379.1:4849474-4872130 GCA_903798205.1 Danio tinwini
TCTATCTATCTATCTATCTATCTATCTATCTATCTATCTATCTATCTTCCGTCCGTTCGTTCGTTCGTTCGTTCATTCGTCCATCTATTCATCCACCCACAAACCAACTCACCCATCCATCCATCCATCGTAGGGGAACCAAAAGTTTTAACCCCAAAAAAATTAACAGTCTGTCAATCTAACTATCGTTTGTCTGTCTGTCTGTCCGTCCGTCCGTCCGTCCATCCGTCTATCTATCATAGAGGTACCAACAGTTTTAACCCAATAAATGACCAGTTGTCTAACTATCGTCTGTCGTATCTGGCAGGCTGTTTGTCTGTCTGTCTGTCTGTCTGTCTGTCTATCTATCGTAGAGGAACCCAGTTTTAACCCAAAAAAAGATCAGTCTGTCAGTCTGTCTAACTATCGTCTGTCTGTCTTCATAATGTTAAATGAAAATGTAAAAATGCTGTAAAATAAAATTTTCAAAAACAAGGACACACACACACACACACACACACACACTAGAGGAATATTTTTTAACTGAGAAATATATTGTAAACTGCCAAGTCCTGTTCTAACTTAAAATGTATTGAACCCAATGAACTGAATGTCTTTCAATAAACATGGTTTCAAAATCAGCTACAAAGACACAGACACAGAAGAACCCAGTGGAGCTGTAATAGATCACATACACAGATTCTCCAATCTGCATAAATGCTCTGCGTTAATCCCAAAGGTGCAAATCACACCTAAATACCCATTTCACACATGGAGCTGCTCATCCCTGCTGGATACGTGCAATGTAAATCGCCTTTAATTCTCAGATTAGAAAGTCAAAATAAACACAAAGCTTAAAAACTAAGTGATACCAAATCCTCTGATCCCAGTCTCATAACGTAAAGCCTAGCTCGAGGACCACTTTTAACCCAGTATGTCAAACGTGTCTTGATCTAATAATAGCAGCAAGATGATTTAGTGGCGGATAAAAGAAAATGAGGTTGAGGTGCTTTAAGATAACAGAAATAAGTCACCACAAAAGGTATTTCATGGCAATGCTCACCCTTCTGGTGTTGTCCAGGACTAGGGGGTCGGGCCGGCCGTAGTTGGGAGGGTTTGCGTGGGGATCATAGCCGAGCCTGGCCAGCATGGGGGCGATGACAGCCATGTCCCGCTGCACATCCAGAGGGATTTTGCCCACCCACTTGGATAAGGCTTCCACATTGACAGGCTTGATCACCTGGTCTGTAGATCTTTCGACCCTGCAGAGCAAACATTGTGTGTTAATAGTAGAACAGCAACAATAAATTGTCGTGATAACAATTAATCATTTTATTAGGGCACTAAAGTGACTAATTAATGATTATTCCACTGCTTTGACTAGTAGATATTTCTAGATCCTGTAAAGAAAAAAAATGCACTCAATTGTCAGGCTGCAACAAATGATTACGTTAATAATCAAATGACTAATTGACCAATTGTTGTTCATTCCACTAGTTAGCCTACACTGTATAGAAAAGCAATTGTGTCAGTGATCAGATAACAAATGATCTTCTTGATAATCAATAAAGATGGGATTATTATTGATTAATGATTATTAAAGTACTCAAGTGACTAATCAATGATTAAATCAGCAGTTAGGCTGCAACAATTTATTATCTATGTAATGGTTTATTCTAATGATTACTAGTGTAATTAAGCAGCTAATAGTCGATTATCACATCAATCAGGCTTGTAAATTATTAGGCTGCTACAATAGATTCTTTTAAAAATCAATTAATCTAACCTTATTAGAATGTTTAATCAACTACTCATTGGTAATTCCATTTAATCAGTTTAATCTGAAATGACTCCAGTTAGTCAGTAGGTTTTACTAGATATTCAGCTTTTCCAATTACAATCAAAATGGTCATCTTCCCCAGCCTTTAACTCCGTCAATTTTGATTCATTGACGGCGACATTGACGATGACTATGACTACAACAATGACTGCTACTACGAGTACTACTACAAATACTACAACGAAGACTAAGACTTCGACTACTACTACGACTATTATTATGACAACATCGATGATGACTACTAATACTACTATGACTACTACTGATATGGCGATGACGACTACTACTACTACTACTACGATGACGACTACTACTACAACAATGACGAAGACTACAACTATTACTACTACTACGACAACTACTACTACGGCAACGACGACTACGACTACTAATACTACGACGACGATTACTTCTACTACTACTACACCAACTACAACTACTACTACGACAACTACTACAACGACTATGATGACTACGACTACTACGAGTACTACTATGACGACAATGATGACGAAGACTGCGACTACGATGACTACTACTTCTACAACAATGATGACTTACTACTACGACGATGAAGATGACTACTACTACAGCGACTATGTAGATGACTATGACTACGACAACGACTACAACTACTACTACTACTAGTATTGTTGCATCACCTACTTCATCCTCCATTTTTGTTCTTTCTTTTTTTAATCAACTATCATCATTATTGTTATTGTATCACACACAAACAAACAAACAAACATATACACACGTTGGCCATTTTTGCTGACCTTGGTTAATTTGTATTTTATTTGTTACCTGTAATCTGTAGCTCTCAGTGCATCATTTTTTTTTATATATTTCAGCTTTAATTTTTGTAGCTGTTAATTTTTAATTAACCCTAACCCCTAAATGCAGGTGTTGGACAAAGGTGAAATTAGCAGCATGTGTTGTCTGTTAGTGTTCAAGCATGCTGTTAAATGGTGTACTGCATATGACTGTGTAAAAAAAAAAAAAAAAAGATACACACTTTGGGTTTTACAGTCTTACCGCAGAGCTCTAATTGGGCCTAATTAGATCACATAATGCAATTAAAGAAAGCTCTAGGCTGTGTGTAATTTTTCGAATGAACGGCCTTTCATTCTCCAAGATCGTCCTCCAAATGCATCACTTTTCATATTCCACACACCACCCTTGTATATGATTAAGCTACAGTGACACTGATGATGTTTCTGGATTTGTTAATCTAGACGTATATGTTTCAGCACAACATGGCAGAGCTTCAACAGCTGTATGCTGATGTAAAATAACTTAGCGGTTTTACTGAACCCCAATAAATAATTATAGTCTAGTTTTTACTGCATCCCATAGAGCACGTCCCACTTTCTAACAGCAGAATCTGCTAAATAAGCTTTTTCCATCATAAAATGTGTGTGGATTCAAATTTGCAGAGATATTAAAAATGAATCAGGCATTATATGTCACACCCTGGGTAAATTATTCATATGTCTGAGATGAAATATTTACATAGCCATGGATAATCCAGCCCTTCAGTTTTTTTTTATTTAGAAAGAACACATAGGAGTGGCTTCTGTGTAAGAAGGAAATCGTTTACCTCTTATATTTACAGAGAGATCAGATGAACCCTTTTTCCAAGAAACCTGGAACATGTGCAAGGCGTTCATCATTGTTTTATTATTATAAAAGATGGGAACAACAAATATTGGGTCAATCTAATAAAGCCTGACATGAACATGTGTAGATAATTTTACCTCTGAAAATTCAAATGCATTACGCACTGTTATTTTTCTTGACATTGCATTAAGCATACTACTCCACCCACAGACACACTGATTATCAGGATTCTTTCAAATTTCTAAAGTGTTCTAATATGTGTTCTAATGTGTCTGTGTGTTTTACTTTAATATTCATTAAAGGTGCTATGAAATTAAAGTAAAGTTTTTTAGTCAGTATTGTATGTTTTTAAGATATCTATAAGCAAGTCTGCTCCAAAACAATGACAATTGTGTTTAGAAGATATAAAACTGATACAAACATGTAAAGCTTGTAGTTTGTCACATTTGCATATATGTAGCAACAATTTTTTTCACATCACCTCAAACTAGTTTCTCATCAATTTATAACCAAACAAATACTCTCTAGTATCTGACATGCCCCGCCCCCCAAGACGCTTCTCATTTGCTTTTCATTTGAAGCACTTGAGCTCAATCGCTCTCAATGGCAGAGCGGTGATAAAAACAAAACACTATTGGCTGTTTGTAAAAAAAAAAAAAAAAAAAAAAGAGGGGGGGGGGGGCTACATTATGTCCCACTCTTTCTTCGTGTTTCTGTTGAGATTACGTCAAACATTGAATAAAAATGCATATTTCAAAGCACCTCATGGGACCTTTAAAATGTGTTGTCTCTTGTTTTGACTTTATAACATATATTATTAAGACCATTGCGATTTAAAGTACAATTAAGAAAAATGACATATATAATAATGGCAATAATAATTATGAACAAATAATTTAAAAAATAAATAAATAAAATAAAATAAAACTAAATAAAATAAAACTTCTGATCATAAAATAGTAAATGTTATTATGCAGAGTGAAGAATAAGTAAATATATAAAGTATATAAAAGAAAAAGCAGCGATTAAAGGAGGATTCCCTGAGGAAGGCTTCTAATTCAAAATGCATTTGTATTATCAATATATATTCGTCTTCTTTTATCATAAATAGTGCTAAAATGTTGTTTTTTTCATTTATTTTTAATTTTGTTCTTGGTTTCATGTACCTTGCATAGTGGTACAGTTTCCACGGATCCCACCTTACTTATTTCCATAAAAGTAAAGTAACTTCTAATGTATGTTCACCCCATATTACAAGTTCATTCATTCTCATTTTCATTCTCTTCTCTGGGCCAAATGACTTAAGCTGAAGGCTTGTTGAAGAGTCACTGAGGCCATGTTACATGTTTTATTATTTCTTCCCTCATAGAAGGACTGCCTCCAGATGGGAAACAGATTACTAATGCTCAATCTCTCTCTCTCCAGCCAAGACACAGGGGATCGTCAGCTTCACCGCCGGCCCATATCAGAGAGCTGTGTGGATCCGCTGCAAAACACCTTCAGCCTATAATCCCTCAAAACAGCAAACAATGACACCAAACGAGCAGCAAGACTCGTGCTGGCACGCTTACGAGTGTGAGTGTGTGTTTATGTGCGCATGTTAAACCAAGTAAATGACCCAACCTGCCTCTTCAAACAGCACTAACAGAGCCGTGACAGCGCAGCGCTCCTCTTAAAATAGCTGTAAAGTCCAGGGTTATTAAGGTTGCTAAAACTTATCAAATAAAACCATGCTGCTTGAAAGAAAGAAAAAGTAAACTAAAATCAACTGTTAAAAGTCCTGTGAAATTAAAATCAAGTTTTTTATATGTTAGTTTCAGTATGGGCGACAAGGTGGCACAGTAGGTAGCGATGTCGCCTCACAGCAAGAAGGTCGCTGGTTCGAGTGTCGGCTGGGTCAGTTGGCATTTCTGTGTGGAGTTTGAATGTTCTCCCCGTGTCGACATGGGTTTCCTTCGGGTGCTCCGGTTTCCCCCACAAGTCCAAAGAGATGCACTATAGGTGAATTGTGCAGGCTGAAATTGTCCGTAGTGTATATGTGTGGGAATGAGCGTGTATGGATGCTTCCCAGTGATGGGCTGCAGCTGGAAGGGCATCCGCTGCGTAAAACATATGCTGGATAAGATTGAGGTTTATTCTGCTGTGGTGACTCCAGATTAATAAAGGGACTAAGCCAAGAAGAAAATGAATGAATGAGTTTCAGTATGTTTTAAGGATATCTACAAGCTAGTGTGCTCCAAAACAGTTACACAATTCGGTTATAGAAGATATAAACATGATAAAAACATCCAAAGACTGACAGACTTTGTTTATGTCACTTGATACTTTAGTTTCTCATCAAATTTTACCAATCAAATGCTTTCTATTATCTGACATGCCCCGCCCCCTTCAAGACCTTCTCGTTTTCTTTTAATTTGATGCGCTTGAGGCTTGAGCTCAACCAGCTGTGGTAAAAACCAAACGCTTTTGGCTGTTTTTTAAAAAGGGGAGGAGCTACTCTATGTCCCACCCTCTCTTCGTGCTTCAGTTAGGACTACGTCAAACATTGAATAAAAAATATGCAATTCCCGTGGACCTTTAAACTAATTATTTTAGGTTGCCAAAAAAAGTTTTTAATTTGTTTGTTATTATAAAATAAATCAAACCAAAACTGAAATCAAACCTATAGTCGTACATAAACAGACATTTCTGGAAAATAATCATAAAATTGTTAAAAACGTAGCAAAAACAAAAATTTAAGCAGTATTTTAAAAGCTAAAATAAGTGCACCTGACTTTGATTATCATCATGTCAAAACTACATTGCCGAGATGTAAAAAACACAATGTATTTTATAATAAACCAACGACTAAGCTAGCTCTAAATAAACATTATAAACATGACTCACTTCACAAAAAATATTTCAGTTGAACTATATTCAGAATAGAAAACTAAAAGAATCCTTAAACAAATAGAATTGACTATAAATAGTATGAACGTCAAATATAAACACATTTATTCAAAGCAAAACAAAAAAAACTACTGTGTCTGTGAAATGCACTAGTCAGATACTTAGTGACTTTTTACTTCAGCAAACAATGTGTGATGCTTTACATGTGTTTAGCTGGCTTTATGTTAATTGCATTGTGTAAGTTTAGAAAAGTCACAGCATGTCTCATGTAATAAAAAATGTGGCGTTAAAAATGGCAGTTCAAACTATGTCCCTTTTCACAAGATATTAGCTAAACTGATGCAAAATTGAATCAAATTAAAAATTAAGCATAGCCTAGGCAAATTATTCTGAGCATGTACACTGAAAATACACTAAGCGTCTCGTCACATAATGACGTTTTCTCAGCCGAGACCTCAGACGTGAGCTGACACACTTAGGCTTGTTTACCACAGAACAAGGATGTGTCTGCTAATGCGTCATTATGCAATGAGATGCATGCAGTGTATACTTCAGTGTTATCACTCAGAACTGTTTGCTTAGGCTGTGGATAGCAAAATTGCAAATGATGTTTAGTTTGTTGAATAGAGTGATTGTTTCGCTTCATTAGACCTCAGTGCATCGTCAGGAGCCGTGGGTATTACTTATGTTTTGCATGCGTGCTAAGCCTGGGACAATAAATTGATGCACTGCAAATCAACAAATGATTACGCATCAATTCATAAATTTTCGGAATGCATTGCGATTCTTTTTTGAATTGATTCTGAGCTTCGTTTTTAAGTGATTTAGCGATAACAGTCACTAGTAGAATAAAATAACCCTAAAGGATAACACAAACATGCTAAAACTAGTACGGGATACCTGAGGTACTATAATCTCACCATAGATTGCATAACTTTGATGCATATTTTAATTATTATTTCCTAATCAATTGTTTTAAACAGAGCTTCTCCACAAACATCTGTAGCTTTAAATTGTGCAAGCCCTTTATATTTCAATGGATTCTGGCTGGCTGTAGGCCTGTCGTGATCAAGGTTATAATAGTTTTAGATTTTTTACTTTTTGTTTTCAAATTCAGTTAGTTTTACTTCGTTTTTAGAGGTAAAACTAGTTTTTATTACTTTCAATATTTTGAAATTGCTTAGTTTTAGTATAGTTTTTATTCGTTTCAGTATTAGTTTTAATTTAGTTTTTTGTAAATAAGGATATTTGTTAGGTGCAAGATTCAAAGTCATCAGAATAAATATTGTATAATAAAACTCAACCAAAGATAAATTTTTTGAAACATGTATTCAGAGGACACATGACCTCTATTATCTATCACTACCATCTACCCATCCTCAAATTCAAATACAACAGTCCACAAGATAGCAGCCCTAAGTACAATATTGTATGTGTGCAAGGCTGCTTCTGAGGTTAGATACACAGTAGTGATGGAAAGTTAGTTTCGACTCAACATACCAAAAATATGTTTTCAAGAGTTCACACTTAGATAATGCTTGACTATATTAGCTAGTTTGGCATGCTGTCCCGGGAGAGAACCCTGAGCTCAGAGATAGGTGAGCCCAAGGCTCCCGCCAGTTCAATAAGCATTAGGAGGGATAAGAGATCAGGTAGTTCTCGATAACCTCCCGAGAATAGGCCGCTGATTATGTTAGTTTGTACTTAGTAGGTGCTTATGACTGTAGTTGCATGTTTTTGAGCGTGGGAGGAAACCGGAGTACCCGGCGAAAACCCACGCGAACACGGGGAGAACATGCAAACTCCGCACAGAGAGTGTCGACTGTTTCAGCTAGCGTTGAACCAACTCGACTTCCTTGCTGTGGGGCAACAGTGTTAACCACTGAACCACCGTGTCGCCCGAAATCTAAACTGATGAAGGAGGAGGGATGGATGGGGGGGGTTCCAAAGCGAAGATGAGGAATGGATATTTATATTAGGCTGGATATTTATATTAAATTTGAAATGATCCGATTGGCTAGTTAGTGATTGGTGATAGGGATCAGCTGTTGTCAATCCTATCACGTGCTCCTCTCGAAATTAGTTTCTGAAACTTCACTTAAGCTTATTTTCAGTCAGTTAAAACATCACCATGATCTGAAAAGTTTCTTATAATTAAGTTTTGAACCCAACTGAAGCATGATTCACTTCTTAAAATTCCATTATGACTTTTTGTTATGAAATAAATGTAAGTTTCGCCAGGTCCTCTCATTTAAGCCCTCAGTTTAGTTCAGTCACAGCAGGCTGTCATGAGCTGTTTGTGTTCGGTTCACCTGCTGAATCACGCATGTGCAGTATTATCAGTTCACCGCTTCTCAAATCTGATTTCTGTGTAGCCTACTGTTCTAATAAATAAATAAATAACTCTGGGAAATTGATGGGGGTGGGAGATGGATCAGGCATGTTAAAAAGTAAGTAGTTTGTGGAGAAGTGCTTACTGAAGAGGCAAATTGTTTCAAATGATTAAGTTAATTTTGGTGAACTAGTTCAATCATTTCAGTTAGAAGATCCGGTTAAAAAGATTGATTCGTTCATGATCGGGATCACTAATACGGAAATAAAACCCATTATTTGGCACAAATGTGTTAAATTAATACAAGTCTCTCCTCAGGTCATATTTAATGCTGTTACCATGCTGCTGTTATGTCCACTCGTTGTTTTTTTTTCGCGGGAGCAACAGCGAGGATGACTGGAGGAGAAACAGCATGATCTGGCCAATGGCATCAGGATTAGAAGACATACAGTAGGCTTGTATTAAATACATTTACAAAGGCAAAAAAGAAGAACGTTTTTGCTATAATTTTAGTTAGATTTAGTTAGTTTTGTATGTACACAATACAGTTTAAGTTAGTTCCAGTTTTTTTTTTTTTTATTTCAGTTAACGAAAATGTTTTTAAATTTTAGTTTTCATTTTTTTTGTTCGTTTTCGTAACTATAATAACCTTGGTCATGACAGTCAATATTTCAACTTATCATGCAATATGTGGAAATGAATATGATAATTTTTGGTGCTTTGATATATTGAAACATTTTTTTACAAATTAAAATTATTATCATGTAATTTTTTACAAAAGAATTGTTCTGAGCTTATCAATCGATTATAACATTTATATAACGTTGGTTATTTCTGTGAATGCAAGCATCAGCTGGGAATAAAATCCTGTGTAACAATATCTACGATCTGTGAAACCTGTGAAACAATCAATTCTCATCCTCTTAGTCATGCCTTGCGAGAAGAAATCTCAGGACTACAATCAAAGTTTGAAGGGGTTGAGAAACTTACTGCTATACAAAATAACTCCCATTGGAGTGAGCCTTTTAGCAGATTTTTCTCATTCTCAAGCAGAAACACTGTACAGTAAAAAAAAAAGCAGAAAAAATAATGACCCCTCTAATGAAAATAAACAAAAAAAGAAAGATTTGAAGCCAAGGTAATACCAAGGTAATAACAAACATCTATAAATGTTGAAATGTAGAACATCAAGTCCTTTTCTTCCTGGAATGCAGGAACAACAGCGGCCCGTGAGTTATTGAATTCACCTTCCCAGCACACACCCTCCCCGACCTCAGCCTCAGCGTTAGAGACCTGCTTCTCTCCCCAGGCACCACAAAGTCCATTTATACTGGCAAGCTGCTCCGCTGTACATTTCATTGTTCAACTCCCTGGCTGATGCAGTCCTTCACTTCTCTAATCCATTTACATTGGAATTGCACTTGGGCTGCAACATGATTAATAGATTTACTGCTTCCCAGGAAAGAGAGGACTGTTTTCTTTCTTTGCCGCAGTTACTTTCTTCAGTGGAAAAACTCAAAAATCGTTAATTGAAAAGCAGAAAAATGCAAGCACACACATGCACGTAAGCGCAGACAGGAGGAAAAGCCATTTCTGACAGCCTGGCAGTAGATGCGTCATGCCATTCTCTAGAAAATAACATCCTCTGTTTGCCAGTTGCTATGGCCAACACATGCCAAAAACACACAGTCAGCCTGCACTTACACACACTGGTATGAATCCCTATTATGATACATAGCTGACACCCTCTGAAGGTGAGATTCACATCTGTAAGCTTTGTAAGAGAACCAATTTGAGATGAACGACAACACTAGGGATGTTGTGGCAGTAGAATAGTGGAACAACATTTTTTTATTTAACCAGAAATGATTACCAAAATATCTCATTTTTGTTTTATTTTTTTCAAGATATGATGATTTTATAGTTTATTATATCACTTGAATCTATTTAGCAGATGGTTTTATCCAAAGCAACTTTTAATTGTGGAATAAAAGCAATGTGTGACATAGTTAACAGTATTTAAACTCAATTGCAAACAAGAATAATAATTCTTAGGATCAAAAGTATGATCCGCATTTATGTAGTTCAGGTATTATTAATTAAAGGGCACCTAGGTTACCACTTTTTCCAGATTTAATATAAGTCTTTTGTGTCTCCAGAATGTGTCTGTAAAGTTTCATCTCAAAACACCCATCAGATTTTTTTATTATACCTGTCATAAGTTTCAATTTTGTAGCATTTAGCATCAGCTAACGGTTTTTGTGTACTGCGCCTTTAAGGCTAGTCCTTCACGCCCACCGTTTCCACATGCCTGGCAGCAGCTCCGTTGGCTGCGTCAGACAACAGACAAACACGAAGGAATAAGATCTCACATAATGTTTGTGAGCAAAAACTACAGTAAGAACTTTACCAATGAGTATTTGATGCATGTTGTGGAGTTGCAAGGATGAGTCACACACAATGTCGTTACAAAGTTCACGCACACACACAAATACACACACACAGCGCTGACAGGCACACACACAGACAGCGCACGTTTAGCTTTGCACTGTTTTTGCACACACATGTGACAGGATACAGGTTAACCTCCACTGCTGTATGGATATCTGTCATGTCAATGTACAAAATAAACCTGATTTAACATCCACAAACCGAAATTTAAGCGTCTTTTATAATTGTTCTGACACGCGGCTGTGTTGATAAAGTAAATCGCTGTAATTCATTACAAATATGCACTGTTTTAAAACATTTTAAACTTGTAAAACTCACTCTTGATCACATTTGATGATGATTGATGATCCTAGCAAACTGAACAGACTTTTATTTACGGTTGCTGAGTGTGAGCTCGTCCTGGTCCTGTGTCCGGTTGATATGATTATACACGTTACTACGGAGACATGTTAATACGCAGCTGTCAATCAATTCGGTGGGCGGGGGGACCGCACTCCTACGTCAAGTTGTGGACGGTCTGAAAACCGCTCCAATTGGTCCACCGTTTTTATGTTGTTAAATTGAAAAAAAAAGGACTGGGTGTGTTTATATCACCCCAATATGACTGTCTATACACTATATCTACACTTATGTCTGTCCAAACAGCTTGAAAAGTAGATTTTTCACCATAGATGCCCTTAAAAATATATATAATAATGACAAACAATCTATAAGTTAATTAAATAAAATGTTAATTCAAAGTTGTCTCTTAATTCTTTCATACTTGTATATATATAACATATATCCATACACCCACTTCACTCTTATGTGATGTACAACATTTAATATAAAAAAATTGTAGTACTACAATTACATTAATACATGAAACAGTTTTTTTAGCCTAACAACAACTTTCCACTAATAAAACAAACTTCCCCTTTAAAGGATTTGTCATCATTTACACACCCTTCCACTTGTTCCAATCCTTTATGAGTTTTTTTTCTTCTGTTAAACACAAAAATATATATATTTAAAAAATATCTAAGAAAGCTTAAAACCTGTAACCATGGACTTCAATGGTGGGAAAACAAATACTATAGTAGTCAATGGTTACAGGTTTCCAACTTTCTTCAAAATATATCTTCTTAGGTTTGGAACCACTTGAGGGTGAGTAATAATAAGTATATTTTCATCTTTGGGTGAACAATTCCTTAATATTAGAAAGCTTTAATTAGGGCTGCACAATATATCACATCGATATCGCAATGTGCGGATCTGCAATAGTCACATTGCAAGATATCGAATGTTGAGTCGGAAATATAGTTGGCAAAGAGCTACAGAACGTGTTTTGTAGAGTCACTGCTAAGTTTAACCATAATAGAGTAAAGGTTTATCGTTTACATGTGTTTTAGGCATGTGACTGAGCATTTTTAAGATAGTTTAAAACTTTTGGGGACAAGAAAAATTATGTTTGGAGTATAACAAATATTAATTGCATTTATATATTTATACAATGTATGCAAAAATGTGAAACTTTGTTTTGTTTCTAGTCCAAATATCTACATTTCAAAGCAAAAATAAAATTATTTTTCTTACCCTAAAGGCAGATCATTTTGCTTGTTTTAAGGAAAAACTTCTTCTGGTGAAAATAATACAATATTTTTACTTGATCTAAGGATTTTTTTTTATATTTGGATTAGAAATGAGACAATGCAAAGTAAGAAAAGCATTTTTTGTATTGTTTTTATTGTGCCTGAATAATGTTAGACTCCCCCGAAAATTAAACTGTATTCATATCGCAATATTTCATCGCAAAAAAATAAAACATTGCAACATCAGATTTTTCCAATATTGTTCAGCCCTAGCTTTAAAGGGCCCCTTTGATGAATATCAACTTTTGTAAGCCGTTTGGACAGAACTGAGTGTAGGTAAAGTGTGTCCAAAGGCATATCGGGGCATATTATTATTTTTTAATTCCTGATGTTAAAATAGGACCCAAATCCCTCCCAGTTTGAGGCCCACCGCAATGTAACGTAGGAGCGCAGCTTCCTTGCCCACCGAATTAATTGACAGCTGCGTATTAACATATCTCTGTAGAAATGCGTATAATCATATCCACAAGACAGAATGTGCGCAAAGCAACTGGGATTAAAAGATCTGTTCAGCTCACTGTGATCATCAAGAAATGTAATCAAGAATGAGTTTAAAATGTTTTAAAAACAGTGCATGTTTGTAATGAATTACAGCGATTTTACTGTCTTCATCACCACATTCGCTTGTCAGTACAATTATAAAAGAATACGCTTCAATCCTGGTTTGTGGACGTTAAATCAGGTTTATTTTGTACATTAACATAACGGATATCCATACAGCAGTGCATATTAATGTGTATCCTGTCACATTTGCTGTGCAAAAACAGTGCAAAGTTAAATGTGCGCACACTGTGTGTGTCTACTGTGTGTTTGCATGCGTGAACTTAGTAACGACATTGCGTGTAACTCATTGTTGCAACTACACCACAAATACATAAAATAATTACTGGTAAAGTTCTTACTGTAGTATTTCTCACAAACGTTACATGAGATCTGCTTCCTTCATGTCTGTCACTGTGCTGTTTATCTTACGCAGGCGAGGCAGAGATTGAGGCATACTCTGACAGGCACATGGGAACAGTGGACGGGGAGAACTAGCATTAAAGGCACAGGCAACAAAAACAGCTACAATGTGTTTAGAACAGAAAATCCAAACTTCTGAAAGGCATAATAAATAATCTGATGGGTGTTTTGAGCTGACACTTTACAGACACATTCTGGGGACACAAAAATGGGGTAAAATAGGTGCCCTTTAATGTACACATTCAATAACAAACTTTTTTTTATATAAATTTGCCCATAAAAATGGCTTTTTTTTTTAATACAGCAATTTCCACATTTTATTTTTGGTCTTTCTGCCACTTTATATCCCAGAAGGTGTAAAACAAGAGTTAACGATGAAAAGAACAAAAAAGGAACACAATGGGAGCCAGACTCAAACTCCCATCGCCCACATGTGTACGAGCACGTGCCAGCCGCTAGACCATGTCTCAGCCGAACGACACATTTAATCAAGAAAAACTTTCTCATAATCCCACATTTCCCATAGAAGCGGAGTATATTGACTGTTTGTTCTCCGCCCACGGCCCATATGTACAGTAACTGCTCCAACAGCAACACAAATCACCGCGCTGTCTATAAGCGGCCGGGTTAGAGAGATGAAAGAGATAATTTAACACGGCTACTGCTACATCCATTACTCTGCAGCAGCAGCTATATGACAGCAAACGCTGCATATATCACGCAGAGAGTGGATTTTTTTGCATCTCACATACAAACACGCTGGCCTTTTCTCGCCTTATTGCGAGTACACAAACACACGCGTTTGTAAGGTCATGCGTAGCTTTCCTTCTGGAAGAGCGGCTTAATGGTCTCTGGCTGTTTGTCAATTATTCATGGAGGGTGCTGGAGCTTTTTGCGTGGCGGTGCAGTAGTAAAGCCAAATAACAAAGCCCTGAGCTACATGGTAGCTGCTAGTGGCTTAAACCGTGCATTCAAAATTAATGTTAATGTCTGATGGCCCATACATCGGTCATAGAGAGAGTCATAGATGGTGAGCCGCTGATCAATAGCTCAAAAAACAAAACTAACAGATAGAGACCCAGCACTAACAAACCTAAGTGCATAAAGCTGCTCCCCTGGCAGGTGTTGCGGGCCAAATTTAATGGACTTGTATTTGTACATGCCCTCTGGGATGAAGGGTGGGTTTAGTGTTTATCATCAGCCATTAGGGCCCTAAAGGCTCCCCTCTGCCTAAAATCATATCAGTGCCTTCTCCGAAATGAGCTATGGTGGTTTTGTTTGCCTCAAGGGCCGCAGGACCATGAAGGCTTGAGCTTGCATGCTTTTTTCTGATGCCTCCAAGGAGAGCAGAGGCGCCTGTTTGGTCGAGTCCTGCAGCTGAACTCCTCTGACGATCTGAAGAGAGATGTTTTTGCATCTGAGTGATCATATATTCATGCATATGATGTGTGCACAATGCTAATGCGCAGTATGTGATGACTATAGAGCACCTGTTACAAAGCAGATTTACCATTGACTAGTTCAGATCAAACTACCTTTCCCAACATTTAATATGCTGGTGAAAAATAAAATAGGCATTTCAAACTATATCATAGTTTTTTATGCCTTAAGGGGTCGGTCACACAAAGAGGTCTACGATAATATCATAATTATTATTTTAAAGGTGCAGTATGTAAGTTTGATGCCCAGTGATTGAACTAGGTATTGCACACCTGGTTCAAAACACACGCAAGAGCAGTTTGCCAGATTGACGACATCAACAGGAGTGAGCCTGACTATCGAGCCTAAAGGAATTAAGTCGTGTTCTAAATAAAAGCAACAGCACGCGATAGAAGGAATATTTACCATATTAAAATAAGTTTTTGTTCCAACCATAGCCTGAAATTATATATATTTGAGACGGCTTCTATTTCTTGCAGTTGGACAACAGGACAAACTGACAATGATCACTTCAGGTAAACCTCATTTAGTGCTTTTTTTGTGTTAAATGCTAATAATGTGAGTTTGAAAGCCATTTTATGTAATATTTACTGCCATGTACTAAGAGCAGCAGCAGGTAGTTCACCTCGGATCTTAAAAATAAAATAAAAAGGTTTAAAGGCTTACTCCAAGTGCAAGTGCAAGCCAACAAATATCAGTCATTCAGCATGTGCATTTAATAATGTTAAAAAAGTTTAAAATGTATTCATTAGATTATAAACCTTACCATTTTATAGAAGTGCGGTAAGAGGACTACTCTGTGCTTCTGAATGGCTGTATTTAAATTTCTGTCATGTTTTATCTGGTGCAAACAGCCAAATTGCTTATCACTGCATATCTCATCACATAGCTTGTTGTTAGAACACAGGGTTACAGTAGCTATGTTTCCATCCAAAAATGTGAATTAACTTTATGAGCAAAACGGGATAATCACATAAAAGACTAGCAAATAAAGCAGCGTTTCCATCCAATGTGTCAAAGCATTGTCACTTCCTGACTAACTGGCGCCAAATATCAACAGTAAAAATGGAATTTGCAGCAGTATGAGAAGCTGCATCAATCTTTTCTTTATTTAATAAATGACCTGACACGCAGTGAATGACCAGTGGCATTTGAAGGCGTCAGACGCGGAGCACAGATGCTTTTGATTCTGGAGGTAATAAATAACATAATAACACTAATACCGAAATGGTTAAGGCGTTTAGAATGACCAAAACATTTCAGATGTTTTACAATGTGCTCAGCCTGCTGGTTTGTCCATTCACACACATTTTATCATCACATGATCTCTTTGACCTTTTTTAATGCACATACTGGAATTTGTGGGATAAAAGTGTTTGCATCGTAGTTTAAACGCATCTTCTCTTATCAAATAAAAAGTTTATCCTTCTCAGTTATGCACATGTTTTTATGCACATTTTCAAAATTTATGCACATCTTGGTGTTTCCATCAACCGTTTTTTTATGCGCATATGCAAAATGTTTATGTTCGTAATATTTATATTACTTACTAATTAATAACCACGTCATGTGGAACTCTGAATCTGCATCTCATTTCGGAGTCTGCTACAGTCCATCACGGACACATACCTTGAGAGCCTTCCTGACTCTGAATAAATCAAATACGCTATTTTTTTACCATGGCAACCCAGAGAGCTAAAATATAATTGGATAAACTGGCAGTGGGTGGGTTAAAGGGATCAAAACAAAGACAGATGTTCCGGCACGTAACGGACATTTTCAAAGCAGAACATCTGACTTCAGCATTGTTTTTCAGATAAACAAGAATGTTCACTTAGCATGTTTTTTAAATATCTGCAAACATATTATGATAATTTTATGCTTTAAAAAAA
The DNA here is from genome assembly GCA_903798205.1 of Danio tinwini. NCBI lineage: Eukaryota > Metazoa > Chordata > Actinopteri > Cypriniformes > Danionidae > Danio > Danio tinwini. The sequence continues at coordinate 4,866,515 of CAIGQZ010000379.1, forward strand.
TAAAAAACGTACATACAGCACCTTTAACTATGCTTTTTATTATTATTAATAAAATATGAAATATTTAAGTAATATTCCACAGACAGCAGTGGTTTTTACCTGAATATCAGCAGATGAGTGTGGTCACAAATGTGATATTGATTTTAAACAATAGTTTTCACTCAAGTTTAAGCGAATAACATTTTGAACACAAAGCCAGAGCAAAATAGTCCATCTCTGAGCAAAACTGAAACAAAGCAGTCATTTGTTTAGTTTCTAAATGAATCATCTGTTTTTGAATGAATGCTTTGAGTAAGTCGATGACATACTGCCAATTACTCTGGTTTTTAGAGCCAGATTTACTCATCTATGACAGGCCTAAATGCTTGTGCACTGCGGGACCATTTTCACTCGCACTTATCATCAGTGTTTTTTTTCCCAGAGATGTTTTTGGGCATTCATTCCAAAGCAATTTTCACTGGCAATGGACCCTTTTCACATTACCGGGTTCCTCAGTAGCGGAAGTCATCATAGTTTGGTAAACTTAGAGCACAGTGAATGGGAGAGTACAAAAAATTATTTTTTCAATCCTATTTGATATTTGATCTTTTATATCTAATAATAAAAGAAAAACTCCACAATGGTGTTATCAAGACTTTCAGAAAAGGGAAAAAATAAGTGTGACTGATAACGGCAGCCAGAAGAGAGAATAACGTCAAATTTACTGTCCTTTCCCATACACTCTGCATTACAAATGCCTTACATAAGCGGTAATGCGAATGATATAATACATATGTAAATACATTTAAATATAAATGGGTTTTTTTTAAATCAAGATATTAAAAACTTTCAAGGTTTTAAGATTATGATGTCTCTTAAACACGTTATAACAGTCTTGTGAAAAGGGGCCATAATTAAGTAAATGTGCAAAATCACTCCCTGACATTAAATGGTGCTTAATAGAAAAAACAAGAAGTCACCCTCACCCTTATACTAAGCTTTTCCACTTGAAAGATTATGTGCATTTTAGTTTGGTTGCATTTACATTGAATGAACTCTGATGTGATAAATTCTTTGTATGACAGGGTGACCTGTGCCTCAACCCCCACAAACTGATAGGTGTGAACTAAATGACCCTTTTACGCTAAATGGGTATAAGCAAAACAACAGCTGAAACATCTGATAAGAGGGTCCTGCTGAGCCTCGTAAACACAGAATGGTTTGTTTGATGCTAGTATAAAGTAAAGTGTCTCACAGACAGTACTTTGGGTTTGTTCCTTGAAGACCGACGAGTTAACATCAGTGAACATCTGTTCATTGTCTTCAATGAAGTCTTCTCCCTGTAAGAACTTTGGTCAGCTTACTTAGGCCCCGTTTACACTAATGTATTTTCGTTTTAAAACGCGTAAGTTTTGCTACGGTTACGCCATCCGTCCACACTACGCCGGAGCTTTTGAGCCCCAAAAATGGAGTGTTTTGAAAACGCTGGAGAGGTCATTTTCATTCTAAAACGCTGCTGCTCCGTCTCAGTGTAGATGGGGGAAAACAGAGACATCTGAAAACGGAGGCGGGGCTGCAGACATTCGCTACCTGATTGGGGCTTTTGGATCATTGCATATCCTTCCCTTATTTGTCACGCCCCAATCACATGACTATAACTTTATCAGAAGATGGCAGACCAGCCTTCACTGTAAACAACAACATGGACACAGAAATGGGAGCGTTGTTTGCACTATTGTCTGTTTTAGGTGCCATTGTGCAGTTAAACTCTGCCTTTTTTACTACAGCAGCTCCATATATTCGCAAGAGGCAAGCTATTGTTCAAGCACTAGCTAATCGCTCGCGTTCATCGTTCAACCAGTGTTTGTTGACTAACAATAACCAAATGCCGAGCAAGACACATGCTTCCTGTTTATACTTGGACGCGCATGCCCAGAGTGCGCGAATGGTCACGTGATATACGTTTTTGATGGAGTAGTGTGGACGGAGATATGTTTAGAAACAATAGATGAAACGCTAGTGTGGACGCGTATCGTTTTTGATCTAAAACGCCGTTTCAAAATGAAAACGCATTAGTGTAAACGGGGCCTTATTTTATGTATTACAGTATTCTAATACACTGGCTAGCCACCCAAGAACAGTTAAGCCAAATCCAGCTAAATCTAACACACTTCTGGTTCTTCCCCTGTATACATCACACAAATTTAAGGAAAAGTCACAGGCCATGAAAGAAAATGAAATGAAATTAAATTTACGATTAAATCCTATTTTACCTTCAATTCCAGTGTGCTCAGCAAAACTGTTTGTACTTGACCGCCACCAAGTCATGTATTACTGTAACTTCAACAGCTCAAAGCATGCAAACAAAAACACAAAAACGTATTGATTGGCCAGTTTTTAACATGGTGTGTCAAACTGAAAAAAAAAAAACTAACGAGAGGCCTTTTTTATTGCCGCTTTTACACCTGGTGCTTTGTGTGTGTAATAGGGCTGCATGATATTGAAAAAACTGACATTGCAATTTGTTTTCTTTGTGCGCTACATATGGCAATATTGAGTACAATTTCACCAAAAGACTGGAATAGCTCTATTTGGAAAAAAAATCATAATTTTAGACTGACTGTGATAATTTTGTAGTGGAGTGCATCTGCATAAAATCCAATAAATCAATCACAAGTGTTGATAAATACAGTAAAGCAAAAATGCAAGTGAAAAAATGCAAGTGATTTCGGGGAGTCTAGCAAAAATCTGATTAACAAATTAAATAATTAAATGTCAACTATAACACAATTACAAATAATCTTTTTTTGTAGTTACAAATAGCATTATTTCTTGTGCCTGAATGATTTACCTGGCTTGAAATGTTCACAAAGTCACAAGCCATGAAAACACTTGCAAATGACAAACATTTCAGTAACTTACAATTTCATGAATGTTTTCAACTGTGTCTCCTGGTAAACTATAATCTTGATTCGACATTGCAGATCCGGCGATGTGACTTTATGCAGATAGAAAAACATTGCAATATCGATGCTAAAACGATATATTGTGCAGCCCTAGTGTAAGCAGGCGCACTTCGTTTAGTAACAAGGCTTTAAACATCAGGGATAAGTGTGAGTGAAGGGGCCAGTATAATTTAATTATCGCCATCAAACAAATTCCCCTAAAATAAAGAGATTTTATTTTTGTCAATATCACACTAGTCCTTTCATTCCCTCGACTTCCATTCAAACGCTGAAACTGAAGCTGGAAAAGTGAGCTCATGCAAAGTTATTTCACACTTCACTGCATTCTGAAATTCAGGTTTGCTGAACTCTGACCTGTGAATTCATATCATGTGAAGGCATGAGCCCAACAGAAGACTAATATTGCAGAGCGCATCCTCTTCATTAAAGAATGTCTTCTTTGATACTGTACTTTCTGAATTATCCATGTACTTTGTAATGAATTGTGTCCATTCAATTTCTACATGCACAGAACTAGGGCTGCACGATATTGGAAAATTTTCACGTTCTGATATTTTTTCCCTCCAATATATATTGCAATATTACGGAGACTCTGAAGGGACATGATGGTGAGGGAAAGAAATGGGTGGAAGAAAAAAAAAACTGGGTGGATGAAAAATATATACAGTTGAAGTCAGAATTATTATTAATTAAATTATATAATATAAGTTGAATATACAGTTGAATTAATATAATTCAACTGTATATCTTTCAGTTTTTGCGCTCCCTCACAAAACATTTTCCACAAACACTTCCTGTTCACTTCATACATGTCAACCTTCCCATTTTTGCCAGAATTCTCCTGTATTTTAACATTCTATCCCGCTATCATCCTATCATTAAGTATTTTCCCATATTTTTCATTTCTTTTTATCTTATATGGTGTCATGTAAAAGTTTGTGAGCCTCTGTTCTTTGAGTTGAATCTTATTATTGAATCAACTGATCTGAACGATTGATTCAAAAACCATAATGATCCAGTTTTCAGCCAGCTTATTGACTAAATAATCTAGTTGCAGTGATTAATAGATCACTGGAGGCGAAGACTGTCATTGATTAAAAATGTTAATTTCTAACTCCATTTCTTCATGAAACTTGACAGCCTCAGTTAACATTATACTCCAAAGAAATGACTAGGACAGCATAATTAAAGTATATATAATATGAAACATGCCCATGATGGATCTGCAATAAGCTGCATATAATGTCCTCTGCTTTTATGAACATTAGCTTTAAAACAAAATCTATAAAGACAGTGTGGTGAAGAAAGCACATGCTACTGTCTGGACATGAGAAGATAAGATCCATCCATCTGTCCTCCATCTCTCTCCTGAGAGACAGTTTAGGATTTAAGTCTCTGAAGCTCACTGTCACCGGGCCGTGACACACAGCAGTACTGCTCACTTAGCCTTCATTAAGGATTTTTATGTTTATCCAAAGCAGCCAGCCGGCTCTTCAGCGAGCCTACAGAAGGACAGGGACAGGGATCATGTCAATTGAAGGGCTCTAGTTAATTTAGCAGAGCCTGGATGGGACTCACTGGAGCAGACATGAGGAGCACTCAAGTTTTGCCCCGGGACACATGGGATATGGGTTCAGAACAACAGTAAAATACCTGTTGAAGGCACCACAGATCCTCCAGTGAGATTCTTTCTACAGCCCTGCATAAATGTCTAGAAATCCCCATTAAGCCTGGAAAGCTTGATCAAGCAAGAGTAAGAGACATTGTGAATGCTGCATTGGCAAAGGTATAGTAATGGAGACTGGCCAAAAAAGGAGAGCTTGGAAGCTGCAGCAAAAACAAAATAAATACTTGACTTTTTAACCATAAAATAATTCAATAAACGCACAAGGTGGCGCTTTGCTTTGTGGTTGGTACAACATAGTATGTTGTTATGGAAAATTGTCAAAAATTTAAAAAGAAAATCTCATTTTTTGGAGGACATTTTAATATGTAACTACTCATATTTTGCTAAACATTAAAAAGATGTTTGTAGCAATTTTATAGGTGTTGTTTTAGGTTAAGTGGGGTTTTTAAAGTGGGACACATTTAGAGAGAGAGAGAGAGAGAGAGAGAGAGAGAGAGAATGCGTGTGTGTGCGCGCTTGTTTTTGTGGTTTAGAAGGGCAAATTTGTATAATAACATGGGTATGACATTGGAATGACCATGTTAAAGTGGTTATAAAGACATGCCTTGTGGATTTAAGGATAGGGGTAGGGTAAAGCAATATAATAAGCATTTTTCACAGTATAGAACAAATGATGCCTATGGAGTCCTCATAAACCGCATATACAAGTGTGTGTGTGTGTGTGTGTGTGTGTGTGTCTGTAACTATTTTTGTGGTTTACAAGGGCAAATGTGTAAAATGACATGGGTATTACATTGGAATGACCATGTTAAATACATGCATTTTGTCCTCGTAATAAAATATCATAATTAATGGATTTTTCAACATTGAAAGTATGCCATACATTTCCTTTGAGGGTTGGATTTAGGGATAGAGGTAGGGTACAGCAGTATAATGAGCATATTTGACAGTGTAGAATACATGATGCCTATGGAGTCTTTGTAAACCACAAATACAAGTGTGTGTGTGTGTGTGTGTGTGTGTGTGTGTGTGTGTGTGTGTGTG
>CAIGQZ010000379.1:4876031-4889586 GCA_903798205.1 Danio tinwini
ATAATAATAATAATAATAATAATAATAATAATAATAATAATAATAATGATAATAATAATAATAATAATAATAATAGCAGGGTCAGATGGAATCTGCAGACATTTTTTGCTATTTCTGCAGAGAATTTTGTAAAAAAAATCTGCAGATTTATGCGGAATGATTTTGGGAGTATCAAAACCAAAACCTTAATACATGAAATAAAAAGTAATACCTTTTTAACTTTTATTTAATGTTTACAATGCAAATTCAATTAGATCCACTTTATTTGGTAAAAAAGTAAGTCTTCCATATAATCTATCTATTAAAAGAAAGAAAATATTACTTTACAAATTGTATTGTAAATAAATCATATTAATATTTTTATATTAGTCAATAATATTACTGAAATTAATTTTAAAAACTGAATAAATATACTATAAATATTTATAAATTATAAATATTACACACATTTACACAATTAAATAAACAGAATCAATGATGGGCTAAAAATCTGCGGAATTCTGCGCATGCAGATTCCGTGTGGGCCTACTCATGAGCCCACCGATTTTGTTTTTTAAACACTTGCCTGTTTTACACTTCATGTGAAATATTTGTACATGTATTATAAATAATCAGTACAAAGCAAATACTGCCCCCCAAAAAAATCAACAATCTGTTTCAAATGCATCAATCTGCATTATTATTGAGGAGAGGTGCCTTTACGGGTGATTTTGCTCGCTGTTTTTTAAAGTCTTTTTCTTTATATCTAATTGTGAATTTTGAATGAACCATTTAAATTATTTAAGAGAAACTATTGTGTGTAAAAAATGAACAATCTAAATCAAACACTGCCAAAAACTTATTTTTTCTTATTACCCAGAATCTAAAAGGAAGTAATAAAAGGCTGAAGATAAGAAAGAGACTAAATGGATGTCAAAAAAGGTCAGAACAAGTCCACAGTTCAGTCAGCTCACAGATATCAGAAGAGATGAAAGACAGACTAGAGAAGCTCTAAGAACAAAGAGGAGCGAGAAGAGATATGCCACAGCACAGCTTCCTCTCTGACCATAAGCTTTTCATTTTTAAAAATAAAAGCTCTGCCAAAAAAAATCCCCAAGCCAAATTTCTCCATAGGACATCAAGGGATTTAACTGATTCATGTGTCAATAGCAGCGATGGGACGACCCTTTGTCCTTTTGAGATTTCAGTAACTTCTGCAGTCCATATGTAATTCTAATATGCTTCAATAAACCACAGCCCTAACATGTGACCAGCACTTGTAGTCTGGACTCAGAGAGATTAATATAAAAAGCATCTAACCTTGTTCTGTTTCTGAATACGTACATAGCTCCCTAAAGTACATAACCAAATTATGTCTGAAAAGCTCTTGACAAAACAAGTTTGCACTTACTAAAGATAAATGCAAACGGTGACATCACACGGCAGCCTTCACATTATACCTCAAATTTTCCAATTGAAAAAATAAAACAAACTCCATCAGCACTTGTGTTCTAGCAAGCTACAGCATGTTTTACTGCAGCAGGAATGTTAACGGTAAACTACACCCCTCCGTTTGGACTATCTAGGGCACCAACTGCACAGAAATCATTAGATTCATGAACATCGTGCCTTTCAAGCTGCAACACAACACACTTTGGTCAAACTGATCATGTACACAACTGCACTCTAGGGGTTATCAAGTTGTTATCAGCCAGAACTGAAAATAATGCATCACTTGTCAGTGAGAAATGTAACACATGTAGAGTTATATTCTGACAGAGAAAGGAACGCCTACACACATCTGCACATTCAAATAAATGGACAGTTACCACAGAAACAGTGTTGTTTATGTTTGAAATAGCACACAATCATAATTTCTCAAATATTTAGTATGCATGCAATGGACTGTGTGTGCGTGTTCAGTGTGCATGAATAATCTAGGTGATCTAATAATCCATGCATAACTTAAGATTTGACATTACATGAATTTTGACAACCTTTGACTTAATGACCTTTCTACTGTGGTAATTTAAAGGAGGTAGTAATAAATAACAATAAAATATTAATAAAATATTAACATATAATATATTTTAATAATTTTACTAATATTAATAATAATAAAAAAATGAAAAAATGTATTAATAAAAATAAGTAAAAATCTAGTTGAAGCTAGATTTAAATGATTAATTCATTCATTTTCTTTTCGATGTAGTGCCGACGTAGAACCAGCTGGGGCTCGAACCAGTAACCTTCTTGCTGTAAGGCGATTGTGCTATCCCCGCGCCACTGTGCTGCCCTAGATTCAAATCATTTAAACCAAAATTAAAATGAAAACAAATTAAAGCTATGGTGGAACGGTGGCTCAGTGGGTACGTGGTACCCCGTGTTCACGTGGGTTTTCTCCGGGTGCTTTTTCCCCCGGAGAAAACCCACTTTCCCAAGTCCACAAGTCCCAAATCCCAAGTCCAAAGACATGCACTACAGGTGAATTGGGTATGCCAAATTGTCCGTAGTGTATGAATGTCTGTGTGAATGAGAGTGTATGGGTGTTTCCCAGAGATGGGTTGCAGCTGAAAGGGCATCCGCTGCGTAAAACATATGCTGGATAAGTTGGTGGTTCATTCCCTGACTAATAAAGGGACTAAAGCCACCTTTCCACAGGAGTGCAAATGCTAGAGCCTTTATTTTCCATTCGTTCACCATGATTGAATGAACGAATAATTGAATATTAGAATTTCATAGACCACAAAATTTTTTTGGGGGGATTGTGGAGACAACATAAAAAAATAATAATAATAATAATAAAATAAATAAATATATATATATAATAAAAAAAAATTCCCATTTATAAATATAAATGTTTTTTTAATATAGACTTTTTTCCGATTAAAAAAATAACAAAAAAAACTACTATTTCTCATCTCGCGAGCACAGATCTGCTTGAACAACACTGGAATTCAACACATCTGGTCGACCGGTCGCATATGGTCTAGTCCAGAGGTGTCAAACCTAATTGCTGGAGGACCGCAGCTCTGCACAGTTTAGTTTCAACCTTAATTAAACACACCTGATCAAACTAATTGATTGCTTTAGGCTTGTTTGATACTTGGAGATATTGTAGGTGTGTTGAAGCAGGGCTGGAACTAAACTCTGCAGGGCTGCGGCCCTCCAGGAATTGAGTTTAACGCCCCTGGTCTAGTTGCAGGAGTTCAATATTTTGACAGATCCGCAGCTCAAATCGGATCCGAATTTTCCACATACGGAGATAATCGGAACTCCATGCAGCTCCCAGACTACTCTCCATTGGAAATGAATGACTTCCTGTCTGTCGCTTGTCGTTTGCAACGGAAAGGCGGCTTACGGCGAAAAAAAAATCACTGAAATTAAAGCTAAATATAAAAATAATGTCTTTAAATGTATATAAATGTAAATACAGCTGCACAGTGGTGCAGTGGGTAGCACAATCGCCTCACAGCAAGAAGGTCACTGGTTCGAGCCTCGGCTGGGTCAGTTGGAATGTTTGCAAATTATCCCCATGTTGGCGTGGGTTTCCTCCGGGTGCTCCGGTTTCCCCCACAAATAGGAAGGCTAAATTGTTCGTAGGGTGTGTGTGGATGTTTGACAGTGATGGGTTGCGGCTGGAAGGGCATCTGCTGCATAAATTGTGCTGAATAAGTTGGCGGTTCATTCCACTGTGGCGACCCTAGATTAATAAAGGGACTAAGCTGAAAAGAAAATGAATTAATGTAAATAACAGTAAAAAGGTTTGTTTGTAAAATGTGATATTAACATTTACTATAATTATTAAAATATATTAAAAATAAATTTATGTTGTTGAGTTGTATGTTATGTTGTTTATGTTAACTAATGTAGTCAGCGGAAGCACTTATTATGTTTAGTAAATATTATTAAATGACTTATTGATGACAAAATAATAATTTTTAGCATTTACCTGCACATATAATATACCATAAATACACCATATAAATGTATTCATGCATTTATTAAAGAAGCAAGTCATGTGAAAATGATCAAGTCTATCACACTATGAAATAATATTAAACTTTACATTAAGCATTTAAAACTACTAAAATATGGAAAATACAGTACAGCAAATTGCACAGTATGCCGTAGGCAGTACGCAAGTATGCCAAACATAGCCTGTGTGACACAAACGGCTGGTGACATTAACTAGATATGATAACTGAACCATGCTTAAATGATCCAGATGGCTCATAAACCCAAGATACCCATGCTGGAACGCTGGCCTCAAAACCATGCTTTGGTTTTAAAAGAAAACAATTATAGCTTGCTGTTAAAAGCATGTGTGTGTAGTAAAACAAACTGCACCATTCATTCACACACACACACGCAGAACATGCACACTTCATATTTAAGTGTATAAACATATAAACATTTCTGTCAGTGTAATAATAATATAATCTGATCAGGTGCGGAGAACTACTTTATTTCATTCAACCAAAATTTGCCCAATTTTATGATAAACATTTTAAACATTTCTTAGGCTGCATTTACACTGCAGATCTTGATGGTAATGTACATCATCTTTTAAAAGTCACGTGTATCCGATTGACTGCATTTACACAGCACAAGGCAAAGGTGCAATGAGCAGGAAAAAAAAAAGAGCGGGCACTGACAGACAGCTGATAATAAAAGTTTTCCCATTCCTGTATTTAAGCTGTTTACTGGGTTTCATTTTATTTATTTATTAGTTTGTTTTTTTTGATAAGCTTTTTTACTATACTTTATGACAGAAAATTTATCATATGGCATCTTCTTTTAATGTAGGCCTTTTTAAACCAGTAGGCATTTTAATGTAATGTCCATTGCGTGATTTATACACGTAATGTATGCAATAGTTTTATATTAGTTTATACTGGTTACGTTATTGCGCTCTCTCGCACTCTTATTAACATCCTTAAATACTTGTGCTACATGACAATATAAAAGCTATTTTAGTCCTCGTGTATGAGATTTAAGGTTTAGGACTCTGCTGAAGTCTGTTCTAAAATGAAAGCGTCAGAGTTAAGGTCATTCACTATGGTTTTTAATGACGCGCGACTCGCATTGACAGGTGAAAATCCGATCTACCTGCTTACACTGTAGACACGAGGGCACAGATTCGATTCTTATTGGATAAATTTCCACATATGAACAAGGCCTGAATCTGATTTGAGTAAATCGGAATCCATGTGATTTTTTCCTGCTTACACGTACATTGACCATATCTGATCTGTGCCACATGGGAGAAAAGAATCTAATCAAACAAACCTGAAAGAGCTAATCAAGCTCTTACTAGATGTACTAGAAACTTCCTGGCAAGTGTGTTGAAGCAAGTTGGAGCTAAACTCAGCAGGACACTGGCCCTCTAGGACCGAGTTTGGACACCCCTGACCTAATCATATCATATGGTTTAGAGATCTCTAATCCTATATTTCTGTTGAAAAAAAGTTGAATCTTAAAAAAGGTCTTGATGTTTGAAAAGACTTGGGGGCAATTTATATCATGACTAATTTTGGATGCTGAATTGACTGAAATCGTGAATCAGCACTTCACGTCTTTTAGTAGAAAACATTGTTTTCTAAGAGAGGCAAACACTGACGCCATCATTTTGGCATCATTACACGCCTTTTTTTATTGCTGGAAACAGATAGAATACAATGCAATTTCCTCATGTATTGTTGTAATGAGCAACTCTTTTAAAACAGCTGCCATTTTGGCGTCGTCATCAGTTTCAGCAGGACCAGGAGAAACACGCTTGGGTTTAAGCATAATGACGATGAAACAGGTTCTGGATTTGAAAGGATCCTTACTGTTGTGGACGTCCCTTCAAATCTTTAAAAGCCCAAAATGTCCTATTTAACTGTTTGAATTGGATCAAATTTATGAAGTGGCTCCCGGACACGTCTCACTCTCCCAACTGCATACCGGAAGTCCAGAATACAATGTAAACACGGGGCGGGGCGTGTGGGTTGGTAATGCTGAGCTGACCTAGGATGCATCTTGACATGCACCATCAGACTCACCATCACTTAAATCTTCTTTTATCCATTTTTAAAAAGTGCTAAAAGTCATTACCAATATCTCAGACACTGCCTAACAACACAACACAAAAGGGTGCAATAATGACCAAAAAAAAAAAAAGACAAGTCAGTTTGATCTGTTGGGGCCAATTAGTATATAAATGCCTATAAATATAAATATCTGATTTAATCTAAACAAATTTTAGCAACAGGGGATTAATGACTGTGAGACTGTGAAAACGTGTTATGTATATTGGAAAAACACCTAAGGGTGAATTTGACCCCTGTGGTGGTTCTGCTAATTATTATTGATTAATTGACTAATCCACAAATCCCAATTACTTACTTGGAGAGCGAAACGCCGCCTGCTTTTCCGATGAGCTCCTCGTGGTGCAGAACTGCATCGTTCCAAGGAATGTTGAGGAATTTGAGAAGCGTCCTCATCCACTTTTCAGGGTGCAGGACGAGCTGTTCGTAGTGAACGGGCAGACACTTGTCTGCTGCCTCCAGGCACTGAGTGTACATTGTCTCTATGGCCCGGTTCCACTTTGTAAGACAGTCCCGGTAGCTGCTCAAGTCAAAGCCGGCGATGGTGACCTTGCGGGAGATCATAGAGTGGACGGAGGCCCTGCCGTCACGGATCATAAGGATGAACTTAGCATGCGGGAAGATCTTGGCCAGATAAGTGAGTGATTTAAGAGCAAACGGGTCTTTATTACACAGGTAGTTGGCAGGTTCCCCGTGTTTTACAATGATCTCTAGTAGGAAAGCTTGCATGGCGGAGTCCAAGACCTCATCTGTCACTCCGGCTTCATCTAGACGCATTTTCTCCCGGCCGGAGCGGCTCCACATCTGCTTCATGGCCAGAATCCGAGGGATTACACGGGTTTCTTCCCCACAGCGCACATCGGGATGAGCATCCAGCATGGCCCGCATTAGAGTGGTGCCGCTGCGAGGAACGCCGCCGATAAATATAAGAGGCATGTCTTTATTGTAGATGAAGGGGGTGCTGAGGTTTTGGCCCGTTCGAAGGGTAGTGTGCAGGCTGCTCACCAGGGGCTGGCTGCGCTCCTCTATCCGGTGATGGCAGTCCATGGCATGGCGACCCAGATAGAAGACCGTGACGGAGCTGATGACCAGACAGGCCACTAGTAAGTTCTGCTTTAACTTGCCGATCATTTCGGGAGTGTGCGGGAGGGCTGGTGGAGGAGCCAGGGGAGGACACAGACAGGGAAGAAGCAGATAAAGGGAAGGTGTGGTCGGGCAAAGTGTGTTTGGGTGAATGCCCGATACTCAGGACTGGCCGTGGCGGAGCGAGTGGAGGCTGGGATCTGCTGTACGCAGCTCTCGTCGAGTCCCTGAACCCATCAGGCCTGAAACACAGAAAACACCAGATCAGACTCCTCATACGATGACAGAGGCCAAATCCCAATTCTACCCCTTCCCCTTACCCCTAATTTTCTGTTTGCACGTTAACAAGAAGGGGTAGGACTGTCCCAATTATTTTTAGCTTGAAGACATAGGGCTAAGCGGAAGGGCCCTCGAAAACAATGATTTTTTTAGGACCACATTGAAACCAAGAGGTACAAACATTTTCAACAACAGCAGCATGGCTGCACATAGAAGTCAGGAGATGCACAAATTAGTATTTTTGTCATAATTACAAATTTTCACAACAAACAAGCATGTGTTTTAATACCTTCATAACGGCGTTCAAGTTATGAAGGTATTAAACTCTTGTATAGTAGTCCCACAACATACTTTCACATCTGACTTTCAATGACACTCGAAAACCCAGTCAGAAAAGTCTAGTGGCTGGGAATGAGCTTTTTACAGTGTCTGGTATTAAGTGTGTTTAGATGAATATGGCCACATTGTAAATGCACAGTACAGTTACAAGCTTAGTCACATTATATTGTTATGATAACATGGTATAGTTGCCTTCAGTGACTTCCTAAAGACAAATACTAAAACAATAACGCAACTGAAATAAATACAGCAGTCGCCATCATCAATCTCATATGAAATAAGTGCTTGTGACGACATATGATGACGTGTGCAGGTATTGTAGTGCTGTCCCATTTGTTAGGGGTCAAATTTGAAGCTCTTCCCCTTCACACTCTGTTTTAAGGGCCAAGGGGAATGGGGTAGAGGTAGGGAAACGGGTAGGGGTAAAAATATAGAATTGGGATTAGGCCAGAAATTTTTTATTTAAATGACAAATAAAAAGTTCTAGTTTAAACATAGAGTGTACTGTTGGTATTCATGCTAGTGTCGCATGGTTTAGATAAACCTTTATTCCATTTTAATGACTCTTAAAACTGAAAATTGTTAGGGTTTAACCAAGTAACAAGATCAATATTTCTTTCTTACAGCTTTAATACACAAGTTCACATATTTATCATTTCTTAATTGTCTTAATTGTTTCTTATTTGCATAAATACTTTAAAAGATTTCCAAGCACTATAATTTAGGTTTCCCCCACAGTCCAAAGACATGCGGTACAGGTGAATTGGGTAAGCTAAATTATCTGTAGTGTACAGTATGTGTGTGAATGAGAATGTATGGGTGTTTCCCAGACAGTGATGGGTTGCAGCTGGTAGGGCATCCGCTGTGTAAAACATATGCTGGATAAGTTGGTGGTTCATTTCGCTGTGGCGACCCCTGATTAATAAAGGGACTAAGCCAAAAAGAATAAATGAATAAATATTTTAGTGTTTTTATTTTTCAATTTTTTCAGAAGTACATATTAGGGATGCACAATATATCGTTTCAGCATCGATGTTGCAATGTGTAAATCCGCAATAGTCACATCGCAAAATATGCAATGTCAGTTTGAGTTTATTCATCACTTAAAAAATATGAGTGGAATTATAGCTGTAATGTATAAACTAAGATTTCAAGCGCATTTAAACCATTTGTGTATAAGAAATTATAGTTTCATCAGAGATGAATTCTATTTAACTTTTTGTGCAATAAAGACTTTATACTACTAAAATATAATTTATATAAAGTATAAATACTACATAAAATGCTACATTTCATCATTAATTTTATATTCAAATACTCGCTCTGTCTGTTTCATTTATGCAGATTAACTATCCTATGAAGTCATCCCAGTAAACATAAATTCCCAAATTCTTAACAAATTGAGGTATTGAAGTCATCTGGTGTATATATTCATATTGCAATATTTATTGTAGCAAAACAAAACATTGCAATGTCAGATTTTTCCAATATCGTGCAGCCCTAGTACATATATATGTATATACAGAATTTTTTGCAATTGCAGTATATATATATTTATATGTATTACAGCATATGCAGTATATATTGCCTTACTTTTCAAGTAGCTCTTCAAAAACATGGCTATTTTTAATGGTTTTCATCAAATAGTCAGAGTAAAGTAAAACATGCATGCACATTGTACAGACTCTGTAATTGTGTTTAAATGTATTCTATAGGAGTTTAAAAAGTCTCTCTTTCTGACCCTGCCAACACTATTTAAATAAATATTAATTTAATTCAGAAATTTAAACCAAACTAATCATATAATAGGTGTATTTAAGGAACTGTGTATAGATTACATCTTAAATGTATCGACTGAATTCATAAATTGATTTATGGTTAAACTCAAATACTGCAATGTAGTAATGAACTGCAATAGAGCTCTACAGTACTAACTACCCTTCTACCAAACCAAAACTGAAAGAAAAGAAGCTTTTAACAAAGCAAATGGATTGAAAAAAATGCTATTCCGGACAAGTATCAGACTTCAATATATTGTATGATAAGCACAATTGGATTTTGGGAAGTGACACTTGCGAGATATAGCAGACTGAAATAAGAGTCGGATCTGGTCGGATATCTTAAGATTGACTCATGTTTCCTCCCACTCTCAACGTACAGAGAGAACGGATCTCCGCCAGCAACAAGATGTATGACCTTGCAGTCTTTAATTTGCACCGAGCGCTACACAACCTTAAGGAGTGGGTGGCCAACTCTACACAAGCAGTGCACATAAAAGTTGACCACATTGTTCTGGCTCTGTCACATTGGGTTTGTTACAAGGTTTTGCCTGTGCTATTCTCTGACCAAAGTGCCGATCAGAGAAACACACCATGGCCTGTGTCAGCACTGCATTTAAACATGCTAGAAGAGGAAAAATGGAAATGGGAGAATCCCAGTAGATCATGATGTAAAGTAAATTTTTTGATTTCTGAAATATATCTTCTTAGTGGTGTTTGTCTGTGCATTCTGTTATGGGCTGTATTTCCGTGGTTGACGATGTGTTTTTAATAGTATTAAGCTATGCACTGGATAAAGTTAAGATTTATATATACAGTCTAGCCTAAAATTATGTATACCCCTGAAGTATGAATAATTGCAGGCTTGACTGTATACATTATATATTTATATTTATTTATTTATACTGTATTAGTAGAGTATGGAGCCAGATCAAACTCAAAAATAATACATTTGCGAAATAAAGTTTATACATACACAAGCACAATTCACAATCTAATTTGTAAATTCAAAACACAAGTAGTAAATTCACAAGTAGAAATCATGAATATTTTTGCCAAATGAGTGTATTTTTAATCGTGTTTTTAATTGACAAATTAGGTTAGTGTATTTTTGAATCATGTTTTGAATTGACAAAATGGATTTGTGTATTTTTGAATCGTGTTTTGAGTTTATGAATTGGACTTGTTTATTTATTAATTATATTTTGAATTTACAAATTAGATTTATGTATTTTTGAATCCTGCTTTGAGCTGCCGAATTGGTTTTGTGTATTTTTTTAATCATATTTTAAATTCACAAATTGGATTTTTAAATGTAAATTGTGTTGTGGATGTATGAATTATAATTTGTAAATGTATTATTTTGGAGACTGATGAGGCTCCATAGTAGGGATGGGTTATTCAGTAGCCAGATTTCTGTCCCAACATAAAGTGAATATTTTCAAATTAGCAAAAACAAAAAAATTCACAAAGGCAATTTAACGCGATTCTATCATGCTGTTAGAGTTGCTAACTACTATTGGTAAACTAGCAACCAACATCAACATCAAATTTCCATATATTCCTTCCCATAACTCCCATATTATAAACCTTTTTCGCAAGTCCAAAAATCACCTCAAGTGAGCATAAAAAACTTTTCTGAGAAAAAAAAAAAGATTTATTATTATTTTTTTTTTGACATTTTCATCATGTGTTTCTCATGTGATACTTCAAAATGTGCATTAAAACACATTCATGAAAACCCAGCTAGGGTTATTTTGATATTATTAATATACAATAATAGTTTTCATAAATCTTGTTTATTATATTATTCCTTTCAAATGTTATATTTTCAGTTGAATTTCAGTTATTACTTTTATTATTATTGTATTGTTTTAAAATATTTCTTTATACACATTTCAACTATTTACTACAACTTTCACATATTCGTCTATTTTTGCATAAAATGCAGAAATAAAAGATAAGTAAAAATAAAACTACTAAATTACACTTATCAACAATTCCTACTTACTACAACTTTTATGTTACGCAGATTTGACACAATGTACATTGTAAAAGCATTATAGAAATAAACATGAATATAATTGAATTGAATTACAGGCTTTTGTTATGATAGCTGGATGAAAAAAAGTGAATTAAATGATTAATTAAATGTATAGAGAACATTGCAGTTCAAACTGTAATCACAATATTTGATACCACAAACAATAATGTGATTTTGTTTGGCCAAATTCTGAAGGCCTTAGCACAAGCTCCAATTATGCCTTGGCACTTCTTTTGTAATGTGAAGCACAGCCTTGAATGTTTTTAGTGCAATATAAATCTTCTTGGTAAGATTTAATTAGTGTTTTATGTGTTCAACTTCTTTTATTGCCAAACACAACACATTAACTCTCAAATACATGTTGAAAAATGGGCTCCAAGTAGCTCATTTCCATTTTTCAAAGACTACTATTTGAATCGTTGTCAGTCGCAGTGTTCATTACATTACTTACAAGTCTCATCAAGGGAACAAAAGGTGTGTGAAGGCATTAAGCCACTTCACTTAGACTCGTCCCGAGACCCCCTCAAGCCATCTGAAGAAGACAATCCACAATGACCCACCCGGAAAGCCAGCCCATGAACTTTCTCAAGACACCTGAGTGTGATACCACTGGGAATCATTTCCAGGATGCTGGTGACTGGAAAGTGACCCTTAATTGACACAGCTCTTCATCTCTGTCCACATAAAGATGATTGTGTGATCACCATTATTCATTACTGTCAAGAAACTCCTAAATAACCAATATTGCATTTCTTAACATCATATAGTATTCCCTACACTGAATGACTACAATATCCACACATAGACAGTTTTGCACACACAGACCTATTTCAGATGGCATTAGGGAATGTATTGAGGCTGCAGGAAACAAATATTGATCACCAAGGCTGTGGTTTCCCTACCAAAATTGACAGTTCTGGTCCTGGATTTTGATTGATCAATATGGAGCTCCACTGCACACTACACAACATGTACTAATAGACTATACAGTAGGGCTGCTTGATTCTGGCTAAAATATGAATCACAATTATTATTATTAAATATATATATATATATATATATATATATTTTTTTTTTTGCTTAAAATCAAGATCACAAGTTTTTCACGATTCTGTAAATGTAAAATAAAGGTTAACGAGTAGGCTATTATTATTGTAAATTCTTAAACATATAATAATACAACAATAATATCATTAGGCCTATGTGTAGGTCTACTGTTGGCTAAAATGCTACATTTTGTACAGACTTGGAATGGTGGACTTGAACAGACTTTAAATTTGTCCTGGTTGTTAATTCACAGTAATACACAGTGTTTCAGCTCAAGTGTGACTTTGCGGTCGCGAATACATCATTACATTAAGACAGAAATTACGTTTTTGGGTGAATTATACTTTATAAATAAAGTATGTGACTCTTTTAACGCCATTTGAAGTGTCCATGTTGCTGAGCAACTAATATAAAACGTGAAGACTTGTTGCTATCGGGTGCCACCATGTTTTTAAAACACACAATGTCATGCTTGAGGGGCAACAAACATGTCAACCATTTTAACTAATAAACAAAATAAGGAAATCACTTTAGGTTTAAAAAATGTCTTTTGACCTATAAACCAGCTGAATAAGACCAATCTGCTTCAAGTTTTCTGTACATTCCAGAAAACATCAATAGGCTAACTTGATTAGACTGAAAAACAAAAATGGAAATCAAGTTCAGTGATGTAGAGCTGGTTTAATGATGTGCAATGTATGGAAGTAGTATTTGTAGAATGAAGCACCATAAATGACTTATTTTTGTAAAATTGTCCTTCCACTCTGTGCCATCAGTTCATACCAATTTTACTGCTTGATAAAAATATGCAACAGGGTACATTTTATATATATATATATATATATATATATATATATATATATATATATACATACATACATACATACATACATACATACATACATACATACATA
>CAIGQZ010000379.1:4897588-4929779 GCA_903798205.1 Danio tinwini
TAATAATAATAATAATAATAATAATAATAATAATAATAATAATAATAATAATAAATATTAATATTCGAGTGATTTCTGAAGCATCATGCAACTCTGAAGACTGGAGTAATGAAGCAAAAAATTCATCTTTAAAATCTCTGGAATAAATGATTCAATTAAATTATAAACTACTTTTGAACTTTTTGTTATTTTATAGTGCAATAATATTTCACAATTTTACAATTTGCACTGTATTTTTGATGAAACAAATGCAGCCTTGGTGAGCAGGAGAAGCTTATTTCAAAACATTTAAAAACCCTACTGACCCCTAACTTTTGACCGGTAGTGTACATTAATAAGCAACAGGAAACTCACACTCCAGGCAGTCATAAACACGTTCACGGCCATTAACTGAGATAATAAATGTAAATAATATTCAGTTTCTTCAGATTGTTTTACTTCACAAGACCTCAATGTATTGACAGGAGCCACAAAACAACTAATTCTGTTTTACCTGTCCTGAATACGTTTTTTTTTTATTCCTAAAGTGCCAGTAGATAAATCTCTAATGTTCCACTGAAACTTAAGAAGAAAAACATCACCTGCTTCTTGGAAAGCCTGAGACTCAGTTAATTTAAAGCTAATTTTCATTTTTTTTTGGACCAACTATCCCTCTAAAGCTCAGTATCACAATTCCACAAAAATAAATAAATAAAAAATATCACACCTAATATCTGTTATACCATCAATTAATAATGTTGTGATAACTAGCATTTTAGAATTGGATTTTAAATGCATTTTATTAAGTATCATATTCATGTACACAAAGTACATGAGGAGAACATGCTAACTCCACACAGAAATGCCAACTGACCCAGCCGGAACTCGAACCAGCGATCTTCTTGCTGTGAGGAGACAGTGCTAACCTCTGAGCCACCGTGCCTCCTTTTTAACAACATGTTAATGAAAATGTGTTTACTAGCGTAAGGGCGGGACAAACTGTCACTCACATGAGATCGACCAATAATAAACAACAATGATAAAAATATTTGATCAATTAAAGAACAGCATCAAAACTTCACATTCAGTCATTCATTTTCTCTTTTTTTAGGCTTAGTCCCATTATTAATCAGGGGTCGCCACAGCGGAATGAACCACCAACTTATCCACCATATGTTTTACGCAGCGGATGCCCTTATAGCTGCAACCCAACACCAGGAAACACCCATACACTCTTACATTCACACACACACTACGGCCAATTTAGCTTATTCAAGTCACCTATAGCACATGTCTTTGGACTGTGGGGGAAACCGGAGCACCCGAAGGACACCCACGCCAACATGGGGAGAACATGCAAACTCCACATTGAAATGCCAACTGACCCAGCCGGGGCTCGAACAAGTGACCTTCTTGCTGTGAGGCGATTGTGCTACCCACTACGCCACCGTTCCGCCCCAAAACTTCACATTTTATATCAAATTAAATATAAGCACATTCCTCAAATATATCAAAGATGTTTTCCTAAAACACAGTAATCATATGTTACCCATTCGCTAAACCAGATTTTCCAATTACAGCTGGAACACAGACTGGGACAGAGTGGCTTTATTCCACTCGCCAATCTGTGACGGCGTTACAGTATTTCTTACGACCTCCAACCCCAAGACATTCTGCAGAAAGCCTTTCTAGATCACATTACTCCATATTAGTACATCCAACATTTTGACAGCATTCTAAGAGAGAGGCTTTTAGGTTCCTCGATGAACTTGAAATGCTGAACACATCTTGCAGCACATTTAAAATGATCTATGACAATGTTGATTTGAGAAGCAAGAGGCCTAATCTAATAGTCAGATGCACCGATTAGAGTGTTTCATCTAAGATGCCCAAAGTGTGGTGTTGCAATGCTAAAACTGATCAGAAGTGGCAACTCAATCAGCTCACAAGTACAAAACCTCTAGAGTCATTTCTCCATAGTTCGCATTTGGTACAAATAATTGAGCATCAGAATTGTCTCATGATCTCTGAGTAAAAACATCTCAGTCCCCACTGCCTTCTAATGGCTGGTTCACAATTACCTGATGGAAGAATCTGGAGTGATCATGCAAACAACCACAACCACAAATTTAGACAAGATTAAAAACATGACACATCAGTGATCACAGGCAGCAAATGTGAGGTTTAGCCACTAAATAAAAGGACAAACAACACTGGAAGGTCTTTCTGTTTCCACATATGCTGAAAGTCCATATTTCAGGTCTCTGTACACAATCATGGTTGCGCAAAATGCAAGGACAAATCAATATGCAAGTGTTGCGCTTGTGAGACGAAACCACAAGAGAAGTTAGTGTTACAGCAGAAGTGTTATCAAAAAGGACTGTCCATCAAACTCATATTCGTTCAAGCGGACAGGAAAACGTTAGTATGCTTCCAATACAATCTTGAATTCCTAATTAGCAAACAACAAAATAATGCTTTTATTTAACTAAATTAACAGAATACAAAGAAAATAAATGCATCAATACATTGTTGTATCAAACAATCAGCAGAAAAGACTCAATTCTGAGATGTGCATTGTGTATGTACACACACAGCTATTAAGCTTTCTGTGCCATATGTCACTTTTAACAGTAACAGTCAGAGCATCAGTTCCCTCTTAGATAAGGCAACAAACAATTCTCATTGCACTCATGCTTGGCTAAAGGGCAACCTAATTTAAATAAAAAGTATTTTTATTGTCTAAAATAATCTTTTGAATCTGGAGGCATTACATTACATTAGTGCATTACATAGCAGTATGACGCATGATGTGCCCCACACACGATTTTGCTTCTTGTTTATATACACTATGAACAGCAGCTACGCTAATTATTCTGCTTATTCTGTATTTCCACCTGGGGGTACTCATCTAGAGACCCTCAGACTATGCAGTGCCACTGATGTGATCCAAGACCTGCGACGAGACGATCCCAAGGTTTCTGGACCAGGCCGTATCCTGAGCTGCTGCTGTGGTGGTCATGATGGAGAGCATGAGACTGATTCCTGTGATGCTCCAAGGACAGACGTGTCTTTGCTGAGGTCCAGCTACTGCGCCTAGACTGCAGCTCTGCACAAGACGTTTGGCCATAGGAGAAATGGTCGTGCCCAACTGAGCCTGGTTTCTCTCGAGGTTTTTTAAATTCTTCACTTTCGCCAATTGGTGAAGTTTTTTTCCTCGCCGCTGTCGCCACTGGCTTGCATGGTTCGGGATCTGTAGAGCTGCGCATCGATGGAATTGCTCTTCAGTGTTTGGACTCTCAGTAGTGATTATTAAACCACACTGAACTGAGCTAAACTGAACTGAACGTAAACACTGAAAACTGAACTGACACTGTTTAAATTCACTATAAACTTCCATGTGAAGCTGCTTTGACACAATCTACATTGTATAAGCGCTATACAAATAAAGATGAATTGAATTGAATTGAATTGGAAGGGCTGCGTGGTCATAAATTATGAATTTGGCTGAAGTGACTGCAAGGCCATGAAGCTACAGACAGCACTATTCACAAAAGAAAAGGAAAAAAAAGCAAAGATCCATATGCCGATCATTATATTGCTGTATATACCTATACATTAATTATGACACAATTATTTATTATAATAGTCTGCTTGTTTACATAACCACAACGAATAGCTATAAAAGTGTTTATATAAAACAACTACAAAGATTCTGTCAGCCTGTGACTATACATATGTGTATTGTTTTTATTTCATTGGGCATGCACACATCAGGGTTTGATATAGGCAGATGAATGTCAGTGACAGCTCGGCTGTCGTCCTATACAGTTCAATTTAAAAGCTGGCACGTGCCAAGTCCGTATATTTTTTTTTCTCCTGGCATATCATAAGAGACGTAAGAAGAGCAGTTTAAAAAAAGACGAATTAAGTTACGATCGATTAAAATAAGAAATGGGGGTGTCCTGCTTCTCCCCAAAGGAAAGTCAGATATACGGTTGTTACGGATGTTAATGCAAATACATTGTAACGCTGCAACACTTTGTGGTTGTATGTAAATAAACGTACCTGGTCTGGTAGATCCGTCACGACAGACGGTTAGTGGGTTACACAAAAACTCTTTGTAGACTAGGACCACCGCACAGACGTGCCATTCGCTTGAGCTGGTCCATTCACCGCTTTAAAATGCGACACTCTGGACGTCTCGACGCTGCGCTCACCACAACTGTATCACACCGAGAGCGCGTCACCTTCATTGGGTTGCCAGATGCTCGCTGTATGGCCACGACTTCATATGGAGGTTTCCACTAGTTCACGATGTCAAACAAACACGGGCTGACTTTTGGTGAATTTTATAAAGACACGGCATTTGTATTAGACGACTACTTGAAACGCGTTATCCTACATCTAAATTACTGAGCAGAAATTCCTTCCGACCGTGTAAAACACAACGGCTCTTCGCGAGGAGCTTTTATCCCACACAGGCAACACATTTACTGGTTCACCGTCTGTGGAAAAAATTTAATAGCAGCAGTCTCATTGGCTTATGCGCTACATGACGGGAACATTTCAACGACTGCTATTGGTTGTTGGCTTTAACTCCGCCCTCTTTTGTTGTGTTTTGCAAGAGAGCCCCGTGCTAATACAAGCGTCTTAAAGGGACAGCACATGGTGACTGAGAAAAGGCTTCGGCTTACTTCAGTTTTTTTTTCACTGGAATAGATGACATGAATAGAGTAATATGATAAACAACTGAAATTATTTGTAATTACAGAAACAAGATCATAATTTTTATTACATAAAAACAAATACATATCTATTTTAGGCACATATATATTTAGAAAACATTCACAATAAGACAAATGTGATGTTTGCACTGATTGTAAGAATTCTGACTAAATGCATTTATTTAGTTTGCTAAACAGTTAAAAAGATATTTTGCCATTTTATTATTATTATTTTTAACTAAAGGCCATCTAAGGTGTAGGTGTCTTTTTTTCTTCTTCAGGTAAAACGATCTTAATCTGAAACCCTCCCAGCAGACACAAAACATCATAATGCGTTAATATAAGGTTAAATTTAGGTCACCAGCGTCTAAGGACAATGTTATTTTGATGTCCAATAATGACGTGAAATGACATTGATGTTTTGTTGATTTTAGGTTGTGTTGGAAAGTGACTAAAATCCAAGGTTAAGCCAACATCTTAAACCAACATCATCAAATACTGGCACTTATTCATCCGGTATGGCAACCAAAATCCAACATCTGATATGATACGTCCACACAACATCAAGCTGTAACATCATTAGACATTGATATTTTGTTGTTGTTAGTTTGAGTTGGAAAGTAACCAATATGCAACGTCTGTCCGAAATTAGACACTGACGTCGGCCTGACATTGGGTTCTGATGTCAACCTGATTTTCATTTCCAAACAAAATGCAACGTCCCACGACATTGGGGTACAACGTCAATCTGATGTTATGTTGACGTCCTGTGCCTGCTGGGCTGATTCTTGGTGATTCATAAAATCCAAGTCAATAGTTTCCAGCACTTTGAAAGTTAAAAAATAAAATTATAGGCAACCTCAAGACATCACCAGTAGCATTGGCCTTTCCCCTGTAGTAATGTTTGTTTGTTTGTTTGTTTGTTTGTTTGTTTGTTTGTTTGTTTGACTTGGTAGTCAGTGACTTGTATTTTATGACTCACCAAGGACCACAGTTTCAGAAAAAAACACCTTTAATATTCTTTCAAAGAAACAAGCCACCTATTTCTAGGCCAGAAGTTAAGTAAATGAACATGAATTAGTCATTTTGAATAAACTACTGTATCGCTTTAACTTGTGGAATCTGTCTAAGCCTTAACATAATTTAGTCACATCACAGTTTCCAAGTTGGAAGTCTGGCATCGAGTCACATTTTCTGCTCCACTGTTCCTTACAGAAATTTTAGCTTCCTGAGTTGGAACGTGCAGAATTTCTGGCCACACAAGCATCATGCAGAGTAAGTTGAATGTGACAACCATTACTGCACTAATAGAACATTACATGAAAACAGAGCACTCAGCTGCTCAGAAACCAGGATATTTTGAGACCCTAAAAGCTCTCATCACTTCAGTTTCTCAGTCTATGTTTCACTTTTTTTTACTAATACTGTGGTTAAAACACATTGGAGCTAGTTTCATGGAAAACTGTCAGTCTTCATAAAAGGGATTTATTTATTCTTTTTTAAGAACACACCAGTCTTAAATTTTTGAAGGCATATAGAAAATTACATTGGGGAAAATAAGTACTGAACACGTCATGCTTTTTCCTGAAAATAATATTTCAAAAGGAGCTGTTGACATGGAGTTGAACCAGATTTTGGTAAAAACACAAACAATACAAACAAAAATAAAACAAAACAAATAAAATCTGAAAATTTAGTTATGTGTAATAACCATGAAATGACACGAGGAGAAAGTACTGAACTACTGAAATGTATAGGCTTTTTGGTGATGACAGCTTAAAGGCTTCTCTCATATGTAGAAATAAGTCATATGAATTGCTCAGGTGTGAGTTTTTCACAGACTTCAACAAAGTGTAAAAATCTTGATGGTTCTGTGGGTCTCGTCTATCAAATCTGATATTTAATTAGCATTTTCTATTGGATTCAAGTCAGGTGATTGGCTGGGCCATTCTACAGCTTGATTTTCTTTCTCTGAAAGCATTTGAGAGTTTCCTTGACTGTGTCTTGGGTCATTGTCTTGGTGAAACGTCCACTCTGGTTTCATCTTCATCATCCTGATAATGTAGATGGTGGACTAAAGCAGTTAATAATTATTTACATCGAGGAAGGGCAGAGGGTTGCTGAAAAACTACTGAGAAATTTCAGCTGCTGTCTGGGCTTTCTACACCTCCATTTCTTTATGTGTTCAATACTTTTTCCCTGTGTCATTTCATTTTATTATGCATAGCTTAATTTGTAAACTAAGTAATATGGTTTTCTTTGCATATATGGATTTATTTGGTTGTTACCAACATCTGATGAAAATTTCAAGTCAACAGCACTTTCAGAAATATGCTTTCTGAGAAAAATTGTGACGTGTTCAATACTTATTTTCCCCGCTGTACATGAAATATTTTATTGCATGGATAACACTTGGATCAAATTTCTCCCTTATAAATCATAAATTATGATCAGATCTCTCAGTTCTTCAAAGGCAAATGCACACCTGTGAGGGTTAACTTCTTCTATTTTAAACAGAACTGCAGGCTCAGTCAGACATTGTTCATGTAAACAATTCGTGAACAGAATTCCAAAAAGCTCAGATCAATAGATCCCACAACTTTGAATTTGCATGCTTGATTATATTTTCATATGTTCACTCGAGTAGGAAGCTCCAAACAGTTCACTGTTTTATAAAAAACTAATCACACTATCCTTTATAGACAAATTTGACAATCAAACAAAAGCCACAATCCCTCTGGGAGATCGTTTGTTCCTGGTCTGTAGCTCCGGCTATTCAAATATCATCTGTGAGAGATGACAAAAATATTACAGCCTATATAATGGCTAACAAGCAGGTGGGTCAGACATGGCATCTTTAACAATATGTCCCCGGAGAGTGGAATAGATGGTGCTGAGAAAGCACACCAAAGTGTGGGAACAGATGGGTCCTGAGAGAATGGCAGGAAATCACAGCCTGTGTGGTGCAACATAGTGCGTCGCCGTATGGGCCTGTTCAAATCTGCAGTGGGACAGGCCCCGGGACAGAAAAAAGGGACACCCCCAAGTGTGAACTCTTCCTATATGGTCTCTGTGCAATTTGTTGCATAAACACCTACAGGATTAGAGCAAAGAAATGTGTGTATTGCGTGCTGTGATTTACCACAGAAACGTGCTAGCGAATACAAATTAAGGGATGAGTCTTAAATAATTAATTATTAAGAAAAAAATCACCAATAATTATTGTTGAATAAACTATGTGGCGATCAACAGCAAAGCATTAGACATGGTACATATCTAAATGTTTTTTCCCCATTGAAAATTCTATTTGACCACAGAACATAAGGTCAATAAAAGTCAAAACTGCTTGGCTACAATAACCTCCAAAACATGCTCCACAAAAGAAAAGAAAAATATATAGATTTGGAATAATATGAGTTGGAGTAAAAAAGTATGATTGAAATGTCCTTTTTGAGTGCACCTTACAGATTATCTGTTTGTTTAATTACAAAAGGCATTACAGTATGGAATTGTTTAATGCAAGAAAATAGGAACACTTAAAGAGCTTTCAGAGTCATAATTTGGCTGAAATCGACACAATTTCCAGCACACGTGTGTCGCCGTCTAATTCAAAACAAAGCCATTGTGACACCAGACCCCTTATGAAAGAAGAATGACCATGTGATTATAACTGTGACAAATAGCGCTGATCAGGAGCAACACTTTTCTACAATTTCATGACAGATATCTTATGCTAAATAGCTTTGATTGAGGCACTTAGTGTAAACAGAAAAACACTGGTCTGCTATTATAGGGAGCATGCAACTAAAAATTATAAACTGTAATTGTTTGTCTGTCTGCGACGCAGTGGCGCAGTAGGTAGTGCTGTCACCTAACAGCAAAAAGGTCACTGGTTCGAGCCTCGGCTGGATAAGTTGGTGTTTCTGTGTGGAGTTTGCATGTTCTCCCTGCGTTCCTGTGGGTTTCCTCCAGGTGCTCCGGTTTCCCCCAAAGTCCAAAGACATGCAGTACAGGTAAATTGGGTAGGCTAACTTGTCCGTATGTATGAGTGTGAATGAGTGTGTATGGAGGTTTCCCAGAGATAGGTTGCAGCTGGAAGGGCATCCGCTGCGTAAAACATGTGCTGAATAAGTTGGTGGTTCATTCCGCTGTGGTGAACCTGGATTAATTAAGGGACTAAGCTGAAAAGAAAATGAATGAATGAATGAATGAATGAATGTTTGTCATAAATCCATTTGCATAGTCTTGGCCAATGAAAGTTAATATGGAGCACTTCTGCAGTCAGTCTAAATGTCTGGCTTTGAAAATTTATATTGGACCCCATTAAGGGCTTTCGTTCGAGAGTAACTTTTCATAGTTTTTAGTAAATAGTGACAATATTAGTTATTAGGACACCTTTTAGGGTGTTAGACACCACTCTAACGTTTGCAGACCAAACGGGAAACTGTTTATGCCACTAGCCTGTTCATTTACACAACAACTGCATTTTTTATTTTCTTGAAAATATCGCCATTGGCATGTTGTTGACTTCAAAAATGATGATGTCAAATGTCCATACTATGAGGTTAGGCAGGCGCAGATTAAAACAATACGGAAACAAGCATATTCAACAATTGCAGACTACATAAAGTTGTTGTTGCTCAAATGTTTGCAAATGCTTCATCAGCAAACAGCAGATTTCCTTTACATTACAACCAACAGTGGAGACCAATCTTACTCACATGGCAAATTCTACATACACATCAGCGCTGAGCCACAAACCGCACTTTGTCACTGCCTTACAGGCAGTGTGTGAATTACAGGGGGGTTTGGGGGGTCTGACCCTAACTATCGCTTGATCCCCATGAAAAACATCAAACAAGATGTTCGGGGTGGTCTGTCCTTTAAAAAGTTAAGAAAAAGTTAAAACTAGATGCATAGTTTGTATTTTATTATTGCTCACATATGAAAGTTAGACAGTAAAATAATAATATGTGCAGTCTTTTATTGTCATCCATTTATTGGTGCAAGAAAGCAAAGTTAATGTTTGTTTAATATCACAGATGTCACTAAGAACCACTTAACATCATCAATAAATAATAAATTAATCAGTTTCATTAATAAATCAGATGTAATATAATTAAAAATAGCCTATAAATTTGGTTCACTCAAGCATGTTACACAAACTAACATTTCTGGAAACATTTGACCCCCCTGATAGACAATGTATAATTCACACCCTGCTAACAGGTACTGTTTACTAACAAGGTGACAAGCCAAATTCTGGTCTGGCATATGTAATATACAGCATTTTTGGTTGTTTTCACGGATGTGTAAAATCAGATCACTCTGTAAACAACTTTTTTTAAATGCATGACCTGAATGAGCTCCTTCAGCTTAAGGTCTAACCCAGGAAAATAGGAACAATAGAACAAAAAATAAGGTGAAAGTATGAAACACCTGCATATAGTTTAAAGTCTAACATGGCACACACACACAAACACATAAAACAACAATGTTAGCAAATAGCAGATGTTATAGCCAATAGGAACTACTGGTGCAAAAGCCACTACATTTGGTGGTCCTTTTTTTGTTAATTGTAAAATTAAAATGTTTACGTCCCATCTCTGTTATCACAGAAACACAGCTCTGATCATTTTTGAATGCAATGTTTGATGGTTCTTTCAGAGAGATCCTAGTGAAGGTGTGAATGCAACCAGAAAATGGCCTGAGAGAAGATTTTAGTTCTTGAGGATTGGCTAGTTCCTATAACTGAGTTCATATAACTACAATCCATTATTTACTATTATTTGCTGTATATATAAATCATTCAAAGCATTCCTCAAACATGTTCTCCAGAAGCAGTCACATTGAATCAGTAGGCTAAATGATAACAGAGCTCTACTTTTTGGGTGAACTAACTACAGTATATGTTTAAGTTGCATTTTCCTAACCCAAAAATTATCCTTGAGGTTTTTTTTTAACCCCTACTTAAATTTTCAGACTCTACAAAATATATACTGTGCTAACTGCTGTCAGAGAATTAAAAACACAGATAGAGGCTTAAGACGATGAATCATATATATCACCACACAGTTTTTCTGTCAGCTCTGGTCTTTCCAGCCATGGTTGGAATAGTCTCATGCCCATCCTCAGTCATACCAGTAAACACGTTTAAAAATACAAACACACAACCTCATTCTTAATTCAAACCATTTAGTCACCCATTGAGGTCTCAGAAAAAGGTTTGATGCAATAACGAGAATGAAATGACTCTTATTAAGCAAGAAACATCGAAAGAAAGGGATCAAGTTTCCACAGACAGTAAGCTTGAGTTTAGCGTCAATACTTTATTGGAACCACATGTCTCGAGGAACCACAAGATTCAAAGCATTTAAAAGGACATTGTGTAAAAAGTAAGAACTCAAAAGGTTTAGATATTTTGTAGCGTTGGATATATGTGTATGGGTGAGCTCTCTGTCCCAGTCCCCCTCTCCTGCAATCAAATTCTTAATCAGTCACACAGTGTCTGGCTTGATTAGGTAAAAGCCTTGAAGCTTTGCCAAAAACAGAAGATTGGGGGACAAAGGGGAGGGTGATGAAGTGCTTGGCCCAGATAACTTGCCTGTTCATACTCAAGGGTACACACAAGGATGAAAAACCCCACAACGCTCTGTTTTACACTATCAATTCTTTAATTAAACCATCTCATTTTGCTAGAAAGCACCGCTAACAGCTGTATAAATTTGAACAAATACAATGCTAAATGCTCATGGACACCTGAACGCCATGGCTATTTGTGTTTAAAAGTTGAATTGCAAATCCATTAAAAGAGAGTTTCTCCAAATGCAGTTTGAACTGCTGCCGCTGTTCTGTGAAGGCATTCCAGTAGATGCTGGGATTTGCTCCCATTCAGACACAAAAATATCAGTGAGGTCAGACTGTGATGTTGGGGGACGGGGTCTGGCTCGCAGACGGCATTTCAATTCATCCCAGAAGTGTCTAATGGGGTTCAGCTTGGCCACGTTCTTCAACAGCACATTTGTCAAACCAAGACTCTTCAACCTGTTCTGCACCAATATTTTGTGATTTACAGTTAGATTTTTTTTATTCTAATAATACACTATGTAACTTCATTAAAAACAGCATGGATCTTGTGGAAGAGCATTGTTTCACTTGGTGCTGCGACTTGTTTTTCAGCACTACATTGAAATCTAATAAAGATGTCGCCTGAGCAGGTGTCATGTGCCGTTGTTTTGAGTAATGGAAACATTGATCTTTTAAATTAATCAAATTTCAAAAGCTTACAAGATGTCAGTTTTGAACCCCTGTCTGTGAACCACAACAAAAAACAAAACCTAGCCTAAAAGTCTACCTTAAATCATAATGTACTCTTTTTCTTTTTATATGTCTATGCTTGTTATAAATGAATGGAATGCCTTTCAGATAGGGATATCAGTGGGTCACTCTTTTGTTCATTTGTTAATCTTCCTAAAACTAGCAACACAAATCTTTCAATGATTCAATTTGTTTTTAAAGGACACAATCATGCATTGCCCAACTTTTTTTTTCTCATTTCAGAAGCATTTCAATCATACACATCACAATTTCAGAAAAAGAAAACAATTTTAACTTTGGTTTCATGCCGACTTTAAGTGGTGACCAGTTTGGATGGAAATAGTCTTTATTTGATTTATTGGCAACCCATGATATTTATAAAGCATGTTACATGATCCATCTTTCTAAATAAAATCCAGCATAGCACTAAAACCAAAATGACCATGAACATTCATGAAAGCTCTCATGCTACCACAGAGCTACACCGTTCAATTCAATTCATCTTTATTTCTATAGCAATGTCTTTTACAATGTAGATTGTGTTAAAGCAGCATAATGTAGAAGTTCTAGTAAACTGAAACTGTGTCAGTCCAGTTTTCAGTTTAGTGTTTACAGTTTAGTTTAGTTCAGTGTGGTTTAATTTTCACGGCTAAAAGTCCAAACACTAAAGAGCAAATCTATTGATGCGCAGCTCCACAAGTCCCAAACCAAACAAGCCAAGTGGCGACAGTGACAAGGAACAAACTTCACCAATTGACGAAAATGAAGAAAAAAAAAACCTTGAGAGAAACCAGGCTCTGTTGGGCACGACCATATTTTCTCTAGCTAAACTTCTTGTGCAGAGCTGCAGTCTAGGCACAGGGGGCAGGAGAACGCTCGATGTCCATTGTGGAGAAACTGCAGGTGTGAGTAGATCACCGGCGGGTGTTCAGGCTGGCCCATGGGATCAATGCAGAGACTCGTTTGTCACTGGGCTCTTTTAGGAATCAGACTCAGGCTGTCCACTCCTCTATGACCGCTACAGCATCTGCTCAGAATACGGGTCCAGGGTTATGGAGTCCTTTAGAGGTCCTCTATGGTTGGCATCATCTCTTCACAAGACTTGGATCACATCGAATGGGCTACACAATCTCTAGAGCTTTCTATAGATCTCTACTGAATATATAAATAATCGTATCTGTTGAACAAAAAGCTATCTCAGGATAGCCTTTAAATGCCAAATACAAAGTAGGTTTGAGTGTCATTAAGGACATTTAATTTGCAATGTATGCATTGCAAGTACAGAAAGCATAAAGAAGTTAACAGTCATTTATTTGATCAGAAAAAAAGTAAATCAGTAGTAGAAGGTAGATCTTTGCTGTCAGATTTAGATTTGATAAATTTACCAGTTTGTCTCCACTTTGCAATGTGTTATGTATTATATAAGAAATAATTTACACAAAAACCCAGGCCATTTTTAATCTCAAACTCCTATTCCTTTTAGTTTGGCTAGGCAGTTTTTAAAATATTAATATTATTAAGAAGTACTTTAGGAAAAAAAATCAATTGGAACAAACTACGGTTGTCCAATGACTTGCCTAATTAAACTAATTAACCTAGCCAACTCATTAAATTTCCCTATAAGCTGGATCCTAGTATCTTGCAAATTAAGTAGAAAAATATCATGTGCTGTCATTGCGGCAAAGACAAAATAAATTTGTCATTAGAAATTAAACTATTATTTAAAAATGTTTTGAAAAAAAAATAGGTTAAAACAGCTCCTGGGAAATATCTTTAAAGAATGAAATGAAATGTATAAAATTTCACAAGGCTAGAAAAATTTGCTCTCAATGTAAAAGTTTGCATATATAATACATATATAATATGTACGGTAACTACACTGTAAAAAATCTAACTTACAAATAGTTAACTCAGTTTAAAATTGTAAGTTAGGTGGACATATTTTTGAGCTCAGAGTTAAATTTACTCATAAAAATGATTCAGCTGCATGTTTGGTACTGTTTGTTCAATGAAAGTAAAATATTCAGTTGAGGAGACTTTACATTTTTATTTCTCCATATCTTCAAAAAATAAAAAGTTGAGTTAACTTAAAATTTTTAAGCAACCAGCTGCAAAGAAATTTTGCGTTTATCAAGCTTCAGTGTTTGAAGTTGTGCCAAATTATTCCAGAAAGTATACTTGACTTAAACCAGCCTTTTTGGTCAACTTAAAAAAACTATTTGGCACAACTTCAACCACTGAGGTTTAATAAACTCAAAATTTCTTTGCAGCTGGTTGCTTTAAAATTTTAAGTTAACTCAACTTTTTATTTTTTGCAGTGATACAAGCGTTATTTACACTTTGCCATTTAGCATAGCACCACACATGTCAATGGAAAGAATAATTTGCTGCCTTTCTGCTAGACTCTGATTCCATAACTGCTTTTAAAGTACTACTCTAGTTTATTAAAAAATGTCTGCATCTAGTGCTTCAACACAATTTAGCAGTGGCGTACAGCTGGCCTGACTGTAAACAAGTCTGCAGTTTGTGTATAGCTCTGTGGCAAATGTTATACACACTGAATTAGCAGGCTTGTCCCCACAATTTAATTGAGGTGAATCAAGCTTGGCGGGGAGCCAGGTCCGATTTTTGACTAAGCTGATTTTCATTGCCCACTGTGTTTAGGGTTATGATCCTAAGGCAGATGGTTTATCCGGAAGAATTTCGAGGTAAAGAAATGTATTTATTTAGTCATATGCAGTTCACAATAAATGCAAACAGGCTTATGTTGCACATGCCCTGAGTGAGAGCTCTTTACTGCAAGAGCCGTGTAAAGTTTCTCATTTAAAAGATAGCGCTTACATGGATGCTGTGTCATCAGGGATTACTTGCATGCTTTTACAGCTGGAGCCATTTAGTCAGGGTCATTAGGTGGGATTGCACTGTAAAAAAAGGTGGTAAAGAGAAATAAGTCTGCTTTACATTTTTACATTCCTGTAGCTCAAATAGGATGCAAGTCTAGGGTCACAAGTTCAATCCCCACTTAATGGAAGTCTTAAAGAGGTCATGACATGAAAAAGCATAGTTCCCTTGATATTTTGACAAATAAGAGGTCATAGCAATATAAAAAACACCCTGTAAGTTTTAGAACTCAAAACTTTCTTGTTAATCTAAAAAACACTTATAATGAAGTCAACCTGACAAAACGACCTAGCTGATCTCACGAGGAAGGCAACTGTTTTTACGCTGTGACGCAGGTATGTACCTAACCAGTAGCTCACCATGTCCGTTGGCAGATTTGAGATGCAGAGAGGAGTTGACTGTGACGACGGGAAACAAGTCTGGCGAATAACGGTTCCAGGTTTGATATATAAAGAGTTAGATATAATAGCCTCCAAGTGCCAATAAGCTGAAATAAGCATTTCCTTTCAAAATACCCATTTTCTCCCTATATGTGCAGGTTCAATAATTTCACTTTTATGGAGACGAACAGGTTATTTTCATTGCATTCAAAGTGAAATAACTGAACACAGGAGGCTGAGAAAAATGTTTATTTAGAAGAAAATTTCAGATGCCACTTGAAGGCTTTTATATGTGAACTCTTTATAACCGAGTATTTGTATTTTTACTTCTGAATCTGCAATCTGCTACAACTATTGAAACAATGTGTTTTAATGAAGAGGGCCAAATCATCAAAATTCGATTTGATAATTTCATGTAAAAATCATGGCCATGAAAGTACACTACCAAAAGAAAAATCTTTATAAGAAAATAATCAAAAAGGACATCTGCAATTTTGTTTATAAAATATTGTTCTTCTAAACAATCCATTCATCAAATAACTTTAAAAATATATCACAGTTTCAACAAAAACATTAAACATTAAACTGGTTCAACACTGATAATGACACTTGCTGCTTTGGTTGTGAAGTACTTTGTTATGCCTATAAATCGAACATGTAATACACATTGTAATACACATGATAACTTTCTCTTTAACATCGGATTTCAAAAGTGTGAGGCAATCCTTAGCATATTTCACCCTGAGAACAAATTTTTAAATTAAAAGACACAACTTCTCCATAGTCCCACTTACAGCTACTGCAGAATTTACAAACCGTCCAATTGCAAAGCAAAGATAATAAAAGCAATAATCTAACAATGGAGCACAACACAAATGTCAATCATGTTGACAAGCCCAAAAACACAGAGTAAAAACACAAACAACAAATAACTAACAGTGACGATAAAAACAGCAGCCGTAAATCAGCAAACAACAAAGCCTGAGACACCAAGCAGTAAATCTATTCATGCAAGAGCTCACAAATCTGCATTGTTTCTTCAGATAAGCTGGCTGAGACAACATT
This sequence comes from Danio tinwini, assembly GCA_903798205.1. NCBI lineage: Eukaryota > Metazoa > Chordata > Actinopteri > Cypriniformes > Danionidae > Danio > Danio tinwini. The sequence continues at coordinate 4,913,958 of CAIGQZ010000379.1, forward strand.
TGGGGAAATATTGTGTAATTGGTTCTTTTTTTACAGTGTGTAAAAAGTCTTATAACCGAGCAGATTGTCCCTCCCAATTTATCGCTCCATGGCACCCAGTTTTCTGATTCCTTTAAGGGTTTCCGTCTGAAACTGGGGCAGCAGCAGAGACTGGGCTCTCCATGCGGGGGGCTAGTGGGACAGCGCATGCCGGACACGACTGCAGGAAACGCCTGTATCCGGCCTATACAGCCAGCTATGTGTGCAGAGGAGAAGAAAATCGGTCCTTCATTTGTTTAACATTCAGTCAGGCAGAAAAGTGAACAAATAGCCGCAGCGAGGTCACCGCCGCTAAGCACACACAGCGTCTGCTGATACTTTAATGTTTAGCAGGAGTTAATTGAGCTGAAATAAGATGTCAGACAACATTATGACCACAAAAAACCACGTTCCAGGTGGTAACTACTTAGTTCCTTTTCACATTGGGTCTTGGGCAGTACATATAATGAGATCACAGCATGAAGGGAAGGAAGATGTCAAAAAATGTTGCATTATTCAGCCGGTGTGGTAACTCTATCTCACTGCATGAGCATATATCTTAAGCAGAGGTCAGCAGACCTCTGCATTGTGCATTCCACTGGGTTTTTCTGAAACCGAGAGGGCATCCTTACAAGAGTCATCCAGATACGGGACCTCTGACCTTTTTACTCATCTGCTTGGTTTGGAGCATTTCAAAGGCTTTACAGAAGGTTTACAAGAGGAAGGTTTTGTGTTTCCAAAGCTTTGCATCATACCACAATTTCCTGACTGTTCTCTGAAACACTTATTTGCAAATAAGCTCAGTTTCTGAGTCAGAGGCTAATTATTTTCAGTTCAAATGTGTGCTGTGTGTTCATCTGTTGCTAGCTATGACCCAGCAAACACTAAATGTTCCCATATGGTTCCTGCTTTTTTAAATAAATTTTGCAAGACACTTTGTAGGCTCTTTTTGTAAACCAAAAACTAATCTTCTGAGAAACCACTGAAAAATAATATTGTTTCGGTTTGAAATAAGATTAATTTACTTACCACATTGGTGGATTATTTTGCTTGTTGTAAGGAAACTCACTTTATCTTGACATTATTATTTCTGAAAACAAAACTATATATATTTTTACTTGTCCAGATTCGAGAAAATACGTCTTGATTTTTGATATTTGTACTAATAAGACTACAGCTCTAAGTAAAAAAAGCATTTTTGCTGTGTAAATACTGCTAGTCTAGTTGTGCTTCATGCACATTTGCAAGGAAAATGTTGAAACTGAAAGCTGACTTGTGTCAATACTGTATATACCTGACAAAAGTCTTGTCGCTTATCCAAGTTTTAGGAACAACAAATAATAACTTGACTTCTAGTTAATGATTTGGTATCAGAGGTGGCTCATATGAAAGGGAAAGGCCTCTAGATTACTCTTATTTTACCAAAATAAAATATGATCATGCTTTGATTTTTAATTATTTAAATAGGACAGTAAGATCTGACTTTGCTTAGACAAAAGTCTTGTCATGTCAAGTCTTGGGCTCTAGGAAGACGCTAAGTTCGCTAATGCCTTAGGCCTGATGTCATATCTATTTCCATAAAAACCAGTGCTTCAACACTCTCAAACCATCCATGTATATGCTTACTAAAGAAATATAATTAAAATTGTTTTTGTTTATAGGTTTTTTTCCCTGGTGACCTTGCACACCAAAACACACAATCACAAATCCTACACAATGCATTCCGCTCTCTAACTATAAAGCCAACTATAAAGCCTATAAAGTCAAGTTAATTTAGCACATTTCATTCACAATGGTAATTCAAAGTGCTTTGCATAAACAAGAATAAAAGAAACAAGTATAAGGAATAAAAACAAAGAATAAAATTATTAAAAACAGATTAAAATGTGTTAAAACTATTTTTAAATGAATGAAAAAGAAAAGATATAATAGTGTGATCTATCAGATGTAGCAGAGTGCTCATTCAGTAAAGGCACATGTTAACTAGTCAAACCACAACCTCTTTACAAAACAGTAATAATATTCAAAAGCTGATTCTGTTTTCTTGAAAATACTCCAGGCAGATCATTTAAACTACATATTTTTCAATAAAGAAGCAGCACAAGGCTGCGAGGGATGCCAGTGCAGAAATAATAACTGACAGAAAAACCAACAGCGGATATTCTCTGCGGCTCGCAGTTCATAAAAAAGATTTGGTGACCTCACCTCTAGCAGAATAGACTCTCTGCATAGTCAAATGAAGCCTTGCTTGTTACAGAGCAAATAAATGCCAAGTCAGATTCATTAAAGAGAGCAGAGCTACAGTAATACACAGTTAATATCGCAGCTGGCAGGAGAGCGACTGTCAGAGCCTCCGAGATATTCTTCATCTCCTTTCCTCTCGCTGCGCAGCACACAAACAATACGCCTCAAAAAACAACCTTTTCATACACCCACCATCCAGCGCTTTTACTGTAGTGATGAAATATGATGCAGTGGCATTTGATGCTGTTTTATTGTCCAAAAAACTCGTAAGTATCCCACTTGTGAATTAGTCCATTACCTTCCTTTATTCCAGCTGGGTCAGAGTCAGGACAAGGTCTGCTAATCTGACATTTAAAGGGGGCTCAGTTCTGTACAAGCTAAGCTTTTGTGGCATAATGTTGATTATCACAGAGAGGGAATGCTTTCATTAATAGGGTAATGTGAAAAATGTGTTAGTAGAATTTTAATCAACATCTTAAATACTACAAAAAACTAAAATACAATGAAAATAAATAAATCTTGGTGTGTTTCTCCAGTACATTTATTCTTGACATTGTTAAATCAAGATACATTCATGTGAGAAGCAAATTTAAATAAAATTCTAATTGGTTTTCTTAAAAATGTGTCAAAATTGTGCAAACAACAAATTTCTTACTTGTTTCCCAGTACAAAAATTTTATCTCAATATATTTATATCAGAATAGCAAAATGGTGTCAAATATAGTTTTTTTACTAATAAACTATTAAAAATAAGTGAGATTAACAACCCAGGCACACTGCGGATACGTACCCAGGTCTACATTTTTGGGGACATCGAAATAGTAAACTGGAGGTATGTCTGCTTGCAATTTTTGTTTTTGCAAATCCTCCAGAAGCTGCATTGTACGCTTTTTAATGATGTCAAATTTCTCTAGCCTGTCCTCTTCTCACTGAAATACACTAGAGGGCGCAATAAACACTTTTTTACACAGATAAAACACAGATGATCAGGCCAGCTTGTTGTCGACTGACTACCTGATTGACTTACACACCCTCTTCCTGAAACCCAACCGATAAGTGTTTTCAAAAGCATCCTAAATCGTTTTCAGCCTGTTGTTTATTTATTTTTTAGCTTTTGTTTTACCTGGTTTCTGGAACCGTTCTTCAATGTCAACTTTGCTCCGCGTCCCAAGTCCACTGACGTACGTGACACCGGAAAAGCTGTCCGTACTGAATCAGAATCAGAAAGAGCTTTATTGCAAGGTATGTTCACACATACAAGGAATTTGTTTTTGTGACAGAGCTTCTATGCAACAGAATTACAGAGACAGGACAAAAAAAAACTGAGAATAAATAAATATTTTAAAATAGAAGTAAGTAGTGACAGCAAATATACAAATTGACAAGTGTATGTACAGGTATATTACTAGAAGTATAACTAGAAGTAAGCGGATCAGCTGGTAGCGCAAAAAAGGAACAAAAGTCATCGGCAACGTCAAACCACCCCATACCGTTCATTTTAAAGACGAAATGCAGCCAGACATACCTCATACCTGTGCGTATTCACAAAGTGCCTGTGCTGGAGATTATGATTAAAACAATAATGAATTTTTGTGGGACAAGATATTTTTCAAGCGTTTTGCAACCGTTCAAAAGTTATTAGTCACATGATTACACTTCCCATTCCAATTCCATCAACGCAGACGCTGACACATAAAAACAGCAGTAAGCAGCATGAACAGTCAACAGAGAGATTTATATAAGTACATAAAATGGAGTGCAAATGTTTATTTATCTGAAATCAAATGCTCCTAAAGCACTATGCATTTGACTAACCAAACGCAACAGATTGGTTTTTTAATAAGACCAGACACTTAATTGTCTTTCTTCCACAATTTTGGAGCAGTCTAAGGATTCATTGCTTCATCCGATGCCGATGTGGCGAAATATGAGCCCAATCAAGTGTCGAGACAGTTCTGGAGTCTTCATAAATGTGCATGGTCAGGTTTTCTGCCGGTCAGTATTGAGGACAATAGCACTCTCTGGTCTGGGGAGTGCTATAGTATCTGCCGGCTCAGTGTCTGCTGTGTGTCAACAACCCACAATCCCCTGCTGTGGCGCTGCAGTCCCAGCCCCTGCTACCCAGGGAAAGGGGATTTGTCACTTTGTGCAGAAGCCCATCAGTGCTGTTCTCCAGTGGGCTCTGGTTACAATGTCTCAACACCATCTGCCCTCAGTGGCACTAAGCCAGCGGGGTCTCCGGCTGCTCTGCTGAGAGCACTCAAGTCAGACTAGAGTTCACTTGCTTAAAGCATGCTAGCTTACCATTATGGAAATTTATTAATAAAAGTTATACTATGAGACTATGCTGAATGCTTGATTCTGATTGGTAGTTGAATGTTATAATGTAAACAGCTGTTTAACAAACGTCTAAAATTGTTCTAGACAAATCCTGACTGAATTGCAGTTTCATATCACTACACCAAATGATTTTAGTAATAAAGACACATAAGAACACATAAGGATTCTTTTAAAAAAAAAGGCTCCAAAAAGGATGTTTTGACATGAAAGAACCATTTAGGTTCCACAAATATAAAAAAAAAGATTAACCTTGTTTTCTTAGTGTAAAGAACTTTCTTAAATAAGGTTAAATAAAGGTTCTCCGGAAGATGATCTTTAATGGTATCAGTAGATTTACCATTAACATTCATAGAAGCTTTTCATTTCACAGAAATGTTATTATACGCAATTAACAATAAACCTAACCTGCATTTTAAAGTCTGCATAAATAGGAAACAGCAACCATTTTTTTGTAGTGTCACAGTTTCTAGACTAGAGAAATAGAATGTTTAATCAGAAAACAGTAAAACAGTGGGCATGGCTTGTTTTTTTCTATTGCGAGCTGATTAGATGTAAAGGCATTGTATTCAGAAAGATCGGGAAATGGTTTTGGGAGAGGTTTTACAACCTAACAGACACCTCCTCCTTGCCATTTCTGTTAAGTATGTTAAGTAGGTTAACCATGCCTAATACCTCAGACAGACGTAATCTGACAATTTAACTGAAAACTAACAGCAAGTGCATTTTCAGATTTCAGATTTTATACTACAAAGGCAAACTTTTCTTTTTTTGATGATGATTTTTCTATGAGATGCACAGAATATTTGTTCACCACAAAACTAGCAATGTGAGCTAACAAAATTAATATGGTTCGTTTTGATTCATATGTACTTTATATCTTACCATACATGCAATTGATTACTATTACTCTGTAGTAAATTAATAGTAACCCTGTGACACCATAAAATAAAAGTGTAACAAATTTTTTTTTGATTATAAAAAGATTCTTCACATTAAGATTAAATGGTTCCAATTTTGTTTTTTAAAGAACCAAAAGTGGTTTGTCCAAGGCACCACTGCAAGAGCCCACATTTATTTTACGACATTTATATTTTAATTTATGAAAAGGGTTCTGCTTTTGTTACAATGTTAAGTAGACCCTAATTTGCTGACTATGAGTTCTTTAACAGTTTAAAACTAGCTCCAACTCTAGTATTTTTGATTTGATGACTTGGAAAAACCATGTTTGGTTCCTCAAATAACTAAAATGTTCTTAAAAGAACCATTTTGTCTTGGTGAAACTTTTTAATTATCTAAAGGCCTCCTTTCCACTGTAATGAAATGGAAAGGTTATTCATGGAAAATCAACACCAAAACAGAACCCAACAATGAACATCATCTGAGCTTGCACGTTACCTCTAGGCTAGACTAATCTAAATAGAATTTTTTTTCTCAGTTTTCTAAATGCTGCACAAATCCACAAATCTATATATTAGATTAAAAGAGTTTATTTGAAAAAAAACAAATGACTGATTTTATGGTCATTTTCAGATATCATGTTTTTTATGTTGAATGCATTGAATAGTACAATTGTAAAACAAAAATAACAAAGTAACTGGAGTTTTTAGTAATTTTCAGAAATCATGTTTTTACACTGAATATTTCAGTTCAATTACAAAAAAAAACTTAATTTCTAAACTGTGGTTATATCTGTTTTTGGAAATGAACAAAAAAATAGTAAAAACATGATTTCTGAAAACTACTAAAAATCTCCAGTTACTTTGCTATTTTCGTTTAGAAAATGAATCTTCAAACTTAAACATATTTACTACAAGCACTTCTGTACATTATTTTAAAATTCTCAACTGAAATCTAGGGCTGAGTTTCTCTAGCGCTGTAGCTGAATTGGTTCATTTGAATTGGACTTGGCCCAAAATCTAAAGCGCAGGGGATCTGCCATCTTCACCATACCCAAGAGAAAACAACTGCAGGCCTACAATCTGAGCCCACTGAAAGACATGTTCTCCATCTCTCTGCTTTATGCCATCTAAGGGTTCTTTGATGAAAGTAAGTTGGCATGGATTTAGTGAGTTTGACTGCCAGCCTGCACCGCTTCTGTCCATACACATCTCAGTGATGCATGAACACTCATCTGTGTTTGCCTGAGTCTGCATTTCTGAACACACACACACACACACACACACACACACACAAACACACGGAGGATGTAAAAACAATGTCAGTGTATGCACGCTCTTCCTATTTTAAACAGTCTGAGTGCTAATGTACAAGTATGCCCTTCATAAAGATCTATGATGTCTGTTAATTCCACATGATTTTTTATTTTAATGTCACTTCTGTCATTTATTTAAATGAATAAATAAATTCAAAATTTAAAGTGCACTTTTTTAATGACAGACAAAAACAATCTTCTTGTTAATTTAATAAATACAATTTAAATGAAAAATAGATAGATGGTCTATAATTTAATTCACTTTTTTAGCCCAATTTTACTGTTTTTTAAATGGACATGTAATGTAATGTGTATTTATATAGCGCATTTATCATGTATGGCCATATATCCAAAGCGCTTCACAATCAAGAGTGGGTCTCTCCACACCACCACCAGTGTGCAGCATCAACTTGGATGATGCCATGACAGCCACAGGACAACGGACCAGTGCGCTCACCACACACCAAATAGGTGGAGTGGAGAAACAGTGATAGACCCAATTCAGTGGATGGGGATGATTGGGCGGGCATGATGGTTAAGGGCCGAGAGGGAATTTGGCCAAGATATAGGGGTTACACCGCTTGTTTACGAGAAGTGCCACGGGATTTTTTTAATGACCACAGAGAGTCAGGACCTCTGTTTAACGTATCATCCGAAAGACAGTGCCCACTGACAGTAGTGTCCCCTTCACTTTTACCGGGGCATTAGGACTCAGGACACAGACCGCAGATTGAGCACCCCCTGCTGGCCTCACTAATACCTATTCCAACAGCAACCTAGTTTTCCCATGTGGTCTCCCATCCAGGTCCTGCCAGGCTCAGCCCTGCTTAGCCATATCACCCTGCAGCCTAAGACTGGTTACTAACTGAAGCTATGGCAAAAAGACATTTTATGATACACTGACCAACTTCATAATATTTTTACCATGTGAAGTAAAAGGTCTGCTTTTTGATTTGATATTGTGAAATAAGAAAACCCCCCAATATAACTTCTGCGTAAAAGAAATTAAACATGAGCAAGATTATCAGATTTAATTGAATTTATATGTGATCAAATAAATAAATGTTAATAAATACAATTTATAAATGTTTTTATTTATAAACTTGATCAAAAGTTAATAAACATAATTAAATTAAACATTTTACAACATACTTTTAATTAATCAAATTGCACATTTTTGTTTATATTATGGTATTTTATGATATGATATTTTATTGGAAAGTGCTCAGCATAATTGAGTACACCTTTTTTTGCAAATGAATAATTTTATCTATTTCTCAGTGAATATAGGCACTGTATTTTGGTGCATTTAAACAAAACAGATTTATTATACAGATATATTTATGAAAATAATATTTTAGTCACCAAACATATTTAGAAATTGAAAGATAATACAATTAAATTCAAGCTAAATATAGCAAAAAAATAGCACAACCTACAAAATTTCAACTAAATTTTTTGCTTCTCTTGATTTTTCCTCTTAAAATGCAGCACAACAATATAAAGAACTGAATTATTTGTAAAATAACAAGTAAATAAATAAATAAATAAAATGAGATCTTATTGTTTATTCCATGCCGATCAAAATAGTAGTGAACTTAAAATATGAAATGATTAAAACTGAAAAATACATAAGAATAAATCATACAAGAAACATATTGACGATGGAAACTCTTGCAACTAGTACAAAGCCAACTACAACTGACGGATAGTTTCTATATTTTATTATCAGCTTCAACTTAAATGAAACATAAATGAGGCATACACACATACAATGATAAAAGCAGACACAAAGGCGGACGTCTGGGCATTTAGAGCAGATGTTTAAGACGACAGGTTGACCTCACAAGGTTGACGATGAAGGATTGATGCACCTCATTATTTTTACTGCAGTGACTGAGACTCACAGGTCAAAACTTCCACAGAAACCCACAATTAACGATATATTGACACTATGAAAAATACATTCTCCTGAACTTTGAAGGAGTTACTTTATGCACTCACTTCCAACACATTTTGCATTTTATTCAGTTTCTCAGGGACAGTTTTTTTTTGTGGAAATGAAAAATTGAAATATATTAAACCCACATTGATTGGATACTCTCTGTAATGTACGAGAGCATCAACGGAGGTTGAGTTCCAAATGCAGCCTTGTTATGAAGCAGGACAGTCAGACAGGCAGGGGTCAAAACATGAGCAAACAACAATATCAACAATAATTCATAAAATGTAATCCAGGATACAGGCAAAGGTTCAAGGCAGGCAGCAAACAATCATAAATAAAGAAGCAGTCCACAAACCAAAACAAGACAATTAAACAAGGAAAATGCTCAGTAATGTACATGGCAGTAACAAGACTTTGCAATGACTGAGTGTTAGTAAGATGCTTCAACAGTGTGTGTGTAATGTGTAAATAATCTGCAGCCGTGTGTGTCATTAGCGGTATTTCCACTGTCAGGCCAGTGCAAGCCAGGGCTTTTATCAGGATGGGACCATGGCAATAGCCCGGGAGTTTGAGAAGTGAGGTCGAAATCATGTAGCGTTCCCACTATCAGGCTAGAAGCTTGCAGCGCAGAATGCAAACCCCGCCCCCAGAACGTCCCCCAAATTAAACGTCACACAACCCACCCAGTTTAGCGGTATGTCCAGATTGACATCAGCTGCAGAAGGTAATCAGTCTGAACTGGCGCAATGCATGACGGTATGTGTAGTCAAGTGAATGGCTGGTGGAGTGTACATATAGCTAGAGTGCCCTCTAGTGCGTCTGGCGGGTACTGCAGCTAATATTTGTCACACTCACCCACAATTCTATAATATGTGCATATAATATATGTAGATTTCACACTTGAACAAAATCAAACATTGCAACTGACCCCGAGCAGGGGGATGATTGCAACAGCCTATAGTTTCAACATTAATGAAAATGTATTAATAAAAAACATTTTAAAATATCAGATTGGATTTTCTATTATTCTTAATCACAATCAAACGAAATGTAAATTGGTTAAAAAAAGTATTTGTTAATTGTTAAGAACAAGTAAAAACCACATTTTGATAAATTATAAGGCCTACAAAAAGTGAACAAAAATATTTGTATTAAAAAGCACCTGTAGAAAACAAACTCTTTCATCTCTCTGACACTTTAACCGATGCTTGCACCAGTTTTGCACATTTCTACCAGACACTTCCTTATAATCACTCCATATCACAAAAAAACAAACAAATATGTGCATTTATGAAGTGTGCTTCATACAGGTGAGTGGGCTTGACAAACACTCTAGAAACACTCTTCTCTCTATAAAAACATACATACCCTCCTTACTCTAGCTCTTAATTCTCTGAACACTAACAGTTATTTTGTATAAATAGCACTTCTTGTGTGTACTGCCTCTTCTTGTTGAATCGCTGAATGCGTCCGCAATTGTATGTCACTTTGTACAAAAGCATCTGCCAAATGACTAAATGTAAATGTAAGCTTAAGCTTTACTAAAGTAATTAATTAAAATAAATATTATCTGAAATGAAATTACAATGAAACTGTAATGACATTGCAATTGAACTGTTAATATGATAAGCTTTTACGTAAATGTTGTGATAAGGGTCATGATTAACTTGCTAGCTAGATGCAATATATCTGGGGTTTTTAAACTCAGTCCAGGAGGGCCAGTGTCCTGCAGATTTTAGCTCCAAGTTGCCTCAACACACCTCCAAAGGTGTTTCTAGAAGGTATGAGCTTGATTGAGCTTGCAGGATACTGGACCTCAAGATTGAGAACCCAATATATATATATATATATTACTGAAAATCTAATGAAAGTAGCCTAATGCAAGCCAATTTGCACACTATAATTTTAATTTTACATATTTGAACAGCTGCTCTGATTAAATGTCTTTATTTCATTGTATGTCACAATTTACTCATTAATATCATCCCTCAAGGAGAATTTTTGTTTAAACCGAACTGAAAATGGCCTCGACGTAATGGAAACGGCATTGTTTACAGCCTATAGGGATGGTAATTAAGCGCTTGGGTAAACAGAGAGTACAAATGGCACCTTCTCACATATATCATTAAGTAAACGTACACCCCCAGTTGGAAACCAGAGATCAATAATGTCTGGAAATATCAACATGTGAGTGTTAGCATAAACTGCATGTTTACTTATCTGAAATCCTTATTTCCAGCTTAACATTGACGTTAAGTTTGCGATGGCACCAGAAAAAGAAAACGCTCACTGAAAACACACAACAACAGAAAGCCAAAGCGGAAAGAGGTGCGGCAGCAATATATCTAAATATTTGAACTTGTGTGCTAGATCAAACTCAAGACAGATGTCAGCTGGAAATCACCAAATGTTCGAGGTTTTTCCCTGAGATGATCAGATCTGCTTCCAATTTAGTGCAGCCATTTTGGGATCAGAAATGTATTCAATGCATTCCAATAAGGTTGACCCTTAAAAACACATTATTCTTTTCTAGGTTTGTGTTTCCTGTGTGAACATCCATCTTAAAGCTATAGTTTTTCAATTAGCAGTTGCTATTAACTCCATGTATGGCCATATACAGTATGAACATAGTGTTAGGATAGCTGATATATTGTAACATATTTGTACATATTTGTAATTCCAGTGGTTAAAAATATATATTTATATAAGTAAATGGCCATCTTTGCAGTATTTTGAAATATATGTTGCACATATGATATATATTTTATTTTTGTGAGATAGAAAACTTTACTTGTATCATACATGTAATTTGCAAAAACTCACCGACCACTTTATTAGGTACACTTTACTGGTACTGGATTGGACCTCCTTTTGCCTTCAGAACTGCCTTAATCCTCTGTGGCACAGATTCAACAAAGTACTGGAAATATTCCTCAGAGATTTTGATCCATATTGACATAATAACATCACACAGTTGCAGACCATTACACCACCACACCAGCCTGAACCGTTGATACAAGGCAAGATGGATCCATGCTTTCATGTTGTTGACACCAAATTCTGACCCTACCATCTGAATGTCGAAGCAGAAATCAAGACTCAATGTTTTTCCAATCCTCTGTTGTCCAATTTTGGTGAGCCTGTGTGAATTGTAGCATCAGTTCCCTGTTGCTACAAAAGTGAGCGATTGGTCCATGTTTTAAATTTCTGTCCATAGAGGTCAAGTTTTGATCTTCGATTGGTCTCACGCAATCATGTGATCCGATTTCGCAGGTCAGAATTCACCAAGCTTGAACTTTCCAAAGAAGCGAACTGCAAAACTTGTCGCACAAGCTTGCGTTTCTGGTCTGATGCATTTGCATACGTATGAATGGAAGTCTATAGGGAGAAAAGTGCAGTGTGACCGCAGCTTCCCTCACGCTTAAGCCTTTCAAGATATGTCTGATTTTTTTTCCCTTTCTGTAAAACATTAAAGAAGATTTTTTTTAATCTGAAACTGGGGTCCTTGGTGATTTATATACAAAGTTACAAAATGAGAATAAAAAATACATATACAGGAAAAAGTCTACATACAAGTCTATATACAAGTCTAAACCAAACATTCTTTAAAGCATTATTACTGTTAATTCACAGTTGTAAATAAAAGTTGCTTCACTTCATAATAAGTCTTATCAACAGGAGTTTTCTTTCTTTTTTTGTTGTTGACCTACACTTTATGGATCATATATATTATAGGTAACAGTATTATAGTTTCAGCTAAAAATCTCCTTTAGAATCATATATCTTGGATGGCCATAAATAAATTTGTAGCAAATTTAAGTAAACAATACATTTGAAATGCTCTGGAACATTCAGCTGTAGGTAGTTAAACTAGCTTAGATCAGAAACCATCTATAAGACAATTGCTGGAGAATGAAGTTAAACCTGACTAAGAAAAATAAAAGATGAGTCTGAACAGAGTATGTTTTTTTTCTAATACTTCTCAAAATTTATCTTAAAATGTGCAAAAACATATTTGTGCAATTGAGACAAATACATTTTAAAACTAGAAAACACTTAAGTGGATACACATTATTTGAATAATTCACTTGTTTTACAAAAAAAAAACAAATAAATCATGGTACTTCGCCTCAGCAGAGATTGGATAACTGGATTAACCAGCAGACTAGATCTTATTGCATAACGTTTAAGTCCTTCAGAAAGACAAAGTTTTGTCTTTCTGTCTCACAAAATTGTATCCACATTATTAATCTGTGTGCCATCATTTATTATGTGTGAAAAATAACTACAGATGTTTAGTTGGTTGCCCTTAAGTTTTATTATAGCTTTTTCACGCCAGTTTCCTGGGAAGTGGTGATTTTGTTCTCCTGAACACTTCGTGCTTTGTTTGCAGATTATCATGTACTTTTTAAAAAAAATCTTTGGTAATAAATTAAAGGTCCCATGAAATACTTTGAAATGTGTATTTTTATTTTTATTTTACATAGTTTAGCCCCTCCCCTTTTTAAAAAGTAGCCAATAGCTTTTTGTTTTTCTTACAGCTGTGTGGAAGTGATTTTTTCTCCCAGCCAGTGGGAGTGATTGAGCTTAAGTGAATCAAATAAAAGAAAATGAGAAGCATCTTAAAAGGGGCGGGGCAGGTCAGATACTAGAGAGTATTTAATTGGTCAAGCTTTGTTGAGAAACTGAAGTATGAAGTGATGTAAAAACAAACTTTGATCCATTTAGACAGAAGTGACAGACTGCAAGCTTTACATGTTTATATCTTATCTTATCTTATTTTATATATCTTAAAGGCAAATTTTGTCACTGTTTTGGAGCACACTAACATATAAATGTCCTTAAAACTAACAGACTGAAACAAACATCTAAATTTTTGTATTTTAATTTCATGGGACCTTTAAGTCTGCAACTTTAAGTGGAAACATACAGCTACTGAAACATTTCAAAATAGGATTTTTTTAGGTTCAACAGAAGAAAGTCAGTCAACTTTGAAACCAAATGACTGGTGGCAGTAAAAAAAAAGCTATACTCCACTGGGACTCGTTGAACACTTACACAAGAAAATAAATACATCTGACCACGGAAAGGGCCTGACCCTGCATGTGTAAATGAGCATCTGTGTTCAGTTTTGATATGCAAAGATTAAGTGTTTCAGAATGACTGAAAACCAGTAGCTGTGGCTTTTTGTGTGGTGGACTGCAAGCAGTTTCTGGTCAAAGAGAGCTGTGAGAAGGAGAGCACAGCAGTAAGACTATACACAACATCACTGTCATATTAGCAGAACAGCACTGCTCTCTGACAGCTTCAGAACAACATGCCCAGTGGGAAGAGGAAGAGAGCATACACACACTGTCCTGCTGACTTTGCCAACCTTTTTAAAGAAACAGCTGAACACACTTCAGCCCCAAAGCACTGCAATTTAAATAATCGTTGCGAGCGGTGATGTCATAAAGGAAGAGGAAAGATGTAAAAGCAGCTATTAACAACAACATATGTTAGCGGCAGAATGGGAGTTCGCAAAGAGCTGTGTTTATACAACAGTTTGTTCTGATTCCTGAATATGATTGGCTTACGGGGCTTGTGACGATCTACCAGTCTTGCTACAGGAATCGCTTCACAGTTTGTATCACTCTGCCTTTAGCCTTCTCACAATGAGTGTCATGGCAAATGACCACATATTGTAGATTAAAGGTTTTTTTTTTTTTAGGTAAGAATGTAGTTGATTAAACTTCAAATATGCAGTATAAATAATGTTCCATGATAACTCGGTTCAACTTTTTTAGAGATGTGAGCTTTGAGGCTTCACCAGCTGTTCACTGCTCATCCACCCTGCTGAGAGCAGACTTAGATCAGCCAGTTTTTCTGGAAGCAGGTGGCTCTGATGTCGGTTTCTATAATGTTTAAACTGAGAAATAATTCATTGCGAGTGAACTGACACTGAGGATAAGAAGCCGTTGAATAAAGTCATTTTATTTTATGTGTGCACAATAGTGTACTTGTCACTTGATAATATTCCAATTGAAGCACTGAATGAATCTGTTTTGAGGATTTTTTTTGTTTATTGGACTTTGAACAAGCCAGGACCATTGCTGTCCATGGAGGATAAGGGAGCTCTCAGATAACACCTATATATTAAATAGATATATATTAAATTATTATTATATTAAGATATTTATTACATTTTGAGGTCTTATGGAACGACATAAGGGTGAGTACTTAATAACAGAATTTTTGGGTTTTTTTCTGATCGTGATTCATGAAGATATTTTGTAAAAATCCTACCATAATCCCAGGCCATGTCTATACTTACACGTTTTTGTTTAAAAACGCATATTTTCCCCTCTGTTTTAGCCTTCCGTCCACACATAAATAAGCAAAAACTTATCTTTTTGAAAACGCTGTCAAAAGTAGATAAATTTGAAGCCATTTTTACATTACAGTCATGTGACCAATTCAACTATAATGGTGGACTACATTGTAAAGCACATGTTTTGAATGCTGTCTGTTTTGACAGCTTTATTAAAGATTAATGTCTTGCACAATGCTCCATATTGCCTCTCTTCAAATGACAAAGAACGTTTACTGGGAGCAACTGTATTGTTCAGCGGCGAAAGCAGAAGCAGACTACAGTTATGACATTTTGCTGCAATGTTTCAATGAGATGGGAAGTAAATAAATGGCAGGCAAATATGATGCAGGAAAAGTGTCTTACATCTGTAGTGAACGAAGTGTTTTCAATTGTTTTAGTGTGGATTACGGAAAGAATTAAAAACAACAGTGTGGACGTGGAGCATTTCTAGACAAAATTTATCCGGATTAGTGTAGACGTAGCCTCAATTTTAGACCAGTTATGTGCTTTGCTAAGATAGACAACTAGCTAGACAACTTTAAATGTGATGTTCTCAGCATTATACATTTTTTTAAAACCTCAGATACCAGATTTTTAAATAGTTGTATCTTGTCCAAATATTCCAAACAAACCATACATCAATGCAAATATTATGCATTGAACTTTCAGCTGATATATATATATATATATATATATATATATATATATATA
>CAIGQZ010000379.1:4954820-4979803 GCA_903798205.1 Danio tinwini
ATAATAATAATAATAATAATAATAATAATAATAATAATAATAATAATGTTGCCTCACAGCAATAATAATCTTGCCTCACAGCAAGAGGTTGTTGGTTCGAGCCCCGGCTGAGTCAGTTGGCATTTCTGAGTGGAGTTTGTATGGTCTCCCTGTGTTTGTGTGAGTTTCCTCCGAGCATACCTGCCAACACTTCCGTTTTTCCCGGGAGTCTCCTGTATTTTAGATCCATCTCCCGTATGTTGTCTCCCGGGAAACTCCCGGAATTCCTTCCTCACAGCAAGAAGGTCGCTGGTTCGAGCCTCGGCTGGGTCAGTTGGCGTTTCTGTGTGGAGTTTGCATGTTCTCCCTGCGTTCGCGTGGGTTTCCTCCGGGTGCTCCGGTTTCCCCCACAGTCCAAAGACATGTGCTATAGGTGAATTGGGTAAGCTAAATTGTCCGTAGTGTATGAGTGTGAATGAGTGTGCGTGGATGTTTCCCAGATATGGGTTGCGGCTGGAAGGGCATCTGCTGCGTAAAAACGTGCTGGATAAGTTGGCAGTTCATTCCGCTGTGGCGACCCCGGCTTAATAAAGGGACTACGCCGAAAAGAAAATGAATGAATGAATAAATTGTAATATCCTATATTTTTAATTTTATATTAGTTTTCTTTTATTTTAGTTTTATTGTATTAGTTTTAATTACTCCGTCTAGTAGTCAGATAACTGTTTAACTTAATAAAGTTTTGGTTTTCAGTGACCTGATACAGCGTTTGTGCGTGTGTGAGTGAATGAACAAACAGTGCAGAAAAAAAAATTGCGGTTTTAAAAAAAGCAGTGTTCTTGTGGGCTGAGCCTAACGTGACCCTAGTGTGACACCGGAGAAGGTCTCGTCTCTCCTCTCTGTCTGTAGTTTCAGTCCATAAATCTTTTAGTTTGATGCCTCACGTGGCCCTTCATATGGACAAGTCGCATGTGAAATGCATGTTGAGACGTGTTCACCACACTCAGCATGTGATGTTTTAGTGATTACAGCAGTCATGTGTATTGAAACATGATTCACACCATTGTTCATCTATCAAAATTTGCAGTTAGAACTTGCAATGCATGATGGATGATGCAATGCAAACATTTAATTTAAATAATTTTTGTGTTATTGCCCAGTATAAAATAATGAAGAGCTGACACTTTCAATTCACTATAATCTTCTATGTGAAGCTGCTTTGACACAATCCACATTGTAAAAGCGCTATACAAATAAAGATTAATTGAATTGAATTGAATGAGAAGATGACGAATGTTTACTGCATGATGACCAAAATGGCCTTAAACAATAAGTAAATGCACTAAAGAATGTTATGTTTACACACACCTGCACAAATTACATGTAAACACTTGCAGCATTTCACAGTGTAATACTCACTACTCTTGAGTACATTTAAAAGAGCTACTTTTTACTCATATTTTGAGTAATATTTACAACAGATACTTTTACTCTACTACATTTGTGAGCAAGTAATGGTACTTTTACTTGAGTATGATTTTTTTTAGTACGCTTTCTACCACTTGATGGAATGATTATGGCTATTATCTATTGAATTAAAATGACTAATTTTTTTTCTATATGTATTGTTTTGTAATTTGATTATTGTTTTATAGTAAGTTATATTCTTCCATTCAGTAGTTATAATCTATAATCTGTTAACAACTTTTTATGTAATTGTTCTATTTTTTCAAAATATATTTATAAAATAGTCATTTATTAATTTTATCATTTTCCTTCGGATTAGTCCCTTTATTCATCAGCGGTCGCCACTCAGAATGAACCTCCAACTTATCCAGCATATGTTTTACACAGCGGATGCCCTTCCAGCTGCAACCCAGTACTGGGAAACACCCATACACACTCATACACTACGGCCAGTTTAGTGTTTTTCAATTCACATATAGTGCATGTCTTTAAATCTCTGAACTGTGCATGAGGAAACCGGAGCACCCGGAGGAAACCCACGCAAACTGTGAGATGTGCTGTGAGATGACAGTGCTAACCACTGAGCCACTGTGTCGCCCTAAATAAAATATGTATTTTTTAAAAGTTAAACACTAAAATTGTGAAATAATCAAAGCCAATAAATCTAAACAAGAAGTGTTTCAAATTTGAGTTTTTAGTTTTTTTTGGTGCAGTGTATCTGCTGTTTCTTTTTTCTTTTTTTTTTGCAATGCAGTCATTTTTTATTTCAAGCATGAAGATGTTTTCAGAATAATTTAATCCTTTTGAATAATGTCTATTACCCCCCCCCCCCCCCCCCCCCCGAATATCTAATAATGTTTAAATTAATACCTCCATTAACTTGAGATAGAAAATAATGTTTGTAATAAGACAATAAGATATTTCATGCCCAAATATTTAATCCAAAAAACAAATTGTGGACCAAACTTCAACCCAACAACTGCATTAGTCAATATTTTAACCAAATTTTGGGTTAAACAACTGCATTTTTTAGTGTTGTAATCTGAAATTTGAAAAAAATATGAATGTTTATGCTAAATAAAGGAGAAAATGCCAATGGAGTAAGAACTTAATTCAAGGGAAAACTAAATTAATTTTCATACCACACTTATATTGTTCAGGTTAAAAGCGTGTAGAAATGTTTAGACTGTTTTATGCACAACAATTATTTTTGTTGTAGTGCGTGTTTTACCAGCAGAGGATGCTCTTTGTTGTCGGCAATTGAAAACAAACTTTTCGTTTTTTAATGTTCGTACAGAATGTCGCCGACAGGGGGTGCACTATGACCTGTCAGATATGTTTTTGTACTCTTAAAGATAAATTAGCACTATAGTCTATAGCAGTGTGTAATTTTCATCACTTTGTGTATTTGTCCAGCATTATGAACATTTAAGGTGCATGTATTGTTTTTTATATTTTTCATTCATTGTATTGCTTTTATCATATTCAACTACAGTCTTTATCTTTCTTTAAAAACATATACTGACTTTTTTACGTAGACATTATGCGTGCACTACGTCCTAGAGTGTTCTACTCACGTGTATACTCGGATTTCTTGCAGCCCTCAGTCAGGCTTTTTTGTTTTGCAAACCTGAGACCTATTTTTCGCGGCGGAGGTAGTCGCACTCGTGTGCGCGGAGGAACACGATATGATGGTCTTGTTCTCCTGCGAGAGGAGAGCTCTTCTGTCATTGTAATGCAGCAACTGTGCGATCAAGATCAAATTCTTCTCCGAATGAACAGAAGATAAACGATAAACTCCGTCCACATAACGGATCGTGCTTTTAACGTCTTTTTTACGCTTTTTTTAAAGTGAAGCACTGATGTTTTCCTGCATTGTCCCACGATATCGAAAGCAGGACAGACGGGTGACCTGAAGAATTGGTGTATTGTTACCCAGCACTCATATGGATTTGAAGGAGATTATCATATTTTTGCAGAAGGACAGATGACTATTATATTAAACGCATCGGGGAACGGTGCTGTATCGCTTGTTTTGTAAACTAACCTGCTAGAATTTTGGCGACGCGTTTTGACTGTATGTAAAATAGATGTCGGATCACTTCTAGATATAATTTTTTGAAATTTAACGTTACCTGCTGTGTTGTCATTATAAACATTGCTGTATTGTCGCTGGCTGTCATTGTAGCCAGCTCGCGATGGGTAACTCAGTGACCCGCCGCGCAGTTATTGACTTAACGAGGCACTGTTACAGCACGAGAGTGAGGGCGTTTGCAACCTCTTTTTTTCCTTTTAAACTGAACTGACAACATGTAGCTCGGAAACTATACATCTGAGTTAGATTAATAGCTATTTCATCAAGCTATTTTGCGAAATGCCTTGTTTACTGGGCCAGAGAGCGACAGCGAATATAGTTATGCGCATCTAGCTAACGTTAGTAACTTCACACTTAGCTTTGTTTTGATTCTTGATTTTCAGTCAGACGGTTATAAATAAACTCTCAAGTGTACTATATAGTCTCTAGCATTGATAATTTGGGGATGACAGTGTTCTCAAACAGACTGTCGCCAGGATTAAAGAGAGTTTGAGGAACTTGTCCCTATAGCAGTCTCCATCACAAGCTGTTGTGTATCATCACCGGACACCTGCCAAAAACATGGAGACGGTGGGAGATTTTGAATACAGCCGAAAAGACCTAATCGGACACGGAGCCTTTGCGGTCGTCTTCAAGGGAAGACATAAAAAGGTAAATAAGAAATAGTCGTATATGCTCGTTGCATCCCCATGCGTATAAATGACATATTACATTGCCATTTGCCATTGTCAAATGCCATTTAATACGGATAAATATAGATTTGTGTCATGTATCCATTGCGTTTTTTTGCACGTCTTCTGTGAGATGTCGTGGTCATCGCAGTGATAATAAACCGTGGGTTGTTTTTATGTAACGTGTTCTTGAATAGGTCATACTGCTGGAGTCATTCATTCATAAAACAGCCTGCGTGAATAAGCCGTCTGACGTCAATACGACTGACCGGTCTACTTTGGGCGGAGGGACGCACATTTTCCTTATTTTTGTGCTTTTTTAAAAAAAATTGACTGCATACACAAAACACATGACTGATTTAAAGAGAAACGTAGTTTTAGCATTAGAACTGTAGCTGTTTTAATGTTTTATATATATATATATATATATGTTTATTATTTTATCGTAACTGTTGTTGTATAAAATGTTTTTAAACATGACTGTTACATTGCAATAAAATGAATATACAATATTTAGTTGATAATCTTTTTAATGGGACTTTATTCCACTAAATCAGATTGATGCAGCAGTTATAAGTCATTTATAACATGTTTTCTTGCACAGATCTAAAAGATAATGTCCAACTTCTGCTGCCACAAATCTAGAATGTGTTGGACAACAGATTGGAAAAGCTTAAGCTTATTTTTATGCAAATTGCATGAAATTAGGGCTGGGCGATTTGGCCTAAAACCAAAATCTCGATTAATTAAACATTTTAACTCGATTATGATTAATAAACGATTATTTTGTTTATTAATTTTTTTTTCTTAATAGTTCACTGACAAGTTTTGTAGAGTAAATATGTTCACATATTACCAGTAAGAGATTTTTGAATGAAGGGTGCATCAGTTGATTTTAAAATAATTGAAGGAAACATACACTATCTACTATCTATGATTATTTATTGAACATCAACGTTGAACAACTGAAATTAATCCCAGCCACCCACGCTCGTCACCGCTATCAAACTGACCAATCACAAAGCCTGAGCTATGCGCTGTCGCGACGTGTAGTTAAATTTTTTGAGAGGTGAAAAAAATCTGCCTGGAAAAATTAGATCGATTTTAGGTTATGAATGTCGATTTCTATTATTTTCCAATTAATCGCCCAGCCCTACATGAAATGCTGTTTTCAGATTAATTATAAATATAAATATTTATTGTATATATATATTTATATATTTATTTATACACATATTATATATGGTAAACTCTAAAGCTGTATGACATTCAAAGCCATAAATCTAAACAAATTGTCTTTTTAATCACAGGTTAAAAAAACTAAAATGAGTTTTCAGTAAGTGTGTTTTGGGCACAGTACTCAACGTTTCCACTGGTTGAAAATAATTTTTGACTTTTCTGACTAAACAACAAAAGCATGACTATATTTACATACGATATATTAATATATATTTTTTCCAACGGTCACATGACAAGTGTCAAAAACGTTGCCAAGTTTCAAATCATTGTGAGAAAGTAAAAAAATGTAAATAATAACAAAAATGACTTAACAAATACAAAAAATAGGCACTCTTTCTTATCATTAACAGCGTTCAGGTTTACTAGATGACAGAAAAATCAGGATTCAAAAGCTCTTCCAGTTTTGTTTAAATCTAATCAGATCAAAATGCTAACAGTGACTACGTTTACATGGACATCAGTAATCAAATTATTTGCCTTAATCTGAATAAGCTAATAATATAATTAAGGAGTTTACATGAGTTTCTTTCATGATCCGTTTTACATGTTATAGCACATAAATCGATTAACGTCACTGCTTCACCGCACTATCCATATTTCCTCCTGAGTTTCATGTAATTTGGGTGTTTCGTTTTTAATTTGTTGACTTTAACTGTAGTTTGGCACTTTCACTTTCATTCAGGAACATTTCATACATGATATTAAATATTGTATAAAGATATTAAATGTAAGTATAAACTGCTGGAATAGTGTTGTTTTAATGGAATTTGATATCGCACACCATATCGAAATGCAAGTATTTGTGATCCTTCCCTGACTGGGGATGTGCAGAGAATAGTCCTGTTGCAAAATGTGGCGATAATCCACAACAGTAATAGTTTGATTAAGGTGTTTACATTTCTGTACTGCACTTATAATGTGACTAAAATCAGCATATTCCACATTTCTTAATTCTATTTCTGTTTAGATCAATTATGACTTTAGTTGGATTAAGGTAGTAAAAAAATGCTGTTTACATGGTAGACTCTTAATCAGAGTATTGTCTTAATCATAATAAAATCAGATTTGTGGTTCCATGTAAACATACTCATAGACACATACTGAAATGGTCAAGGATGTATCTGTAGATCAATATAATGGCTATCTCTGTCTGTGCTTGTGTGTGTGAAAGTGCTCAACTGTATGCACAGTATGCAGTCATCAAACCGTGACTATTTATAGCAGGAGTAATCTGATGCATATTTATTATCACCTGCCTCATCCAAAGCAGCTGACTCAATACTACCAGTGAGACCAATTTTAGTTTCATCCTTCAAACATGTTATGTATATACAGTATCATCACACATGCTTATGATCCCTGATTGATGTATTAGAAGATTCTGCCAACACAAGATATAGGACATTTCTCTCATTTCTTTTTGAGTTCAGCATTTCAGCCTCTCATTTCTTGATGAGATGTGATATTAAAAGCAGGGACTTTGAGTGCTAATCTACTGAATGGGGTCAGTATAGAAGCCAACAGCGTTTTCTCTGGTTTGCCTTTACCACGCTTGGCTAAGTCTGCTTTCATCGAGGCGAGATGAACGCAGCCACTCTTGCATGCTGCCAGCGCTTGGCTATGGCACTGGGTGCTGCAGGAACATCTCCTATTAACCTACATTTACATGAAAAGCATTGTTCTATTCATGGATTTGGACTCTGCGATGGGGACACAGTTTCTTTAAGATAGTGTGCAGCTCTATGGAGTCCCACACACAAGAGTGCCTCTGCCAAAGGCTAAAATCCCAATTATACTATAAGCTTTATGTGGTACCAGGCCACAAGTTCAGAAATAGCATGCTGAAAAAAAAGACCTTTTGAAGCAAATGTTAGTGACTTCAACAAAAGACTCCTACACAGTACTTACAGGTCAGATATGTAAACTCTACACTGCAAAAAATGCTTTTCTTACTTAGAGTTTTTGTCTTTTTTCTAGTCCAAATATCTAAAAATTTTAAATCAAGAAAGTTTTTTGGACAAGCAAAACATACTGTCTTTTTTTAAAGAAATAATATGGCAAAATGAAGTGAGTTTTTTTTAAACAAGCTAAATAATCTACCAATGGGGTAAGAAAAATAATCAATAGAAAACAAGATTATTTTGCTTGTTTTAAGGAAAATCTCACTTCATTTTGGCCTATTATTTCTTAAAACAAAGACATTATTTTTTGCTTACTAAGAAAATGCTTCTTGATATATCATTTTTTTATATTTAGACTAAAACAAGACAAAAACAATCTTAAGTAAGAAAAGCATTTTTTGCAGTATAATGCTCAAAATGTAAGTTTTACAGGATTCAAACGAACAGTTTGGCACATAAAACACCATTCTGCCTGTTTATAATTTATCTCTCTATCTTTCTGTGAATTTTTCAGAAGACTGATTGGGAAGTCGCCATCAAAAGCATTAACAAAAAGAATCTCTCCAAATCCCAGATTCTGCTTGGCAAAGAAATAAAAATTTTAAAGGTAAGTCATTATTTATTTAGATTTATAATGTGATTTATAATCTATTTTAAGCAAGTAGACATTAAACTGATCAAATGCTACAGTAAAGACATATAGCTTTCTGCAACCCTCACATGGTCACCCATGGTCACAAGTCAGTACCTGGATGGAAGACCACATGGGAAAGCTAGGCAGTCACCCTGAGGTCTGTGTGGGTCCTAACGTCCCAGTATATTGAATAGGGAGCGCCGTCTTTCAAATGAGAAGGGTTTAACTGGCCAAATTTGCCCACTGGCCTCCGTCCATTATGGCCTCCTAACGATCCCCATATCATAATTGGCTTCATCACTTTGTCTCCTCTCCACCAATCAGCTGGTGTGTGGTCTGGTGCAATATGTCTGCCATCGCATCATCCAGGTGGATGCTGCACACTGGTGGTGGATGAGGAGATTCCCCCCAATGTGTAAAGCTTTGAGTGTCCAGAAAAGCATTATACAAATGTAAGGAATTATTATGTAAGATATAGATTTAAAAAAAATAGTTTGTCCTGAACTGTTCCACGAACATTTAAAGATGCATAACTTTTTTCGCCATTGATTAATTTTTTTTTCTTGAGCAGCAAATCAATATATAAAAAATATTTATGAAGAATCAAGTGACATTGAAGATTTTAGTGATGCAAAAAATTCAGCTTTGTCATCAGCAGGAATAAATTACTTATCAGTTATTTTAAAATGTACGATATTTCATAGTTCTATTATTTTACTGCGTTTTGATTAATATTTTAGATGCAACCTTGGTGATCATATATACAGTTGAAGCCAGAATTATTAGCCCCCCTTTGATTTTTTCTTTTTTTTATTATTTCCCAAATGCTGTTTAACAGAGCAAGGACATTTTCACAGTATGTCTGATAATATTTTTTCTTCTGGAGAAAGTATTTTTTATTATTATTTTGGCAAAAATAAAAGCTTTTTAATTTTTGTAAAAACATTTTAAGGTCAAAATTATTAGCCCCTAATGCAATTCTTTTTGACTGTCTACAGAACAAACCATCGTTATACAATAACTTGCTTAATTACCCTAACCTGCCTAATTAGCCTAATTAATCTAGTTAAGCCTTTAAATGTCACTTTAAGGTGTATAGAAGTGTCTTGAAAAATATCTAGTCAAATATTATTTACTGTCATCATGGCAAAGATAAAATAAATCAGTTATTAGAGATGAGTTATTAAAACTATAATATTTAGAAATGTGTTGAAAAAATCTTCTCTCCGTTAAACAGAAATTGGAGAGAAAAATAAATAGAGGGGCTAACAATTCAGCGGGGCTAATTATTTGGGTGTCTTTTTACCTTGTACTGTACTTCAGTGTTTATAGATAGTGTTTACTCTTTGTTTATAGGAACTCCAGCATGAAAACATTGTGGCGCTTTATGATGTCCAGGTAAAGGCACTTTTATTCACAATTTACACTTATCTCTGAATTTGATTTGCCTAGAGCTGCTGTGCTACTGCTGTGCTACTATCCACTAATAAGAACTGTGAGGGCCTACGGGACTGGCCCAGTTCTTATATAACACCACCATCTACCAAATCACATGTCCTGCCCGAGACTAAGCCTTTCTGTACATTGCTCAAAACCTCTTGCATGTGAGAGAATACCACACACATTATTCGCTAAAGCCACTAGAGCGCAAGTTAATTGTAATTGGGTTTGCCTCTTCTGGAATGGTGTGGGCTGTTTAAGCGTCGTTTCATTGGTCCAAACCCTCAGCCGACAGTGCAGGCACTGTTCTGTTCTGACAGGACATTGACGTCTACAGCAGAATCAAGCCGAAATGCAGTGGGTTTAATTATGGCTGTTATGATTCAGTCACCTATACACCTTTGACATGCAGTGCTTCCCAGTATAGAGAGGAGAGATGTTAAATATCCTGCTCTTCCCACACAGCGTGCGTCTTCCTGCGCTTATATAACACTCCCACCCGACACACACCTGCAGTGCTGATGGGGGCCCTCAGACCCTTCATCCTTTATGCTTTTCTCAACTAGCTTTTGTGCTGAATTTGTGCAGCATTTTTGAAGACACTCGAAAAGAAGAGGGATTTCATGTGTAATATATATCTGTTGCAAGGGCAGAGAGGTCTGTACGCTACAAGACGTTTACATTCATCTTTCTGAGACAGATTTTACTTCGAGATACACTTTTTTTATCTCCCATTGAAGGACTAGTTGGTGTGAGAAATGATGGCATTTTATCTTGGCTGTGACTGTTTGTGCAAAACTCTGTCCCACTTGGCCCAATGTGTGCTTTTTTACCACCCTGTGCTAAAATGGAGAAGTATCTGTCAGTTGTGACGTACTGTAGGTGTTTATCAGCTGTTTTTGGAGACTCACATGCTGTGTCGCTCATTCAGTTGGGTGACCATAAATACATTGGTGTAATGCTGAGATGTGCTACTTGCTAACTGCTGTTTTCGAAATCACATGGTCAGTCTGACGGAGATGGAACTTATTTTGCACTGGAAGGTTCAAGTCTTTCCACAACACCAGCCGTTGTTTTTCTGCCAGGAAAACTTGCAGATATATAGTATAACATTAGTGTTTAGTGACAAAATTATAACTTTTTAAAAAAAAATTTACTGGTTCGTCCAAATAAATGAAAATTAAACATCATACAGACATTTTATATTTGTTTAAAAATATATTTTTTGGCAGCGTGGTTAGCCTTGTCACCTCACAGCAAGAGGGTCGCTGGTACAAATCCTGACTGGGCCAGTTGACATTTCTGTCTGGAGTTTACATGTACTCCCTTTGTTCGTGTGGGTCCAAAAGACATCTGCTATAATTACATGAACTAAACTGGCTATAGTGTATTAGTGTGTGTGTATAAATGGGAGAGTCTAAAGGTGTTTCCTAGTACTGCAGGTTGAGACTGGAAGTGCATTCGCTGCGTAAAACATATACCAGAACAGTTGGTGGTTCATTCCACTGTGGCGACTCCTGATAAATAAAGGGACTAAGCTGAAGGAAAATTAATGAATGAATGAATTTTTTCTTGATGTTTTGTAGACATGAGATGTTCATTCATGTTTATGTGGTGCTAACTTGTAGTAAAGATGAAGGATTGATACTATTTGCTAATATTCTTCACTGAGTGCTGGTGTCAAAACACCATTTACTGTTTGATTTCATGATAAATGGACAGAATGCAAAAGAGACATTCGATGCATCTGAAATTGCATAATCACATATGTGTAAAACAATATGTGAGCTGAATTGTGTGTCCAATTTCATAGTATTCATAAAAACTACTCTTAAGAGAGAAGTACCCAGATGACCTAATACTTCTGGCAAGATTCTGAAGTTCACATCCAACAAACACTTTCGTATCCATGATGCTATGCAAGACAATTTATAAATGGAACCGATGCGAGTAGGTCAAGGTCAAAAAAGCAGACGTAGTACGCCTGAATTCCATTCACACTATTAATATTCATACTGTACTATATAGAATGTACTTTTCTAACAGTTGTGAAGTCAATTCAAATGTATCACCTAAATGAGTAGTATGCGATTTTAAACCCAGCTTTTGTTTCTTATCAAAATAACAAAACAAAATCTCTGGTGATCATTATGCACTACATAATGTCTGGTAAACCTAATATAAACAATACGAAGATCTATAAAATATAGGTGGTGCAGTGGGTAGATGCAGCAAGAAAGTCGCTGGTTCGAGACCCAGCCTGGCCACTTGGCATTTCTATGTTGAGTCTGCATGTTCTCCCTGTGTTTGTCTGGGTTTCCTCCGGGTGCTCTGATTACTCCCACAGTCCAAAGACGTGCGCTATAGGTGAATTGGGTTAACTAAATTGGCCGTAGTGTATGACTGTGGGTGTATCAATGCAAGAATGTATGGGTGTTTCTCAGTTGGTGGTTTATACTTGTGTGGCAAGCTCTGATAAATAAAGGGACTAAGCTGAAGGAAAATAAATGAATATTTTCCTTGATGTTTTGTAGACATGAGATTTATTTATCTTAATGTGGTGCTATAATTTGTAGTAAAGATGAAGGATTGATACTATTTACTGATACTGTTCACTGAGTGCTGGTGTCAAAACACCATTTACTATTTGATTTCATGATATATATACAGAATGCAAAAGAGACATTCGGTGCATCTGAAATCGCATGCTCACATATGTGTAAAACACTATGTAAGCAAAATTGTATATCCAAATTTATTGTATAAAAAAAAACACAACTAGTCAGTAGGAAGTACCTGGATGACCTACTCCTTCTGGCAAGATTCTAAAGTTCACTTCGAGTTAACACTTTTGTTTCCCTTGATGCTATGCAAGATAATTTATAAACGGT
The DNA here is from genome assembly GCA_903798205.1 of Danio tinwini. Taxonomy (NCBI): domain Eukaryota; kingdom Metazoa; phylum Chordata; class Actinopteri; order Cypriniformes; family Danionidae; genus Danio; species Danio tinwini. Next base: position 4,967,138 of record CAIGQZ010000379.1, read on the forward strand.
AGTGAAAATAGCAGATGTAGTACATTCGAATTCCATTCACACTGTTAATTCATACTGTATTACATAGAACGTATTTTTCTAACAGTTGTGAAGTCAATTCAAATGTATCACCTAAATGAGTAGTATGCGATTTTAAACACAGCTGTTGTTTCTCATCAAAATAACAAAACAAAATCTCTGGTGATCATTATGCACTACATAATGTCTGGTAAACTTAATATAATAATATGAAGATCTATAAAATATAGGCAGCCCGGTGATGCAGTGGGTAGCGCTGTTGCCTCACAGCAAGAAAGTCGCTGGTGCACTACATAATGCCTATTGAACATAGAGTCATGCGTCAACCGAGCATAAAATCTGACGATCTATATATCATTTTTTACAAATTAAGTTTTGCACACATAGTGGTTAATAAAATGCTGTATTTGTTCAGTACAACAGGTGTAAGCTAAGTTTTACAGAACAAACATTTAAACCCAAATACAGATAGAAAAAAAATATATAGCTAAATATATTACTTGCTAATTGTATTAGCAACTTCTCTGGCCTAAGGCTTCAGTCTGGCATCTGTTAAATCATCAGGGAGGAATAAATGTTCAATTTTTTTTTAGATTAGATTAGATTAGATTCAACTTTATTGTCATCACACATGTACAAGTACAAGGAAACAAAATGCAGTTTAGGTCTAACCAGGAGTGCAATATCAGCAAGTGCAGGATACAGGTATAAGTTATAAAGTGCAGTTATAGAAAAACTATGGTGATATTTACAAATGGATGTACTATGAACATTATATACAGGTTGTGTTAGCTATGAACAGATTTACAATAGATGGATAAATGTACAGGTTGCTATAATAATCAGAAGTGTGCAGATAGATAAACATAATTACAAATGTATATGTACAGTGGGTGTGTACATAATTTACAAATGTACATGTGCAGTAGGTATGTACAGTTCAAATAAGTGAATGAATCAGTGCAATGAATATGTGCAATTTTTAAATGTGCAAATGTTTATAAATTGTTAAATTTATATTTATAAATTATGTTAAAATATTTTTCTATAATAGCTGCAATTATACTAGATCCTTTTCTACTTAAACCAGATTACCCCATTCCCCAGTTGCAGTCGCATTCTTCTTGGTGGCGGTCTTGTTGCGTGCTCGCAAAATGAGTTTGTATGTCTGTAGCTAATCGACCTCTTCCTTCTGGATTTAATGATGTCACTATTAGTTTGTAAATCTGTCGCTTTCACTAACTTGAGTCACTGTAAATACAAAGCAAGTGTAAACCTGCTTGATTGCTTCTCAAATGAGATAAATGACTGTCCGTTTACCTCAACGGGCACCATGAGCCATATACTACAGAAGAACGTGACCTTTATCCACCACACTTCTCCTGATGGCAGCACGGAGCCCTGGGGAATATCGACGGTGCTCCCTTCCAAGGCCCAATTACGCTGTCGTGGACTGTTTACAATTCACTGTCATTAAAGATGTTGGGAGGATTTACTTTTTTGTACCCAGCCAGAGGTGTCGGGATAAAGCACAGCAACAGGGAGCACTTGCCCTTTCACATTTCAGCTGTGCTATGAGAGGCAACCCTCAGATCCTAATACGCCACATGTAGCATATGCCGCGCAGTAGCACTCCAGGCCAGAGCTGCAGCTCCGATAACTATCTCATCCCACATGATGAAGAAGTGTGAATGGAGGCTGCCTGAGATTAATGCCAACGTCAGTGGTAGTTCACACGTGTGTGCTTTGCTCAGAACGCATGCACAGAGAGATGCTGAAGCGTTATTGTGCTTTTTCTCAATGGGGATGTGTAGCCATGGAACTGAAGACTTCTCTGAAGCTGCTTTAATTACAGGCTTGCAGTGAGAGCTGAAGCGCTCCAGTAAAACACTATTCAGTGGTGTCTGCATTAGCAGAGGGAGGCTGAAGACCTGCTGTAATAACAGGGTGGTGATTCTTTCTTCTGTCTGACACGGGTGTACTTGTGCTCTGCCTTTAATAAGACAGTTCGCTCAAAAACTGAACGGTTACCCAGACTAAAACAAAAAGAAAACTCAAATTGATGCAATAATATTGCAAAGACTTTGATTTAATCAAATATATGTGCAGGTTTCAAAAGTGAAATGCAGCGCTGTGTACTTTTTCACATGAGCAGCTCATGATCCAGTGTTTTCAGTATCTCTGAGCAAAGCTGTAAAAGCAGTAAAAGCTGCTCTACACATACCAAATCTGCACACAGTGTAAGTTTACATTGCATATAATGTGCATCTTCCCAAATTTTTAAAGAGAAGCACTTACAAGCAGGCCATTGTCAACAAAGAAGCTTGATGGTTAATAGTGAATTTATTCGGCGCCAGTGGTGTAGTGGTTAGTGCGTCGACACATGCACTCCTGTGCTCACGGCGACCAGCGTTCGATTCCTGTCCTATGCCGATCCTTCCTCTCTGCTTTCCTGTCAATACTCTCTACTGTTCTATACGATAAAGGTAAAAACCCCTAAAAAAATATTTATAAAAAAAGTGAATTTAGTGAACCACAATTTGTTGTATTATTGTTATTATATAGTTGTACTTTAAAATAAATGAATAATGGTAAATGTTTTTTTAAAGGAATATTCATTCATTCATTCATTAATTTTTCTTTGGAGTAGTCCCTTATTTATCAGGGGTCGAAGCAGTGGAATGAACTCCCAACTTATCCAGCATATGTTTTACACAGTGGATGCCCTTCCATCCGCAACCCAGCACTGGGAAACACCCATACACTCTCGCATTCACCAGGGTGTCCTCTGGGTCTTAAAATGTCTCAAATTTCAAAAACTAAATTTTAGGTCATAAAAAGGTCTTAAATTCACTAAAATATTGTGTAAATAATTTTAAACAGATCTGAATTTAGCTTTGTCCGAGTAAAGCTACTCAGTTGGGCCGACAACCATCCAATCACCAACAATACAGCTCAGTAAAACCTTTTATATTAAAGTTTTTTATTGCAAATAGGTACAATTCACAACAGCTGTTAGACATTTTTACAGCAAATTCCACAAATTAAATTCTTTAATTAGGAAAAAAAAACTTTAAAAAGTTACACGATTCCTCATAATAAAACCAGGCCATTAGAAAATATCTTAACCCTGCACCCCACACATACACTACAGGCAATTTAGCTTATTCAATTCACCTAGAGCGCATGTCTCTGGACTGTGAGGGAAACCGGAGCACCCAGAGGAAATCTACGCCAACACGGGGAGAACATGCAGACTCCACACAGAGATGCCAACTGACTCAGCCGGGACTCGAACCAGCGACCTTCTTGCTGTGAGGTGACAGTGCTAACCACTGAGCCACCGTGTCGCCCTTAAAGGAATAGTTCACACAAAATAAAAATAAAAAAACTAAAATATTACAGCAGAATTTACTCTCTCTCAAGCCATCTTAGGTGTAGAAAAAGCTAATCAATAAGTGGGTAAATTAATGCCTTCTAAATCAAATCAATAGTTTTTTTTTTGTCAGAAAATATGTGCTGCATGCGTCCTCATGACATTTAGGTTATGATATATGATGTAGGACGTAGGCATAGTAAAGTAAATATTAACACATGATTGCTTCACTTCAGAAAGTATTCGTTAACCCACAAGATTCATATAGAATCGATTCCATTTTACAGTGAAATATTACAGTGGAAGGGTGGCATGGTGGCTCAGTGGTTAGCGCTGTCGTCTTACAGCAAAAAGGTTGTGTATATAAGTGTTTCCCAGTACTGGGTTGCAGCTGAAACGGGCATCTGCAGCATAAATCACATGCCGGAATAGTTGGCAGTCGATTCTGTTATGGCGACCCCTGACAATCAGTGACTTAGTCTAAAGAAAACGAATGAATGGATATTACAGTGGATAAATTCTTACTTAGTTTCATATTTTTATTATATATTTTATATATAAAGGCTCAAAGTTTGCAGTTTAGACAATTCTTATTATATATGACATTAATAATTAAAGGAGTGATACTACTACTAATATTATTATTGTAATTATTTTACTGTCGCACTGCTTGAACAGATAATATCACATAGAAACAATGAAGTAATGTACAACAATCATGTCAGTGTGTAAGAAAACACAAGACCTGGAAGAATTCTGGCTTGCAAACATGAAATGAGAATAGTGGGTGGGGCTTTGCTGCATGGTGGGAGGAGCCTGTGTTGTTTATGAACCACGTATACATGAGACAGAGTCCTATGTGTCAAAACAAAGCTTGAGCTTCATGATAGAGAACAGCGTGTCCCAGTGGAAGACGGACTGACTTGTCCTCAGTTCTCTGAAAAGGAGAGGAGGGATGAATTCAAATGAAGACAATGAGCAATGAGTGTTGTTGGGAAAGAGAGAAAGCATCTGGTACCGGTTACCGTTTTCCTGGAGAGCTGCATGCAGAAACGTATCGGTTAGCTTATGAACTTTGTTTGCAATGCAAGACAGTACTTTCCATTTAGCAACCATCTAATCATTCACATTAGTGTCTAAATGTCCAATTTTACGTTATATTTCTTGTTTCTTTCCATCAACCAGCTAATGGCTGTCTGTTTACTTGCCAGCTCTTTGTGGGCTGTAGAAGCAAGAAAATATGTTTACTCTTGTCTCTATCTTTTTCTGCATCTTACAACTGTAAATTTCATGGCCTTGCCACAGGCAGCATGATGTGCTGTTTTTCTTCACTACCTGTTCCTGCTGATAAGCATCCTCAAGTGTCATTCAGAGCTCCAGGGACATTGCTTTAGAAACATTCTCTACTGAAAGGACAATCTGTCTATATGCTCACGACACCTCAGCTATTCATTACAGTGCTAGAATGTTGTGTTCCCTCACCATCTAGATTACTAGAAACCGGCTGGGCTTCTAAGAAGAACACATCCAGCTTTCACAACTGGCTGCACATGTGGTGTTCCTCAAACATTCCTAGAATTTAAAGCCGCGCTTTTGGCTGATTTCCAGCATGCGTAACACAACCTGCCTAGTTATGATGCAATGCTGCTCTCTCACTGCCTGACTGAAGTGTGCTGAGTTTAGATTTTATGTCATGGATCCATGCTTTCACATAGTTGACGCCAAATTCTGACTCTACCATCCAAATGTTGCAGCTGAATTCGAAACTCAAAAACTCAAAATCCAAAAAATTTCCAGTCTTTAAGTGTCCAATTTTGTTGAGCCTGTATAAATTGTAGCCTCAGTTTTCTGTTCTTAGCTGACAGGAGTGGCACCCTGTGTCGTCTTCTGCTGCTGTAGCCCAATTGTTTCAAGGTTGGACGTGTTGTGCGTTCAGCGATGCTCTTCTGCATACCTCGGTTGTAACGAGTGGTTATTTGAGTTACTGTGTTGAGTTACTGTCTGACCTCTGATATCAACAAGGCATTTGCGCTCACAGAACTGCCTCTCACTGGATATTTTCTCTTTTTTGGACCATTCTCTGCAAACCCTAGAGATGGTTGTGCATGAAAATCTCAGTAGATCAGCAAATTCTGAAATACTCAGACCAGTCCATCTGGCACTAACAACCATGCCACATTCAAAGTCACTTAAACCACCTTTGTTCCCCATTCTGGTGCTCAGTTTGAACTGCAGCAGATCGTCCTGATCATGTCTACATGTCCAAATGCATTGAGTTGCTGCCATGTGATTGACTGATTAGAAATTTGTGTTAACAAGCAGTTGGACAGGTGTACCTAATAAAGTGGCCGATGAGTGTAGAATAGAATAGGCACAGTCAAATATATAACCATATACAAATACTTGTCAAAAGAACTGCAACAATTTTGATGCATCACCAATCTATTGTCAACTATAATTTGATCATTTTCTACTCGAAAATGCTTATATTGGTCAGGGTGCCATTGATCTATTATCTTCCATTTCCATACCTAGGTATGTTGTCCTGTTGGCAAAGATCATGTGTTGTATATAAATATATTTATATTATGTAAATATAAATGTTTTTATCTGTCTCTAAACACATTAAATAACATTATCTTTACCACTAAGAACATTGTTCTGTGGTAAAATGATGGCACTTCAGTTATTCAAAAGTCCAGAGTCCAGTGTTTGCTAAATGACCTTGTTTACAAGATAAATATAAATGATATCACCACCGCCCTTAAATCATGATGCATATTGTTCGGCAAATGGAATATCGTTTCTTGCCAAGAAGCAAGGAAAACATTGGCAGGAGAAGATCAGGGTGGCTCTTGTGTGTTTGGACGTGGTTCTGGACCCATTGCTGTTTGTTGTTCTTTTCCTGCCCACATTTGTTCAACGGTTTTGCTTGCACCTCTCGTGAAATGTCCAGTATGTTTGTTTGTGCTTATCACACTCTGGGCCAGCTGGCGTCAGTTGAAGTCACAGGCGAAGAGGTCAAGTTTAAGAAAGTACTGATATGTGATAACGAAGTTAATGACATCCTCGAGTTGATCGACCCCTCCGCCCAGCCAGAGCTGCTCCATTTCCGTTCTCCCTCCCATCCCCCACAGCCCACTCAAAACATATTATGCAATCAGACTGACAACTAGTGGCGATGCCCATTGTAGGCTGCATTGATCCCAGATCCCATAAACAGATCTAAAGCTGAACTGGGAAAGGGAGCTTTTCAGGGATTAGATTACGAAGAAGTATCCACTTGCAGAAATCCCATTCTGTCATGCCACGATTCCTTGTGCAGAAAATGTTTATTAAGGTTAAATCCAACACATTTTAAATCAATTTAAATGAATGTGATTGTGAATAAATGAAACCAGTGGTAGTAAAAGGATCTGGCTCTCAATATTTCAACTGAACAAACTGTACATATTCCTACTTCAACACAATATCTATGTAATCTTATCTATGTTTTATGCAAGAAACAGACACTGTCAGAGTGAAAACACACACCAGGAAAACCCTGAATAGAAATCACTGATTGCTTCCCTGCATTTTTTTACTGCATTAAGAGCGATTTAATATTAGCTTTAAAGGAATGCTTACATTTTTTTGGAAATAGGCTCATTTTACAAGTCACCTAGAGTTTAATCCGTTCAGCTGGTCTGGCAGGAGCACTTTTAGCTTAGCTTAGCATAAATCATTGAATCTGATTAGACCATTAGACCATCTGGCATAATCAAGGATTTTTGATGCTTCACCATAGCTTTGGCCAGCACAATGATATTACACAGTGCTGTTTTGTTGTTTCCTAATTGGGGACTATTTTCAGGGGTTGCAAATTATCACTGCGCCTGCTGCAGCCATGGTACGGCAGCAAAATGCTTTGATTATTGCGCTGGAATGAGCAATAGAAAATGGCAACTTTTAATTTTCCATCATCTTACTACACAGTTTAACTACAGAAGAGTCAAGCAAATATGAAAATTATCAAACCTTTTTTTTTTTTTTTTGACAAAGATGCTTATGGTCTAATCCAATTCAATGATTTATGCTAAGCTAAGCTAAAAGTACTCCTGCCAGACCTGGAGATCAGCTTAATGGATTTAAAAATGTTTGTTTAACATAGGTGAAATGAGGCTATTTCCAAAAAAAAAGTAGAGTGTTCCTTTAAGTGAGGATTAGGTCAGGTTTATAAAGTGCATAGTTGTTATAGTAGTCACTATAATAGAGTTAAATGCATTGAAAAATGGAAACAGTGTTTTTAAAATATATGTCAGTAAGAAACACTATTGGCCTGCACACAGTCTTGTATTTTGCCATGTAGTTTTGGCTGTTATATACACAGTCATGTCTCTCTACTGTGCACATATTATGCATTCTATCTAGGGCTGCACAAAACATCGATATTGCAATGTGCAAATCCACAATAGACTGCAATGTCAGTTCAGTTTAAGATCAGTCATAGCTTAATCATCCATTAGAAAATTATAGTTGACCAGGAACCACATAGTGAAGTTTAACCTTAATAGGGTGAAAGTATTTCATTTGCTTGTTTGCTTTGTTTTTAAGGCCTATAACTGTAAGATTTCAAGTGTATTTAAACCATTTGAATATAAGAAATTCTAACATTTTATCAAAGATAGTTTTTTTTATACAATGAAGACGATGAAGTGTACCTAAATACAGTCCAGAAAATCGGCTATATGTTAAATTTATGCAGATTATTTGTCCAACGTAATAATCTCAATCAATATAAAATTATTAATTCTTTCCAAACTGAGCTATACAAATCATCTGGTGAAATTATATTCATATCGCAATATATAATCGCAGAAAAAAAAAAATAACGCAATGTCAGTTTTTTCCAATATCAGCCCTAATTACTAATCCTAGCAGCCCTAATTACATCACTTTTTTCCCAAATGTGCTGTTTTCCTATTTATATCATGCACTTCCACAGACCATACATTACAAACCGATTGTTTTTCTGCATTCTGAAGACCATAACATCCTTCATCAAACAGCTTACTAAAAATATTAAATAAACATTCAGTTTCAGCTGCTATGATACTGATATATCTCTCATACTTAGCATTCACCATTAAATTGTTCATGGGAAAGGTGTGTTACTAATGTCAATATCAAAATTTATGATTGACCTTACAGATCCTTTTCCTTTTTAAATCATCAAAATGAGTAGCAGAGATTTGGAATATTCAGTCATCTTGAATGGGTGAGGTAATGAGATCTAGTGAGGAGCTGATGTGGGCAGATGGAGTGTTGACCGCTAAAAACTCTTCCCACACACACTCTTTACAGGCAACCACTTATGAGCAGCACATAAAATGGCCGCACTTTCCTTGTTAATGGATCAGTCCATCACAAATGCATTAATGGGCTGCCAGCATCAATTCTCTGAAAGTTACCATGTATCATGAAACTTACAGATCAGACGGTAGATTGGTGGCTCGTCTTGTTTAATGTAACAGCCCACTTCCTGGGAAATGCCAAGGGTCTGGTGTTTTTTTATTTGGCCAGCGTTCAGTGTCTAATTACTTCAGTATTGACACAGCAGCTCTAATAGCTGTTATGAGGCTAGACGGTTTCAACAACATGATGTTTGCATGCCAGAATATGAAACGTGAGTCGTCTTCACTTACGCACGTGCCCTGATTTCTAAAGCCACCTGGTTGCTTGAGGATATAGACCTGTGTGCAAACAAACCAGCATTGCTAAAGGATGTTTCTGATATGTGTTACTTATTCATTGTCTTTTTTACTTTCAGGAAACGCCAAATTCTGTATTCCTGGTTATGGAGGTGAGTTTTTTTTTCTTTTATCTCTCCATCTTTCTTGTTTCTCACATCCACATGCTCTTGTTTTCGTCACGAGGCTGCAGCATGCCTAATGTTTCATGGCTATGCTTTCTAGTATTGCTCAACACTGCAGAAACAAACACATCAACAGGCCAATCTAAAAATACCCGTTCATGGAAAGCTGCTCTCATAAACAATTTCAAGAGCTTTTCAGTATCTTTAGCATGACATACAAGTCCAGCACATCTGATTAAGTAGCCTGCTGGTTTTCTCAGTATTGTTAATAGCGACCTGAGAAAGTGTTTTGAGCTTGAAATTGGCTTATTTACAGATAATCAACATCTGAGCTAGTCACACTTTGTACAAACTGATGCAATTTTGCTTTATGCACATGTACAAGTTTCCAAGTTCATGAAGGTTTTCCTGTTGATCAAACAGTAAAAAGTGTGCTTGCAAGGTCATGGGTTTAATTCCTAAAGAGTGATCATCTGACTATATGAAAAAGGAGCATGTATGTATATGTACAGGGAAAATATTTTAGTAAATAAGAAGTAAGAAGTCATTAGATTGTTTTCCTTTCTCTGATCTGAAATAGGGGGTCACGTAGGGCCTGAAAATACCAGGGAATTTTGAAGAAATGGAGATATTAATTATTATTATAAAATAAACAAGGAAATAAATGAGATATATAATAAGGTCTATTATAAGTATCTAAAACCAAAGCCATAAAACTACCTTTCGTGCATTAGAAAAATAGTATAAATACCATATAGACATTCTTTAAAATTGTCAAAAAGGCAACAAACTTTACTAAAGCTTTACTACAACTTTAAATATGAAAGGAAAATACAAAGGCTGATGGAAAAATCTTTTAAAAAGAACTAATTTAATATTTAGCAGTGTGGTGGCGAATTGGGTAGCGCTGTCACCTCACAGAAAGAGGGTCGCTGAATAATTTAATATAAATAAAAAATATAATAGTATCTTTCTTCTAGGTATTTCCTTTATTTTATTTTTAGTTAGTTACTACTATTAAGTATTTTGCTAAACTTTGTAGGGTGAAATTTTGTTCCCAATGTTCTTCCAAATGTGTGTGTTTTTAAGGGATTTACTAAACATTTGGGCCGAAACCAAAAAATATGATGCACTTCTGATCAGACAATGCTTTGTAATAATCATTTATTTTGTTTAATAAATGTTTAAGCCTTTTTAAATTCAACTCCAATTATGCAGTTTTTTTTTTTAAAACAAGCCAGTAAAGTAACCACATATTATTTACAGTAAAATTTCATTCACAGTCAAGAAGTGCTACTTTTCCAGCATTGCCATGACAACACAGTAGCGCTGGAACAAGTATACTACATAGAAATGTCTTGTCGTCGGTGTGTTATTTGAGCTTAATTTCTTTTATGGTGAGCATGCCTGGTTCATGTATAAACTCAGCAGACACACAATGTCATAAGACATTAATATTGGGTTAGGTTTAGGTCACCAGTGTCTAAGAACAATATTATTTTGACGTCCAATAACGACGTGAAATAACATTGCTATTTTATTGATTTTAGGTTGTGTTGGAAAGTGACCAAAATCTAACGTCGAGCCAACATTTTAAACCAACATCATATTGACATCAAATACTGACACGTCTGATAGACATCATATTGGTAAACGTTCACACAACGTCAAGCTGTAACATCATTAGATGTTGATTTTTAGGTTGCGTTGGATAACCAAAATACAATGTCTGTCTGATGTTGGACATTGATGTCAGCCTGAAGTTGGCTTCTGACGTCAACCCAATTTTCATTTCCAAACAAAATGCAACATCCCACAGCGTTGGGGTACAACATCAATCTGACGTCATGTGCCTGCTGGGGAGGTATTTTAAAATTCTACCACAAGCTAGTCGACAGGACGCTCCACTGATTTTGCACTTTGGTCAGTGCAGGAATAAAATGGCCTTGTACTGCACAAGATATTGAAATGAATGGGTTTCAAAGCACAGTGTTTCCCCTGTTCAATCTGAAAACCACTTCAAACTGTTGTAAAAAAAAAAAAAGTAACTACAGCTGGAGGGAAAGTAAAACCAGCACACTGAAAACTGCCTTTATTTGCCTCACAGATGTAATGTCATTTTAACCATAGTCTATTATCTCTGTACTCAACACCCAGTGCGCTCAGGGCTGTTTCTCTCTCTCCATCAATGATGGGAAAATTTACTGTAAACCAATACAGGCTGACAGTCCTATAATACTGCATCACTTCATCAGACTCATTGATGTGTTTGTCACCACACCACCCTGTCCATGAAATATTCTGTCCCTAAGCCTCGACATAGCTTTTTTATTGTTCTGTATTGATTTTGAAGTTGAGTTTTATTTTCTCTGTTTGTTTCCTTTTCAAGTACTGCAATGGAGGAGACCTGGCAGACTATTTGCAAGGTAAGCAGCTTTTTTTAGTGGCGTCCATCTATCAGTGTTTTTTCCTCTTTAAACAAGCATATTGTCTGTCTCCAGGGCTCAATATCAAAGCACACTTACTTTCAACACACTAATAATGCCACTGCTCACTCCACTACCATATATTTACAGTTCATAGGGAACTGAGAAGTCTATGTACTTCAGTTTGATGTTTACAGTCTTTGTTCCACCTAGGAGTCTGATTGGTCTATAAACCCTATTTTCATTGATTGTATGATGCAGAAAGCATAAAAGAGATGACTCAGGTGTCATTTAGTTTGTTTACATGACGTTGGCTGGACTGTTAACCCTTGTTATGTTCAGAAGAAGTGTTATCTTTGTGCAACTATGATGGGTAACAGAGTACATCAGGTCTCGGTCTCTTACCCTTCTTCCCCTGTATAATTATGCAACTGTTTCATAGTTATACAACCTCGCAGCTACGTAGAACACCGTGTTTTGGGATCTGTACAAGGTTCATTGTGATCATAATTGCTTTGTTTACAGAGCAGATTGGGCGAAGGGAATCCTCTTAAGCGCTCAGTGGATTACACCCGTTTTGTTCTAACGGGGGAACTGGAGCGATGTCACTCCATGTAAAACCCCTTAACAGCTTCTGATTTGCACATTTACACCAATCAGAGGCTGCATCAGGGGGACAGTTCATCCAAAAATGAGTTTTGACATCAGCCTCGCAGCACTCAGCGTATTGGCATTGGTGTGGGCTATTGAGAGAGAGTTTCAGGCCAGTTGATGTATCTCTCACTTGACTTATTTGGCAAGTGCTGTATGTTGCATTTTTTGTGTCGTTTCAAGTCCAACTAGAGGAGAAACTTGCACATATAATTATTAAATATATATTACAAAATGGGGCAGAAAGACAGTAAGACAGTTCAAAAGACATACGCTATAGGTGATTTGGGTAAAACTAAATTGGCTGTAGTTTATGAGTGTGTGTGTGTGTGTGTGTGTGT